>PVLA01003423.1:33471-214098 GCA_004027455.1 Hydrochoerus hydrochaeris
GGGAGGGGGAGAGGGGAGAGAGAGACAGAGAGACACAGAGAGAGAAAATATGAGAATGAGGCTTCTGCACTCCCAGCAGAGTAACAAAAGGACCCACAGCCAGGGACAATAGGGAACTGTGCAGAAAGGAGGAGGATGAAGAGTGTGGGAGCCAGGGACACAGGTGCCCTTTGCCTCCAGCTCACTGCAGGGCCAGGGAAAGCAAAAGAGCGGGAGCAAGGAGCTGAAGAGGGAATAGCCTCAGCGGCACTGCCCCCGGGGTGGGGCTGGCCCTGCTCCTGGGCAGTGATGGGAGGAGCCCAGCTCTGGCCTTCTGAAATGACTTTGCTACTGCAGGCACTAAAGCCTCGGAGGCACAGAGAACATCTTCCCAGACACAACCATTGCCAGAGGTCACCTGTCCTACCTTCCCCCAGCCAGTATGGGTGGACAGTAGGAGCCTGGCTTTGGGGGGGCCCGCATCCTTGGGGCTGCTAGGTGTCTGAGAGCACATGTGGCTGCTGGACAGGAAAAGGGCAGCACAGGACACCAGATCTGTCCTTCTCTTCCCTGAACAGCTCCCTGGAGCTCTGAACATCTCTGTGAAAGATTCCAAATCTCTTATGTTATTTATGCAACAAAACAAAAAATTGTCTTATTGTGCAATGAAACTTGTTGGATTCCCAATTCCACCAGGCTCTCGAGCCCTGCTGATGATTTACTCCCTGCCCATTTCTCCTTGGTTGGTGCCGAGGCCGCCAGGCAGGCCCGCGTGCTCTTCTCCAGACTGGGCCTGCAGCCTGTGGGATGGGAATGGGAGTTGTGGGCCAAGACGTCCTTTTACACGTCCAGCCTGGGGCATCAGCTGCCGGGCTCAGAGAGGACCAGCCAGCTGTGCCTTTTCCTGGGGCTCCATGAGATGGTGGAATTTATGGCAATTGTCTAGTAACCTTTTCTAAAGTCTTCATAGTTCTTGGTTCCTTCATAGTTCTTGGTTCCTTCCAAAAAATTTCTTTTGAAGGCAGAGGAAGGATCAGTGGCCTGAGTGAATGGCTGAAGATGAGGGTCCTTAATAGAAGAGGCTCTGAAGAGAAGGTTCCAGGCATCCAGCTGCTGGCCAAGTGTGGCTCTTTCCCTCCTGGACTCTGGCCTGAGTGCCTCCCATTTAATACCTCAGATGTGCTTTACTCACTCACTGCCAGCACTTATCGGACCAAAAGAGCAAGCTTTTTCCAACCAAGAGCCAATTCCCCAGCTCGTTATCCAACAGCTCAACTCAATTCTGACACAAACCACTCAGACCTAGTGTTGAGTTTCACAAGAGGAGCCCCCCACCCCCACCCCCTTTGTGAGACCTATTATACGTTCAAGTCTTCAGGGGGTTCCCAGCCCCTTCCTTGTGCTTGGTAATTTGATTATAATGGTTCAGGAGACTCAGAAAAGAGCTTTGCTTGCTTTCTTTGGTTTACTCTATTAGCCTTGTTTCACTGTGGCCAAAATAGCAGACAAACCAAATGAAAGAGGAAAGGTTTATTCCGGCTCACAGTTTCAGAGCCTTCAGTCCTTGACTGGCTGACTGCATGGCTAGAGGCCTCTGCAGAGACACGGCGAGGGTGGCATGGGGAAGCGGCAGCTGCGCAGGTCATAGGAGAGTCAGAAAGGAAGGTGCCAGGGGCCACATGTGGTCCCCCTGATCTTGCCCCCATTCCTTTCTTGAATGAGGCCCCGCTTTTTGTCTCCATCACTCCCCAAAAAGGCATCAGGTTGTGATCTTTGAAGCCCTCACAATCCGGTTGCCTCTGGCCCTCCCTCTGCACACTGCTACACTCTGGGGTAACCCTCAGTGCAGGAGCCTCAGGGGACACTCCCTACCTAAGCCATGACATTTACTTTACTTTGTGAGTTTTATGCGACACTTATTCATTATTATTTTTTCTTCTTTTCTCTTGGAAAATTTGCCTCCTTTGGTCAACGTCTCTCCACTTTCTACTCTCATCTCAGCCTTTGGAAACCACTGCTTTATCATCTGATTGTACACAGTAAATTTTTAGACTCTTCCCATAAGCTGGAACACACCCCATCTGGTTTTTCTGTGCCTGGCTCATTGCCCTTAGCACAGTGTCTTCTGGTCTCATCCATATTGTTGCAAGTGGTAGGATTTGGTTCCTTTTATAAAGGCTAACTAGTGTTCCATGTATATATGTACCATGTTCTTTTACTCATGCATCCACTTATGGTTGCTCCAGTTGTTTCCATATCTTGCCTATTGTGAGTAACACAACAGTCAACATGAAAGTGCAGCTATTTCAACATACCTAGCAGTCCCTAGCAGTGGGGTTGTCAGGTCACAGGGCAGCTTTGTTTTTCACTTTTGGAAGAACTTCCATGCTGTTCTCCATCCTTGCTGCACCAATTGAGATCCCCACCAAGGGGCCGCTTGCTGTCAGAGCTCCGGCAGCACTCGCTCCCTGCTTCTGTGTTATGAGTCAGTCCTGCAGGTGTGGCGTGACAGCTCATTGTGGTTTTAATTTGCATTTCTCCTCATAGTTGCTGATGTCGAGCATTTTTTTCATATTCCTAGTGGGCATTTGTACCTCTTCTCTTCTTGGCCACTTGTGTGTCTTCTTTTAAGAAAGTCTGTTCAAGTCCCTTTCTCAATTTTAAATCAAGTTATTTGTTTTCTTCCTGTAGAGTTCTTAGTGTTCCTTATGTATTTTGGATATTAACCTTTGTGAGATAGACAGCTCTTGAACATTTTCTCCAATTTCGCAAGTTGTTTCTTCATTATTTCTTTTTTTTTTCTGTGTGGAATAATACCAGTTTATTATAAAGATCAGAACTCAGGAACCGTCAAACTGAAGAGATGCAGGGGCAAGGCAGGGAGGTGGAGCCTCCGCTTCCACCTTGGGTGCTACTTGTCCAGCGCTTCCACACATTTTCCCATTGGGAAACTGAAAATTGCATTAGTTAGTGTTTTCTGGAGGCTCGATTACATAGACGCCAGTCATTACGTCCTTGGTCATGTGATCAACCTGTCGCCATGCTCTGCCTCACCACGGAGGGGTGTGGGGCAAAAGTTCTGCTCTCTAGTTATGTGGTTGGTTTTCCTGGTCACCAATCCTGTCTTCCAAGAGCCACCTCATTAATATAAATGTTATCTGCTTAAAGGGGCTTACTATGGATAACAAGATGTTCCTCTCACTCTTATCCCTCAGGGGATTCCAAGGGTTTTCAGAGGTCTGTGCAAAGGACCAAATGTGTCTTTCTTAGCATGCCACAGTGTCACACCCTTCTCTCTCTCTCTCTCTCTCTCTCTCTCTCTCTCTCTCTCTCTCTCTTTCTCTCCCTCTCTGTAGGGGTATGCAATTATCAGAGACAGCTAAATACTCATCAAAGCCCAGGGGACATGGTTTGGCCATGTTGTCTTATGTTTATAAACATTAAATGCAGCCAGGTGTTTAGGTTGGAACTGATGAGAGTGATGTGTCACCTCTAACGAGGGTCAGCAGCACCCACGACCTCCCATTGAACTCCCATGTACTCTTTCTCCTCCTGGGTGGTGCCTGCCTGACGTTAGTTTCCCTGGCTTTGGACAGAGATCTGCATGTAGGAAACAAGTGGCAAGCAGGGCTGTCCTTCTGCTCATTTGGGAGAAGTCAAGCTGAATTCAGTCCCAGCAGAGGCCTCCACTCATCAGCAGTGCCCCAGAGTGGAGGATCCCTTGGGCCTTCATTCTCATGCTTTGCCCAGGCAGTGAATGTGAGCTTTCTCCAGGGATGGGCAAGGGCCAGATGGAGGCAGCGCCCTAGTGATCTTAGCCTCAGGCCTCCTCCTCAGGCACTGGGGACGGCGGGGAAGGCAGGTCATGCATTCAAGGCCAGTCTGGACTACACAGTGAGGTCCTGCCTGAAAATAAGGAACAGTGGACGGGGAGGACGAAGGCAGCAACCATGGCGATGCCATGGCAATGATGATGATGATAACGATGAAGGAGAGAAGACTCCACACCCTTCAGTATCTGATCTGCAGGGCAGGCTGGGAAACCTGCCTCAGTTCCCACGGCAGTAAAGGGAAAAGCCTGAGATTGGGGGCGTCCTGTAGGACAGGGTCTCTGGGAGTCCCGGTCCCTGCAGCTCTCCTAGTGGTGGGACAGATGACAGAAGCATGAGGACAGCATGTGTCCCTCTGGTTTCCACTGACACTTTCTCTCCGAATGTCTAAATATCTAGTGAAACATAAGTCTTCTACAAAAAGAGACATTGTGATGCATGTTCTGGGACCAGCCAAGGAAGAAGCAACCGAAAGCAAGCCTGCTAGAGTCCAGGGCTTGGCCCTGCTGGCCCCCATCAGATGGCCAGGCTTTGGTAACACACATGCCAGTGCCTTCCCTCACCTCCTGGTGTTCACAATTTTGATATTAGCCTATGACTGCAAACTTAGCTCCAGTGCTTCCTCTGATTTTAGCCTCCATATTTTAAAAATTAATATGCTTACTCCAGCATTTCTTTAATTTTTAAATTTTATCTAGTATATATTTATTTCCTTTGCAGAAGATGAGCTTTTAATACTCAAACATCAAGCCTTGTATCCATATCGCATCTCCCACCATCTGAATAAAGTTAAATCATCATTTTTGGTTAAATCAGTGTTTGGTGATTATACTATTAGGATTATATAAATATTGTCCACAGCTGCAGTGGCTCATATTCTATATTTTATTTCTTGGGCAATGTTTATGTTTTCTAGGAGTTCACAATTGGCTTTTATTAAAGGTTTATTAGTTTTCTGCATGCTTGTGACTAAAGCTTTCCATACCTGTAAGGAATCCAAAAGTTTCAATCTGCTCCAGCAGTTGGCTCCTCTGGAAGTGTTTGGCACCTTCCCTTCTGGAGCCATTCACCCTTAAACCTCCACCTTGACAGGTCCCTTCGGGCCAGCCACACGGCTGTCGTCCGGAGACTTCCTTTCACCATCCTTTTATTAGCCTTTCAAAGGCCTAAGAAACTATTTGAGACATGAACAATGGCTCCAGAAATAAAATTGTAAGTTAGAAATAAGTAAATTTTTAATTAAATTGAATAGTATCCTATCAAGTAGTCAGCTGCAGCTAAACCTACCATTCTCTTACACAGCTCTCCACCTCAGTCTGCACGGCTTGGTCGTGGGAGGTCCCTGAGCACACCTGCAGTGCACCTCTTTCACTTAGTATGACAGGAGGATCCAGGGAGGGCTGGTACCCATTCCAATCTACACTTACATAGCAAGCTAATCTCCCAGAAGTTCACCTGATGGCCAACTCTGATACCTCAGGCGTTTTGGAGTTATCCTCCCATTTGTCCCTTTCTGACCCCTTGCTTACCTGCTACAGTTACCAATCTCACTCTGCTGTTGTGATCTGCTGTGCATTTCCTAAGGTTCTAGCTCATATTATGGCTGCATTCTTTACCTGTCCTTTTTGGGCAATTGTTTCCACAAATGACCTTTTGGGAGTCAGCTCTGTTATCCTACCTCCTACTCTTGGCTCTTTCTCCAGTTCCCAGGATGACAGGAGATCAAGAATCTTTTCTGTTTTCAAGTATACGAGGCTGTAAGCATCTCCGCTTTGCTTTCCAGGTGCACTGTCCACCCTCCCACTGTGCTTGCAGACCACAGCTTCCTCCCATTCTGCTTGTCTTCTACTTCCAGTGAGATTTGGCTAATGGATGCTCTGCCAGAAAGGTTCAGACATGGGAGCTGCTCTCAGGATGAGTTTTCATACAGTTGTTTCTTGTCTGTAAGCTGCTTCCTCTGCTGGCGGACTGGCCATCTCACTGTTTCTGTTATGAAAGACTAATCAGGGGTTTCAGCCTTTTGATGGGTGATTATGCAGCTGCTAAACTCAGGAAAATAAGAATTTTGTATTCTCCCTCTGCTACTTTAATTTAACATGTGACTTTTCTTCTTTGATACCTCAACCTGTCCTGGGCTATGTCTTGGAAATGAAACAAATTGATTGTTTGGTTACAATGATCTCAAAACTAGCCGAAGATTCTGTTATTTTCTACCTAGGAAGGAACACTTTTTTTTCTTAAGAACTTTTAAAATATCAGCTCTTAGTCTTTCTCCCTGGACTAGTAAATTCTTCCCTAATTTGAAGAGCAGAGCATGGAAAACTCTGCCTCATCTCCTCTTTGATACTTGTAAATATATTATATATGTCCTGAGCTCCTTTTCTTCTCTGCTGAAACTCAAAATTCTGAAAAAGACTGGAGGATCCAGAAAGGAAACCGGAGGGCTTAGGGTACCAAGAGATAGTTTGGAAGGAAAAATGGGATATTCTTTAAAATTCAATCCTGCTTGCATTCCAGTCCAAACTGTGTCTTTTGGGTAACATGAAGAAGTGCTGAGCAATGATTGAAACAACTAGCTTAGGAGAAACCGATGGTGGACATGCTAGGGAAGGGATGTTGGAAAATGTCCTCTGTGAGCTGGTTTTCTGCCCCTTTGAAAGGCTACAGGAGTTCTAGATGCAGAAGCATCAATGAGAAATAAAGCTCCATGTCAGGAAGGAATAAGACTGAGAGATGTTGAGAGCATAAGAACAAGAAGAAACAAAAACAGTGCCATTTGCACTGAAAGGGTGAGAAGCTTTGCGAAGTCTGAAGATTGAACCTGTGGTATGGAAAGAAGGAACAGCCCCAACAGCCCTTTTATGGAAGGCTAAGTGCTGTTGCTCATTTAGTCTCCTCAATAACCCAATTTTGTAAGATTATTTCCATTTTTCAAGTAGAAAACTAAGAATAGAGAGCTTGTGTCCTACTTAGAGCCACAGAATTAGTAAATAAAAGATAAGCTGACATCAGTTTTGTCAACTTCAAATCTGGGTCTTAACTATATTTCCTTTGTGTTTCCTGTTTGACTCCTGCAACTGGAGAATAGGACGTTTGAATGAATGACAGTTTTAAGAAGAAGATGATAGAAATAATAATAATAGATTTTAATGCTTTTTATTAAAAGCTAAATCACTGAATATCTCCTATGTATTAAAAACTCTAAGGCCCTTACATTCCTACCTACTTTCAGAAATAAAGAAATACTTTCAGGAAAAAAAACACTTGATTTGGCAGTGACTTGTGCAAATAAAGTTAAATAATTTCGGCTATTCCTGCTGCCCATGGTTGATGGCCAATGGAAAAATCTTGGTTTTGACTTTTGCTTTACTAAAACTTTATTAAAAAAATCACCATTTGAGTTTTTCAAAAGAATTCTGATGAATTGGGCAGCAATAACATGATCATGTAGGCAGCTCCAATCTCCTGTTTCCCCATTTAAACTGTAAAAAACAAACAATATTTGCCAGAGTCAACTTTTCAGGATCCTAGGAAAATAGTAATAGCAACCATATGATTACAGAATCAAGAAAAAAAATGCAGCTTGACCATGCTCCTGGCACTCATGGAAAAGCCTGTCAAAGGCTGAGAAACAGAGATATTAGTGACCACACCAGAAGATGGTCTTTGCAAAATATTGCTTGGAAAACTCACTAAACAGATTCTTATAGTCAATAACAATCAAGGAAAAAAGGGAAAAAAAACTCTACAAAAACTGAAGGAAAGAATCTAATTTTTGTGGGCCTTTTTATGGTATTATGGTAATCAGCTATTTAGTTTTCATTGTGGAAAACCACCTAGACAAGTCTCCCTGAATAAAGAGCAGTTACCTCCATTTTGGCTAAACTGGGCCCTATCTGCATGTGCTAAGATATACAGAGCTGGCTAAATTATTTCCTTTTCCCTTCAACTGCTCTAAGCAATATAAATAGGGCTAACTGTGGTACTGAGGCATAATCTTTGAAGCTAGGCCCCTGTTTCCCTGCCCCAGTGTCTCCCTAAACATGGTTGAGCTGGGCAGGATGGCAGAACCACCACTTCAGAGCTGTTGAGTGGGTCTGAGCTTTGAGATAAGAGGCTCTGAGTTCCCAGAGCAGAGAAGTGTGCACATCAGAAACGGAAGCACCAGCCCCAAAACATTAAATGTTACCTCAGCTGTGTTGTGCAGATTGGTCTGTCTGCACACCCTTCTCTCAGCACATTGCAGAGGCGTTTTCTCACCTCCTTGCTAGCCCAGCTCACTGCACTCATGTAATTCCTGCCATTGTCACAGTCACTCATCCTCTAGCCTCTCCCATTTTCATGAATTAATAAAATCCAGGTTAGGCCCTGGATCAAGGCCTTAGTTCTGATCAGCTTTCATGCTGGACTCCCTCCCCATAATTATAAATATGCCTTTGTGTCTTTTTCTTGCCATGGGTTGCACTGGAAGTGGAAGATTGGAATTCACTTGCTAAAATTCCAGTAATGTTTCCACAGGATTACAAATGTAAACTTCCACAGGTTTACAAATGCAAACTTCTCAGACTGAAATGAAGATGGAAAAGGAATTTCTATATTTCATGAAAAAAAAGTTCAAGGCTTACAAAGAAACAGGTGAGGAGGGATATAAAAAGCAATAAATTGAAAGAAATCATTGGTGAGGAAGAACAGATGTTTGATTTACTACACATGTACTTTAAACAATATTAGATGGACCTAAAGAACAAGAGAAATACATGAACAAAGGAAATCAAGCAATAAAGTATGAAAAATGAGAATATCAGTAAAAATTAGTTGTTAAAAGAGTCAACTGGAAATTCTGGAGGCAAAATGTGTAATGGGTGAAATGTAATATAAACTAGAGATATTTAACAACAGATTTCAGCAGAAAGAAGAAAGTATCAATGAATTTGAAATTAGGACAACTGAGATTACTAGTCTGAGGAGAAAGAAAAAGGAACAATAAAAGATACACAGATCCTAAGAGATGTGTGAGACACGATCAGGTAGACCAATGTGTGCACAACAAGAAGGCAACGAGAAAGAAGCAGATAAAATATTTGCAGAAATAATCATCACACTCTTTCAGAATTTTATGAAATACGTGAATTTACAGATTCAAAAAGCTCAGCACACTGCAGGCAGAAAAACACCAGAGACCAACACCAAGACACATTCTAATGGGTTGGAAGACACTGAAAAGAAACAACCTAGAAAGCAACAGAGAGAAATGACTCATCACACGCGGAGTCCTCAACAGAATCAGCTTTCGGTTTCTCCTAAGGAGCCGTCGAGGCCCAGGAAAGTGGGATGCTGCATCTAAAGTGCCAAATAACACCAGCAAAGAAATTGTTAATTGAGAATTCTACACCCAGGAAAACTTTAAACAGTGAGAGAAAAATTGGGACAGTCTCACATTTTATAAAAGCTCAAGTCTATTAAGATTAGACTTTTGCTGCAAGAAAAGCCAATGAGAATCCTTCAAGTTGAAGTGGAAGGAAATTCAAATCACTTGGAAATCTGTATGATGGATACAGACCTTCAGTAAAGATAAACACTGAATTGAATATAAAAGCCAGTGTTTATAAGTTATCAGTTTAATAAGTATACTTTTCAATTCCTACTTGATTTAAAAAGTACATGCATAAAAATAGTGAAGTCTGTGGTATTTGATACATGATTTGTTGTCAACAACAAAAAAAGGGATATGGGGCTGTATTAGAGTAGAAATCTTGTACATTATATCAAACTTAAATTTACAACAATTAAACTAGATGGTTATCAATTCAGAATGTTAAATGTAATCTTCACTGAAATCTCAAACAAAAGATCTGAAAAATACACAAAAGTTAATGAGAGGATTCAAAATAATTCACAATTAAAAATCAAATAAACACAAAGGAAGACAGAATAGAGAAAATGAGAGACAAAAAGTTTAAGATACAAGAAAAAATTTCCAGAAATAAGTTCTTCCTTATTAGTAAATATTTAAATTATAAATCAATGAAATTTCACAATTTAAAGACAGAAGTTAATGGAATGAATCAAAAAACATGATCTATGAGAGATTCAGTGTAGTCTAAAGACACAAATAGATTGAAAAAAAAATTTGGAAAAAGATATTTCATGAAAACAGTAGCCCAAAGAAGACAAGAGATGACCATATTAATATCAGACAAAATAGTCTTTAAGTCAATAACTACTGTAAGATACAAAGAAATATGTTACATATCAACAAAAGCCTAAATTCAGGATCTGAGTGTGTAACTTTATGGCAGAGGGCTTTTCTACCATAAGCAAAGCCCTGAATTTGAGAGCCTGCCCTGAAAAAAAGACAAAATTTATCTGGAAAGTATAGCAACTATAAGCATGCATGAACTAAGGACCAAAGACCCCAAATTTGGGGCAAGTGCTAACAGAATCAAAGGAAAAACTAGTTCTAAGGTAATAATAACTGAAGACTTTAACATGCTGTTTTCAATAATGGACATGTAGACAAATTAGTAAGTAAACAGAGGGCTAGAATAGCATAATAAAAAAAAATCAGATCTACAGATATAGACAGAGCACTCTACCCCGAACAGTAACACATTGCTAGAGAGATCATATATATGGTCACAAAACAAGTCTTGACAAATTTAGAAAGAGTGTAGTTATACAGTGTATACAGACAACTGTAGCACAAAGACAGAAATTAATGAGAAGTAAAATGGGAAAATTCAGATGTTTGGAACTTAAAAAACACACGGCCAGTGGATCAAGTAATAATTCCTAAAGAAACTTATAAAAGTACTTAGAAAAGAATGAAGAGGAAAACAAACATACAGGAACCAGTGTATTGCACTAAAACAAGTGCTTTAAATGCCTACATTTTAAAATAAGTGATAAATGCCTACATTAATAAAGAAGATCTTAAATCAATAACCTAACCTTACATTTTAGGCAACAAGAAAAACTTTGATGAAAAAAATTGAAGAAGACCTAAGTCACACAAAGACATCCTGCTTTCATAAACAGGAAGACCGTCTCGTTAAAATGTCAGAACTGTGGAAAGCAATCTTTAGGTTCAACGCAGCCCTCCCTAAAAAGCTTTGCGCATCAAAGGACATTATCAAGAAAGTGAAAGGACAAATTGCAGAGTGAGAAAATGTTTGTAAATCACATCTGATAAGGGTGGTTAAAGCAGAAATACATTCACGGCACTTGAGTATTATGGTTTGCAGCTAGGTGTTCCCCCAAAGCCCCATGTGACCATGACATGGAGAGGCTGGAAGGTGATTGGGCCATGGATGTGTGGATTACTCTACTGATGGTTTTACAGCTAAGTGTTGGTGGGAGGTGAAGCCTGGCTGGAGGAGGTGGTCACTGGGGGCGTGGCCTGGCCAGGTCTAACCTCTTCCCACCTCCCTTGATCTCTCTTTGCATCCTGACTGTGCTGCCATGCTTGCTTCTCCTCTATCATGTCCTGTATAGCCCTGTGCTGTGCTGCCCTACCTTGAAGCCAGCTGTCTGTGAACAAAAACCTCTACAAACTGTGAGCCAAAACACACTGCCCTCTTTCAAGTTGTGGGTGTTACGTATTGTGTCTCAGTGATGAGAAAGTGACTAAGACAGTAAGATTGTCTTTATTCAAGAGTGCCACAGCAGTCGCTGCAGGGTGCACGGCATGAGTGTCTTGGAGTAGTGGAGAGAGACTGGAGTTAATCCCAACTCCAATAAGAACAAGAGGCATTGACAGCCATACAGCAGAATGTGGGTAAGTGGATGGAGAATTACTAAGAGGAAACATCTTTGGATAAGGACCTTGTGGCTATACTAACTTAGTAATATTTTTTCTCAAACTATAATCCCCAAGCAGAGAGGGAAGCCCCATGTCAGACCTTGTTAGAGAGCACGTAGGTGTCTGAACAAAGTTTTAGTCAAAGGACAGATTCATAGTCAGATGTTGGAGGTTTTAAATTCTTTTCTTTCAATTATAACACTTCCCAGTTTTTAAAAATGTGTCCATTTGCCAATGTTCAGGTTTATTAGCATAGTTTCTTCTGTAATCTTGTGGTTTTGTTTTTCTCCTGCTTAAAACTCTTACCCATCTACAATTCATTTTCAGATAAAATAAAATCACGGCTCTAGCTTTTTTGCCCTGTGGCTCCCATCCCTGCATCACTCACTGAATAATGCATCTTTCCCTGGGAAGCTGATTGACATGGGACAGCTGTGAGTGGCAGCCGGTTCTTCCCTGGTAACATCAATGTGCTGGGAAGCACTGAAACAGCGAAAGACTCGAGCCCCTTGCTGTCTCCTCCACTGAGCAGCCAGAACAAAGGAAGAGATAAACATCCGATAAGCGTGCCCAGGAAGACCCCTACCATCCTGCCTCCTGACCGAGAGGCCCCACTGGGGACCTGGTCACTGGGAATCAATCATGCAGCAGGGAGCCTGACAGAGGTGTACACTGTGGTACTCAGGATATGAAGCTGTTAGAACACAGAGCTGGCTACTCCTCTGTTTTCTGTGTTTTATTCTGCAATATCATGAAAAACGAGTAGATGATTTTTTCAAAGTCAGAAGGTACCGTGACTTATTTTTCAGGGGCTTTGGGATGCTGCTATGCCAAGGAAAACCCCCCAAGGCTTCAAATGGGACTTTACTCAGCTTAGGCAACAACAGAGAGATGACGTTTTGACAGACACTAAATAAACGAAAAGAATAACCAAATCTTCCTCCCTCACACAAAAACAACCTAAATTCAGATAATATGTGAGTTCTACTCTAATCTATCAGTTAAGTGATGTTTTTTATTTTATTCCATTTATTTCAGAAAGTTAAAAAAGGATTTCAGATTGTCCAGTTTGGAAGTGTGATAGGATTAGTAAAGTCATGTGGATGGTACCCTCATGAACTGGATTAGTGCCCTTATGAGACACTCCAGAGAGTTTGCTTCTTCTTTTTTGACACATGAGGACACAGCAAAAAGATCTCTGACTGAACCAGGAAAGAGGTTCTCACAAAACAGTGAGCCTTCTGGAGCCTTGATCTTGTACTTCTCAGCTTTCAGAATGGTGAGAAGTAAATGTTGGTTATTTAAGCTACCTAATCTGTGGTATTTTGTCACAGCTACTAGGGTTACCAAAGTTCAATAAGGGTTAAGTTGCAGGCAACAGAATCTATCTAGGTAATTCCCCCAGAATCACTATACCAAGATAGAGCAACATGGTCCCTGCCGAAGAATGACATGGAAACGGTGGCCACAGCCACAGCTGCAAATCAGGAAACCAGTTCAAAAACTAACAAGATACCAGGCAGCTGGGTATGGTGGCTTGTGCCTGCGATTTTAGCAATCTGGCAGGCTGAGGCAGGAGGACCTGGAAGTTCAATCCCAGCCTGTCAAATTACTGAGAGCCTGTTTCAAAATAAACAAAAAATTAAAAAGGGCCATGGATGTAGCTTGGTGCTAAGACTCCAAGTTCAGTCCCTAGTGCTGCCAGGGAAACCAAAGTCTATGGCAAAGGGGTCTGAGTGGAGGGTCTGAAACCTTGCCTAAAGCCCTCCCTGCAGACATATGTGGTGACGTGTTTCTAGCTTTCCAGCAAAGGGGTGACTGTGTCTCTTCCAATCACTTGGTCACAAATATAGAGCTTTACCTTTCTTTGCACATAAATATGTCTGTGAAAATCTGCTCAACTCTATTTCTCTTTGCCTGAGATTTTCCGCTCTTGCTGTTGTGCAGGGGAGGTAGGAGATGTTGCACTAATAGCATCATAGAAATATCAAGAAAATTCCATTACCATAATACATGTTCCTTACACCCTCTCTTCCTAAGGGGGTAAATGACAAAGGTGAAGAGAGGCCTGGTTTGCATCAGGAGTCAGAGTGTTGGTCCAGCATTGCTGTTTCCCTGGGGTAACTTTCCCCTCTGGACCTCAGTGAGGTGCTTTCATTACATTTTAGAGCTGTTCAGTCTCACAGTGAGAGGAAATTGTATTACATACCACGCAAAGGCAGAATTGCTCTGGCTAAGCTGGAGGGCACCCAGGGTGTCGAGGGGAGCCCTGGCTTCTGCCTTGTTCTGCTTATGCAGTGGTTTTAAAGAAGCTTTGCACATCACTGCTAAAAGACCACCATGCTGCTTTTTCCTAAACTGCTGAATTGGGCATTTTCTGCTGCTGCAACAGAATATCAAAGACTGGGTCATTAATAAAGAAAAGAAATTTATTTTTCTCACAATTCTAGAGGCTACAAAGTCTAAAATCAAGGTGCTGGCCTCTGGCAAGGGCTATCTTGTTGCATCCTCTGAAAACATCCCCCTCCCCCGCTACCCTGGAGATTAAATTTCCAATGCAGGGTCCTGGGGATATGTTCCAACCTTGTTACTTTGTAGCCTTATTACTTTGTAGGTAATACTCCAAAGGCTGGGTCCCATCAGATTGCTTTCCTAAGAGCATTCATTTAGCAAGAAGATCATATTTCAGGTTCACTTTTGCATACTTTCCTCTATATTCTGTACATTTCTACAAGTTACAATTCCTCTCATTCTTAACAAATATTCACTGGCTTTTTTTTTTTTGGTACTGGGGATCAAATTCAGGACCTCATGTTTACCAAGCAAGCACTTGAGCTGCTGAGCTAAATCTCTGGCCCTGCTGGTGTTTATTGGCTTCTAACAGTGTAGGTTCCAGGGCCTGAATAGGAGCAACAGTTCTTGGTTTCCTTACTGAGTTTCGAAGGCAGGGACTGCAAGGGAAGGACCCAAGCAGGGAGTGGACATCTGGGAGTCATGGGGATACACATATGTGGGAGACGGTTAGCCCAGAATTTCTGCAATGGGTTTCATGATGTTCTACAGAACACAGCTAAGAGACTACAAGAACTGCTTCTTCCTAAGAAGCCACCCTGGGCTAACTGCAAAATTTATGTCTCCGTGGGCATATGCATGCTTTGTTTTAAATTACAAGATTGATAGCTTTCATCTGACTTTCAGAGGAGCCTGAGAAGGTAAGCAGCACTGAATGATGTGATAGTAAAATTGTGAATGCAAGCGCCCAGGGAACAGGTAGACAGAGACATGCTGGGGACAGAGGATGGGGGAGGAAGTGAAATGAGGAAAGCAACTGAGGACCAGCGGAAGACCATATCCAACATGAAAAGTGTCAGTGAAATGAAGGAATTAGAGGATTTCAAGAAAATTCAAATTAAGAAGGGTCACATCCTTTATTCTACCCATGCTGCTATATGTGCAGAGCGTCTTCCTCTTTTCACGAGCTTCTGACCTGTATGGTGCTTCTGGACCTGCTGTCCTCACACGGAAACCACACTTTCACCCAGGAGTTTGTCAATACAGCGCCTCACCAGTCCCCGAGACTTCACAGCAGTCACTGGCCACGAGGTGAGTGTCTTTCCCACACAGTATAGTTACAGCTTTTCACAACAGAGTTCCACTAGCCATAGGCTGTAATTTTAGTCTGGGCTGCTGTTTTGGGTAGTGAGAGCCAGTGTGTCTTCTGGTCTTTAGTATCCCAAGAAGTAGCTTTCTGTTAGCAGATATTTAATGTGAAATCTCATTTTCTTTTCAATCTTATAAGGCTTGTAGGTCACCTTTGACCAGCCTGGGCTGAGACGTGAACTCCAGCAGATCCTGAGGTGCCTGGTTTCATTCTTTGAACACACTAATGCTTAGATTTTAAAGGGCCTTGGAAAAAGATGCTTAAATTAATTTTGAATTTAAGGGAGGACCCAGGCACCAAATGTATTTACCTGGACAGTGGACTGTTTAACCATGTTGCTAAGATGGTGATGCATAAGGATGACATATTTATTCATGTCCATTGGAAGCAAAACATCCCCCAATACTTCAAGATGGTAGCTTACCCAAGCTCAGGAGGAGGAAGACAGTTGAGCCAAAGCTCTATGGGTTTTGATATTGTCTCTAAAGATCCATGGAAGCAATATGGCTTCTGTACAGAGTCCACCTTCTTAGAGATGACAGTGGGAATGATGGAGAGGGAGATTTTTGCATGATAGGAAAGTTTCGGAGACAGCTGAGTGATTCCAAGCATTAGTGTTAGAGCTTTGAACTGGTTCAAGATTAGCCTTAATTATTAACCTTCTTTAATATTTCAGAATGTCTATAGTAAAAGAGCCATGGTGCATTTAATTTATAGTTAAACAGCCAGAGATTGTTAGACCTGAAATGCACTCAGATCATCTTGGGTGGCTGGAGGTTTGCAAGCTTTTATCTTCCCCAGCATACCATGGAGACACTGTCTGCTTCTTGCTGATGGTGCTCTTGAAGGCAGTTATTCTTGAAGGGTGCAAATGAGGAATGAGCAAACAGTTTGCATAAGAGTACCAGAATTTCCAGTGTTGTATTTAGATTGAAAAAATATTCTGTTTCAGAGATCTAAATTCTTAAAAAATTCATTCAGGATAAATTTACTCTTTATTTTATTTAGCCATGTTGTCCAGTTATAAATTAACAAGAGGGTAATGAGTCTCACATTTATATCTTCATAAACAACTCCTTCCCTGATTGCTGAACCCATAGTGTGTGCACACTGAATAGGCATCTCATATTTATTTTGGTGTTTTATTCTCTCTAGTCTCTCAATATATCCCTCCCTGAGTTTTTACTACCACTGGAGAGGATACCAGAGCTTACTTGGAGACTGGCAAAATGGTGGTCTGTATCATGCAGTGGTGAAGTATTTTATAGCAGTACCATTTTTAGGGTCTCAAAAAAAAAGTAGGGAATTACTCAGTGGACTCCCAGTTTAAAGGGAAAAGTTCCCAAACAGAATGTTAGTAAAGTGCGTTAGCTGTTGTTAGCTGAAAATAAACAATTGTTGAGAAACCTTGGGACAGCTGGGCAAGGAAATTCCTTCTTAATTCCAAGCAGGACAAGCTGACATTGAGAACTGGGTGAGCAAGGAAGGACAGTTAGAACTTGGACTTGTTAAAATATGAAAATTTTATGACAGTTATAAAATATTTTTTGTTGGTTAGCATAGGTCATAGAAAAAAAGGTCAAGAGGCCTGAGTACTTGAAGTTAAAGGATCTAGATGAGAAAAGAGAGAGAAAAAGGAGAGAGAGAGAGAGAGAGAGAGAGAGAGAGAGAGAGGCATTTCTTAAGAATTCTTGGTATGAGAAGAGCACATAACATTTCTTAGCAGATTAGATTTAAATAGGAAAAAAGTTGACCAGTGTTTTAGGTTTTTGAGAGATTCTGCCAAAGGAGCCAAAGTGGTTTGTTGCTGAGACTTAAAATGACGTGTGGAGCACTGGACCACTGGAAGGAGGAAGAGTGAGATGCCCACCGTCCAGAACGGACATCAGCCCACGCCCCTTCAGATGTGGCCTTGGGGAACTACAGAAAAGCGAGGTCCTCCCCACAGGCAGAGCGACAGCCCCGGAGCCCCACCTCTCAATTAGAATGAGAATCTGATCCTAGAACATTCTCCTTTCCTGCTGTGGGATTCCCAGGGAATCTGCACAGCAGGATTTCAGGATCTCAGTGACCGTTGGTACTATGGGCCTCACATTATCCCTTGGTCCTGAGAATGTGCATTTTAATTATCTGCGTGCAGTGGGGAGGACAGCTTTTCTTTTACATGTGTGTGGAAGGGGAGCAACCCCCTGGACTCAGGGTCCATGGTCTGCATTACTGCCTGGTGTGGAGACCTCTCAAAGGGCCGGTTCATGTGGCTCTGAGTATGTGGCCAGATATGATGTCAACGTAACAGATTAGAAGATACAGACACAACTGCGAACACATTCCGCCACAGTGTCTTTGACAGAGGGGCCAAACATGTTTAGTGGAAGAAAGATAGCCTTTTTAATATATGGTGCTGGAAAAAAGGCTCTACACTTGCCAAGGATTAAAACTGGTCCCACGTCTATTACTGTGCGAAATTCTGACTAAATTAAAGTCAAAAATGGATCAAAGATCTAATTATTAAAACAGAAACACTAAATCTACTGGAAGAGACAGTAGGTAGAAATCTTGAAGACATAGGCATAGAGAGTTTATGAACAAAACTCAAATTACACGAGAAATAGTTCAAAGAATCAACAATTGGGATTGCATCTTATTAAAGTTTTTGAGCATCAAAAGAAATCTCCAACAGAGTGAAAAGACAACCCACAGAGTGTAAAAAATTTTAGCCAACTGTCCCTCACATAAGCACTTTTCTCTAGAAAATAAACAGAATTGAAAAAAATCAGTCTCCCTAAATTCAAAGACCCAAACCAAAAATGGGCATTTGAGATGAATACACAATTCTCAGATGAAGAAATACAAATGGCAAATACATAGATAAAAAATTGTTCAGCATCATTGGTCATTACTGAGGTTCCATCTCACTCCAGAAGAATGGCCAGGATAAAGAAAACTACCAATAACAAATGCTGGAGAGGCTGTAGGGGAAAAAGGAATTTTCTGCACTGTTAGGGGAATGTAGACTGGTGCAAGGTCTGTCTGGAGATTCCTCAAAAAGCTGGGGTTGGAAGTCCCATTTGACCCAGCTATTCCACTTCTGGGCATATTCCCAGAAGAATTGAAAACATCATACCACAGTGATATATGTGCACCCATATTTATAGCAGCACAGTTTGTAATAACCAGATCTTGGAAACAACCCAAATGCCCATCAACTGCAGAATGGCTAAAAAAAGATGCGAATTTTTCTAAAGACAGCCAGAAATGAATTCTGCATGTAAAAATACATGAAAACATTCTGAGAAATGGCTCCAGTGCCCACAGTCCCAAAACCATGGTGAAAAAATAGCTTTGGAACAAAGATTTCCTGTGCTTTATGTTTAAGACTGAGTTTGCACTTTTTCTTTTTAAAATTTTTTTATTTTATGGAAGAAAGATGAAACAGAATTTCACAACACAATAATAGGAGAATAGCAATAGTTAATACAATTGCACATTGTTATCTTCAAAGAAATTTCTCAGAGTACAAAATATGGGCATAAGAATTTCTCCAATTGATATTAGCACAAATTTGCTTTTTCAATATACTAAAAGACACTGATAGTATAGCTAACTTGCACTTCTCTTTCTTTCCCCTTACTTCTTTTCCCTTTTTCCACATCTTAGTTCCTTTTTCCTTTTAAACAATGTCTTCCCATTTCACAATATCTATTGTACATTCTAGACCTTATTTACTCTTTCAGTTTCTCACTCCAGGGAGACAATACGATGTTTACACATGAGTGTGATTTTTTTCACTTATGAGTGTGCTCTCTAGTTGCATCTGTTTACCTATAAAAGTAACTCACTCTCTAGGAATGAGTTAGGAAGGATTGCTTCCTTTTCAACTTCATTAAATAGTTTGAGGAGTATTGGCATTAAATCTCCTCTAAATTTCTTGTAGAATTCAGCAGATCCATCAGGACCTGGGCTTTTGGTAAATTTTTAATCATGTTTTCAGTTTCAGTAGCTGATATTGGGTTATTCAGAATTTTTATGTTTTTTTTATTCACCTTTGGTAACTTACACAAAATCTAAGAATCTGTCCATTTCTTCTGTTTTGCACATTCGATGCAAGTAAAGAATTTTGAAGTAGATGTTGACCATCTTCTGAATTTCCACAGAATCTGTAGTTATTTCACCCTTTGCAATCCTAACTTCATGAATTTCAGTCTTATCTTTCCTTTTTTTTTGACAAGGTTGGCTAAGAGTTTTTCAGTCTTATTTATTCTTTCAAAGAACCAGGCCTTTGATTAATTCTTTGTATTGTTTTCTTAGTCTTTGTTACATTAATTTCTGATCTATTCTTTATAATTTCCTCCTTCTTTGGGCTTAAGGCTTGATTTGCTCTTCTTTTTCTAGAAGCTTGAGATGAAACATTATGTTGTTTATAATATTAATAAATATCCCTCTTAGGACTGCTTTCATTGCACCCCACCGGTTCCAGTATGTTGTATCTGCATTTTTGTTTGATTGTAGATATTGCTTAATTTCTTCTTTAATTTCATTTGTGACCAATTGGTTTTTCAGGAGGGTTTTACTCAATTTCCATGTGTTTATGAAGTTCGCAGTTTCTTTTGCCATTAATTTCCAGTTTCACTGCACTACGGTCAGATTGAGTTTGCCTTTTGAAAACCATTTCCTCAATCATTTTGTTTTTCTACAGCAACATCAAGCGCTGTCCTCTACATGCAGCATCACGCAGGGGCTTATTTCCTTCCATTTCTTTAAAATAGTGCCTTTCCTCTTAGCTCAGCCTGTCTCCCGGGATTAATTAGTGACTGCGCAAGTTACATGAGGTTTAGGTGGCCAGCACTTCTTGACAGATGGCAGTTGGAGAAAAATGGGAAATGATTTCACAGACAATAATTATAATTTCCAGGTTGTGAGAAATTTATGAAATACCTCCAGGGCGGAAGGGCCCACGTAAGTTCTGGGCCCCATGGCTGGGCAGCGGCTATCCATCCTCCACCTGAACTCTGGTTGGGAATGGCATTTCCTTAACACTGAAGGCAAGAAAAAAACCAGTTGATTTATACAGAAGACATCTGCTTCATAATTATGAACTAGAATTAATTGAATACCCTGTAGCTTTTGTACTGTATGTGCTAATAATGACCAAAAATTGATTCTCTTCTATTTGTTTTTTTATTAACTTATCTTAAAATGGCAGATTGTGAATAACAACCTCCTGTACTGCTGGACTAGGCAACTTTATAATTTGAAAATCAAGCTGTTTATTATTTTCTATTTGTTTAGGTAATTTATTTTTCTAGGAAGAAAAATAGGCCTAAATTATAGTAACTAACTAACAGTCCCTGTTGTCTGGACAGTGCTGGGAATTTGGAGTGAATAAATATTCCTGAAATGAGCTGATCATGACCTTTTGTGGGGAGTTCAGTGACTAGTAGTGCTAGTTTTATTTTATGGACCATATTGGATTAATTTAATTATGGGATATCAGTAACGAGCACTGTAGCAATTTCTCTATGAGCATGGGCCACGCCTGGCAAGGCTGTGGGGCCAGTTCAAGTCACTGCCTTGCTCAAAAGTGGACATTGACCCCAGGTGGCCATTCTAAGGCAGGAGGTAAGTTGTCCCCCACGATGCAATTCTCCCTGCTCCAGCCCCTCTCCCTGAAAGATTCACACAGAAGGGAGGCAGAGGGAAGTCGGTGTGGTCTTTTATTTCATGCTGTGTTATAAGTTACTGCTTTATTAATTGTCTAGTTATAGTATCCAGCTATAGAGAGCAACTTTCCATTCCTGGCTCAGCAGACATCTCAGTGGCAGCCTCATTTCCTCTAGGCTCCCAAGCCCCGATGCTTCCCCAAGAGAGGCAAGAAGGTGAGCCTGGTGGGCAGTGTCCCTCTGATGCCACCCTGACGACTGAGACCATTTCTGTCCCTGCATCTCCCACACTTTAAGGTGCATTGTTTATCTTAGGGGCCCTTGTGGGATCCTAGTTTTGCTCAGTAACCTAAAGATTCCATCTGACAGGATTTTCTGTTCCTCCAGAGCTCGTGAGTAGAACTGCTCCTCCTTTGGCTCTTCCTCTCCCAACCCCTCTCTTCTCCCTCTCCCTCTACCTGCTTTCCCACCCGCCCCTTCCCTGCCCCTTCCCGCTCTCCATGAGAGGGAACAATAATAACAGTGTACACTAAATGCCTAGAATACTAGCTGGCAAGCAGCGAGCACCAGTCAGTGTGACCTATTGTGACCGTCGAGCCCTCCTTCCAAGCTCCATCTGGTGCACACAGCTGCCCGGGCACATCTGGATTCCCACCTCAGCCCACCATCTTTCCTACCCAAGTCCTCTCTGATGTTCTGACATCATGAGTCATGAATGGATCCACTAGACCCCAGGGTGCCAAAGCCAGAGGCCTAGGTCTGGCTCATGGCCCTACCTTCTTCCACATCCAGGGCTGACGGGTCATCAGTCCTTTTTCCAGCACTTTCTTAGTAGTTTTTCAATTCTGCTGTTCTTTATTTTTCACTCCAGGGTCTAAGACCACAGTGCTGTGCCCTGTGGCCTCCTGAATATCGGATTTGTTTTCTGGACAGGCCATTCTGGAATTGTGTCCTTTTCCCTGGTGCCCACTGCTCCTGTGAAAAGACAAGCTCACGCCTGCAGGTTTTCACAGGCTCCCTGGCCCAGCATCTCCCTGCTTCTTGGTCTCAGGCCTGACTGCAGCTCTCACCTTGCTGGAAAGCGTGACTGTCTCATGCTGTTCATAGTCACCTGAATACATTGTTCTTGGGACTGTGTCTCAGACTGGGGAGAACACACAGCAGACTCGGTGGAGAAGGGTCCTTCAGATGGCTCTGCCCTTGATTTCCTTCCAAGGAGGCTTCTAGGAGTCCCACACACTCAGTCCACAAGCAGTGGTGGCACTTGTTGCCCTGCTTCAGGGGGTGGAAGAAAGCGATATTCCAGGGCGTGGCATGTGCCTCACTGAAAGTCACAGGTGTCTTTCTGAGGTCAAAGGGCAGGGTGGAGGCTACTGCACAGGGCTCTGTGGTACGTGCCAGGTGCTCCGGGCTGCTGCCAGCTGCTGGGGCCTCTCTGGGGCTGGCACTGTCATGGAGCACCTGGGCTGGGACTCCTGCTGCAGCACTGCACCAATGGACCTCAGACAGTTTCCTGGCCACCCAACGAGCTTCTTCTTTCTACTCAGGGGTCCCCAAGGCTTCTATGCTTCCGGGGCACACACACTGGCCCACAGGAGTGTGTCCGGGCACCAGGCATATGAGTAGGTTGGGAGTCAGGTTCTGCTACCCACATGCCCTGGAGAAGCCGGTTAAGCTCTCCACAGGGTTCTCACAAGGGCCTTTATGTTTGGCTTATGGGGAAGCTAGCAAATATGCAATGGTACTTCAACAAGAGCCTGTCCTGGGAGATCGTCCACATCTGTCTCATCTTTCTCAGGTCATCCCCTGGGCATCTATTCACACGCATCTTTCTAAAGTCAGTGGTGGGCTCATGGCTTTGGTCACCCTTTGCTGAACCTGTGATGCACAGGATGACAGCTAAGGCCTGAGGGGGTTGGACATGTCACAGCCTCAGCCTTGACAGTCTCCTCAGGGCAGCTTTCTAGGTGGCTCTGAAGCGGCCTATTCTATTGTTTCTCGCTTGTGGTTTTCAAGGCTAACTGTAGAATACTGTGGGGATGCAAAACCCTGAGAGATGAGGAGCCACAGGGGCAGCCCCGGCCCTGCTCTTGTTCCTCCCCCAGCAGCACTCTCAGCAGTCACGGTGCCCGCAGGTGTGAATCAGGGCACTGTGGCAGTCATGGTTTACTTCGAGCACAAGCAGGTGAGATTCCTTCTGCCCTGGGAGGCTTTCCTGAGCTTTGAGGGGTGGAATCAGGTGGATCCCAGGGGCCTAATTCTCCCTTGCTGCTATCTGTGAATAGTAGAGTTGCTTCACCTGTGTGAGGGTTGTCTCAGCAGAGCTCGGAAAGTAGAGGACATTGCAGCCCAAGGAGCCCGAGTGTCAACTCTGTGCCTGACACTTCCCTTGGGGACCCAGAGGCAGATGTCCAGTGATGTCCTTAGCCACAGTAGGAGGCACGGGGGAATGAAGCTAGAGCACCGACTTTCTGAAGGTGGAACTAGGTCAGGTGCTGCTGCTGATGTGGATAAAGGACCCTCCTAGTTCAGTCTACCCAATGAAAATAAAGTGTAAGCCATTGTTATGATTGATTCAGCCTGTCAACTTGAGAAGTTTAACCAAGTGTCTCACTTTGTAAACATCCTCATTTTGTGCAGGAGGAGGGCCATGGTGTGAGAGCTACATCTGCCCTGGGGAGGGTAGCCTGCTTATAAGGGAAGAAAAGAGGTCACCCTGTAGGAGACAATTTGAGCGACTCCCCTTGAATGCAGAACAATTACTGCAACTTTGATTATATGGAAACTCATTTCCATATGCTGATATGTAGAAAGCTGACTATGATATTTCCTTCTCTCTTCAATGGGCTTAAACATTCTAAATAAGGCTAGCTGAGGTACTGCTATGAAATCTCTAAAGCCATCAGACAATCTCCTGTTTCCACGCATAGTGCTTTCTGTAAAAGATAGGAGCATAGGGGATGACAGAGCCAGTCAGCTCCAGGCCTGTTAACTGGGTATGAACCTAAGTTAACAAATAAACAAATAAGTAAACAAAAGTTTACATATCAGAAACTGAAGCAAAGGTCTCCTAAAACAATTCAGTTGCTACCTCAATTGAATTTATACAAATTGACCCTTCAGCACATCCTGATCTCTGCATTTTGCAGAGGTGCTTTTCTCCCTAGCTGGCCAGCCAGCTCAGCTTACTCACGTAATTCCTGCCATCCTCACTGTCACTCATCCCTGAGCCACTCCCTTCTTCACAAGATAATAAATTCTGGGAGAGGCCTTGGATCAGGCCTTTGTCTGCACATTCACATGGGGATTGGATTTAGGGCCCCTTGGCTGCCCTTAACTTTGAATATGTCTTGGTGTCTTCACTCTCACCATGGGTTGCACTGGAGGTGATGAGATATTATCATTCTGATAACATCTCACTGGGGTTATAAATAAAATTTGTTGGATTTTGAGGAAGATTGGAAAAGGGATTGCAGTACTTGGATTACCATACTCAATATTTGGGATTACAGTACCCCCCTTTTTGCTCTTGCTGCTTTTGATGTCTTCCACTGTCTTATTGTCTCCATGCCAAGCTACCCTGTTTTGAAGTCAGCTGATTATGGACTGAAACCTCCACAAACCATTAGCTAAATAAACCTTTCCTTTTCTTAATTTGGGCATTGGTATTTTGTCCCAGCAATGAGAAAAGTAACCAACACGGTCACAAATGTAATTTTATGTTTTCTCATAGCCACATTTAAAAAATAATCAAGTAAAATTAATTCTAAGGATATATTCTATGAACCCAAAAGAGAAAAATTATTTCAGCTTAAAATAGAAAAGGTATCAATGAGAGCCAGGTAGGGTGGCACATATTTGTAATCCCAGCACTCTGGGAAGCTAAGCAGGAAGATTGAGAGCCTGAGTGATATGGGAAATCATATCAGGATGTCTAAATATGATACAAGGAGAATATTATAAATCCCAACCTGATAGTTGTCTGACATACCGAGTTTGTGTTCTCTAAAACTGAAGAATGAACTCTAAGGAACTACAGCAGTTAAGAGTAGGAAGATATTTACTGAGGGATTAAAAGCTGCCTGAGAGGGACAGGAGGGGACACTCGTAGAGTAGGTTGCTCCTGATCCCATTTCTCAGGGAGTGTTTCTCAGCGTACCACAATGTGGGTGCAGCACTGATTACAGCCAGGATCAACCAATAAGGTTACAAATATAGCCAGTTAAGTAACACTGATCCAATGGAGAAGGAGGCACAAGTCGAGTTGGGCACAGAAAGTTCAAAGATCTCCTCAGGCAGGCAATGGATCTGGGGGTTCTGGTTGCCTGAAGCCTATGACTGACGCCTATGGAAATGTTATTAGACCAGGTGTTAGCACTTACCTCACCCCCACGCCCCCAGGAGGATGATGTAGGTCTGGTCTTGTTGTTGTCTTGGGGTCTGGCCTCCAACTGATGTTTCTGCCTTCTCTTTGCCACAGCTCTAGCCTCATCTTTATCCTGACTTTCTGGAGGGCCCAGCCCTACCTGACTGCCTACGATATTCCTACCTAACTTAGCTGTCTGTAATATTAGTTCAAACTAAGGCACTTAGTGACTTGGTGAGAGCTGGTTTCAAAAACTTTTTAAAAGGCCTGAGTAAAATTTCAACACACACAGACAGACACACACACACACACACACGGACACATGTTATTAATGAAGTATCTAACATTCTTTATCACACTTTAATAGTAAGTGTTGGTGCTCTGCGTCACTTTCATGGGCTTTTTCTTGGCCCTAGATGTGACTAATGGGCCCATAGAACAGAGGTCAGAAGCAAGACAACAGAGAAGTCAATTGCATTTTTAAATATGAATATAGTAGCTATCTCTGTTTGAGCCTTTGGAGCCTGACTCTTCTGATCACTTTAGCAATTCACTTTATACTTGTAGGCACTGAGACACAGAGAAGTTTTTCGGGCTGCCTGAGCTCACACAGCACTTAAATAGTCAGGTAGAATTAGAATCTTGACTTTCCAGCTTCTGCTCTAGGCCTCCCATCCATTCATTGCATATGCACTAACATTTCCCAAGGCTTAAGGCTCCTTGGGCAGCTCACAGGCCCTGCCCACAGAGGGACTCCAGAGCCGTGGCTGGGGAAGGTGTGGGAGTGAGGCTCACGGGGTAGGGGCAGGACGGCCCAGAGTGCACGGAGGCAGGTGGCTCAGTCTCCTTCCGGAAAGGCAGGGCCCCTGGCTCCTGAGAGGCCCTGGCAGCTCAGCGTTGCCCGCGGACGAGAAGCACATGGGACCTGCAGTGTCTGCAGTCTCACCTTGTTTCCTGCCATGTTATTAACTGGTGGTAAATTCTGGTTGTGCAGCCTCAAATAAGAGGAGGCTTAGGGCTTGCTGGACTTGATCAATGTTCATCTTACGAAAGTGGGGACCCCACTGGTCCCAGAAACCTCAGCGCACACTCAGAGGGGTGTTAGATCTCAGTCCCCCATCTGAGCAAGGGAGGCTCCTGCTCCGGAGTCCTCCTGGCCTGCAGTGGGAAAGTGCGGGTGTCTCTCTGGTCACCTCCCACCTCGCACTAGAAGAGGGTGGGGAGAATGAGAATGAATCTTTCTCTTTTTCCTCTTTAAAGTGGCAATCGCCTGAATAACACGGGGCCAGGCAAGGGCAAACATGGAGGAAAATATTTCTGATGCTCATTCAACCTGAAATTCTTGGGTCAGACAGTTGACTGTGTGGATGCTGCCAGAATTCATCTTAGAGAGGCAGCATAGAGAAAAGGAAGATTCCAGCTGAGAGCAGCTCTCAGGGTTTGTGCACTCCAAGGATCTGTATGAGCTTGCATGTGTGCATGTGTGTGCTTTGCACACATGTGTGCATGTACACAGGTGTGTGCATATGCATGTCTGCATGCATGCATTTGTCTGTGTGCACTTTTGCATACATGTGTTCGTGCATGTGTGTGTGGTTCCCTTTAGTGACACCGCAGCCCTGGGAGCAGCCTTATCCTGGTCTTCCCCAAACCAGGCACTGCTGTAATATGAGCAGCAGGTGCTAAGTGCCAGGTTGATGCATCCAGAGCCAGTTGCACCTTTACTTCACTGCAGAATGAGGGCTATGACCCATTTTCTTTCCTTTCTGAATTTGTTTCCTTCTATCTTCCCTCTATGCTTGTGATACATGCACATCCACTGTGAGGAGTTGGCACACACACACTGAGCATCTCGATGCATGTTCCTTCCTCTCCTTCCTGCTTCTGAGATGCAGGAGCTGAGGCTGGGGAGGGGAAGCTCCTCCAGTCGCGGGTACAGTGTATGCATACAAGTGTGACTGCAGAGCGGTGCTAAAACCTTTCTCACCCTGAGACCCAGAAGCCTCTCCAGAGTGGTGCTGCTGAAGAGGCATCCTCGAGGTCAGGGACAGGGCCTCTGTGCCCTCGCTGTGCCCGGTGCTGTGCCACCTGACTGTGGCCTTGGCTAAGAAGCCGGGTGAGCTTTCCATCACCAGTGCAGGAGGAAGGGCTGGGCTGGGAGAGGGGTCCCCTGTGGCTGCTGGTGGCACTGAGACAGCTCCCCAGGCCTCCTGGGGCTGCTGGTGTAGGAGAGAAGGAAGGACTAATTTCGTGGCTGATAAAGCTCCCTGAACATGAGACTTTACAGACAAATGAGATGCCGCACTTCTCTTTGTTCACCATGACATTTATTTTCTCCTTTCATTGAGAGAGGCACTCACTTCAGTCTGCCTCCAGCCTGCCCCTCAAAGCCCTGTGAGGAGAATCAGGGGCTCTGTAGTGGGCATGTGGACACGGGGGGCAGTGGAGGGGCACCACTGGGTCCCAGCCTCAGGGCCTCTGGGGAGGTGGCGGGTGCTCCTGGTGTGTTTGCCTGTATTGTTGGAGAGGTGGGTACAGTGAGGGGTGAAATAACTCCCCTGGGCCTCCCCGGCCTTCTGCGGCCTCAGCTTGCTTTCCTGTGACTGCCCCTTCAGGTGTGCTCTGGAGGCCTTTCCAGCTCTCAGCTAGCTCCTCTCCCCTGGATCTGCCACCTGGGCCAGCACTCCTGATCCCACTGCCTGGGTCCCCATCACCCACTTTCTCTCATAGGCAAGAGACAAGGAAACTGAGGCAGAGTGGGTTAGCCTGTGGTGGAGCCTCTTGAGACTTTTGGCCTGACTAACCCAAGCTCGGTTCACAGTCCTGGCTGCGCCAGCTGAGGGAATTTTCACTGACTGTCTCACTGCATTTGTGTTTCTTCCAAATGATATTGGAAGCATCTTGATGCATGTCTCAGAAGTTTTGTTTTGTCCTGGGAACCACCCAGAAAGACAGGAGTGTACACACACATGCACCCATTGCCCACAAAACCACCCACAGACAAGCACAAGTGTGGAGCACATGGAGGAGACACACATGCACACTGCCCTGCACATTGTATAGGGTCAGTCTGTGTCCTACGTGTGTGCAAAGCTGTGGCCTGTCCCTTCCTTCCCACTGCAGTGGTTGATTGATTGTGTCAACTTGAGATATTTAGAAGCTTAACTAAATGGGTTTAGCAACTCTACACACTAGGGTGTAGAAGACCCGCCCTAGGGTGCTCATCGCCTGGAGGTATAAAAGGGAAGGAGGAGGGATGAATGCTTCCATTCTTGGGAGAAGCTCCAGCTTCACCTTTGGTTTGGACCTGTCTCCTGGCTTCCAGAGTAGACTCTTCAGCCTTTCATCACAGAGCCGTCAGCCTTCTGTCGCAGACCCATCGGTCTGCTGGTGTGGACTTGCACGAGACACTAGGGTGGACTCCAGACCTTGGATTGAATCCTTCCTCCTCGGTGTGTAGACACCCTCTGCACGCTTCCTCATCCGACTCTGTGGCTGACCATCTTAAGCCAATCTTGTCATTTCTTACACATTTGTATATCTCATGTTATATCTGTTTTCTCTAGTAAAATTCTGACTAATACAGCACCAGAAGCCACCCCTGTGACAGCAAGCATCCGTCCTGGCTCCCGCACTGCCCAGCCCCCGGGCCCTGCACTCAGCGGAGGAAGTGACTGAAATTACAGTGGCCTGGGTGAGCTGACCCAGGCGCTTCTAAAGCCACACTTCAGAGAATCTTCCCCTATTTTTCCGAAATGTGTGAAGTGGGCTGTATTTCATCTATAAAATTGGGGGGGGGTAGTAAATGATACCTTTTATGGTTTTGAATATGCCAATTGTGAAACTTGCAAAGTCTGATGTCTTTCTGGTCTGAGCCAACAAAGGCAACTTCTCCTCGCGCTGGCCGCTACACAGGCCTCCTGTTCCTCTGTGTTGTGGGGTGGGAAGGACCAGTTCTTACGACCGCACACAGAGCTCTCCATCCTTTCATTTAATACTTTTAAGCAACACGAGAGTGTCCTGACTGCACTCACAGAAGGATAAACAGGCCAGGCACGTTCCTGCCACTTGGCCCATGTGTCAGAAGCCGAGCTGACCCATGGGCTAAAAGTGAGCCAAGACCAGCTCACACCAGAACACACAAGGCAGTCGCAGACTTGCTTCGCCGGTGTCCTGGCGGGAAGGAAGGAACAGGCATGGACTGGCACAGGGATACACAGGGATCCCCGCCTGAGACCTTCCCTTACCACATCTGCAGCGGTTTGCACACAAGTTCGGCAGTGTGATGGCCACTTGGTGTGTGAATTCAGCGTGCCTCGGGTGCTCAGACGCTTGACCAAACAGTTTCTAGGTTCTTCTGTGAGGGTGACTCTGGAGGACATGTGAATAGGAGCCCAGGGTAAAGCAGACAGCCCTTACCATAGTCTGGGTGTGACTTATTTAAGAAGCTGGAGAGCAGTGGGCCAAGTGCCCTGCCTGCTTGTCACCAGCTGACTTGCTACCAGCGCTCCTGTTGTCAAGGAGAGGCCACAGCTCTGGGGACCTGTTCATCCCCACCTGTCCACGAGTCTCTTAGTCACCTTCCTCTCTGCTGAGACATCACTTGAAGGAAGCCAGGTTTATCTTGACTCGGGGGTGCGGTCCCTGCGGGCTAGCTCTAGGGTAGATTGGACATGGTGGACGAAAGCTGCTCCTGTCATGGAGACCAGGAAACAGACAAAAAAAAAAAAAAAAGGCAGAAGCCAGGGAGAGGCTACACCCTGCTGGATCTCTTCCCCAGTGTTCTGCCTCCCTGACTGAGCCCCACTTCCTAGCAGGACATTGAGCTCTGGACTCATCCCTGGATTAATCCACCGATGAGCACAGCACCCTCGTGAGCCAGTCGTCTTCCAAAGTCTCATCACGGAACACTTGTAGTCCTTGGGGAACACCCCAGAACTAAACCATGACAATGAGCCGATTACTTATATAAAACTCTTTATCAATCTGTCTGTCTTCTCTCTTTTTCTCTTGCTCTATCTGTCTATCTATCTATCTATCTATCTATCCATCATCATCCATCCATTCTTTCTGTCCATCCTGTCTCTTTGGAGACTGCTAAGATAAGCAGGAAGCTGGCACTAAGGAAGAAGGAACCAACTGTGTCCAGGCTGTGGAGAAGGAACGCAGTCCTCATGTGTGGGAGGACCTAGGAGCCATGCACAGAGCCCCGAGCTGGCAGCACTCATGAGGGCCCCTGTGGCTGCATCACATTCTCTCTGAGAGAGCCAGGGCATGGTCCCTCTCCTGCCTTTTTCAGTGACAGATGAGCAGCTATGAGGCTGAGGTCTCTGTGGTCCCACTGGGTGGAGACTTACTTGTTTCTTTGAGGCACGGGTTGGAGAATAGTCACTCTTCTCTCTTCTCAGAGAAATTATTCCACAAGGACATGGAATGGCTGGTTTGTGCCTTTCTAGGATAGCAAGAGGAGCAATTGTTGCTGGCATCATGAGAAATGAAGTTGGGGCCCTGCCTTGGTCTGCACTGGTGGGCAGCTCCCACTCTTGTTTCTCCTTGCCGTTGATAGTGGGCAGTGAGAGTACAGGTAGGGTCTCGGGACTCAGCAGGCCTCTGGTGGACAGGCAACCTCTAAATGATGGATGCAGAGGTTGTCAGACAAGACAGAGGCCTCCAAGCCGGGACCAGAGCACGGAGCGTGGGGCGCACCAGGAGCCCTGCCTGTGCAGCCATGGGCAGCTGGATGGATGATGCTGTGTGCACACCCCTGCACCCGTGCTTCAAGTCCCGGCCTGCCATGCTCGCAGCCACTCTCAATGGTGCACACTCAGTCACCCTTCCTGTTACACGGTCACCTCTGTTCCTACGGAGCACTGTGCTCCCTCCCGCAAGCAGAGGCACAGGTGAGCCTGCCTCCTCGAAGTGCCCTTCTTGCCATCTCCATCCACTCCCGGCCCCTCACCCGTGACTCTTCTCCGCTCTGTCATTCCTGGTATTTTAAAGTGCTGTGTCTATGCTGCCACACCACGGCTACCCCTGGGCTCTGGATGGCCCCACTGTCCCCGGCAGCTTGCATGTTTCTCACAGATCTTATTATATACTGCAGTTCTGTGGGCATCTGGAAGACAGGACTCTTGCTCTCTGTGGCTAAGGGTGGGCAAGTGGCTTCTCCACACTAAGGAGGCCATGGTCACTGGGTTCAAGCTAAAAGCTGCTCACACCTGTGCAACCACTGTGAAGAACATTTTGGCCCTCTAGCCAGATGATGCCTGTCCATCTGTCTGTCCATCTGTCTTGTCAGTGCTAATTCAGTTGCTGCTATGTGCCTGCCTGGCACAGGTCCTGCTCATCTGCCTCCTCCCCACTGGGTGCTGGACTTCTCTGGAGCTCTGCACATGTCCCCTCTGCCCAGAGGCCCTTCCAGGAGCGAGGCCCAGATGCAAGCATGCCCCATCTCTAACCTTCCTCTGCCCTCTTGGTCTCCACCCTGGCTGCCTCGTTCTTATAGAACTCATGGGCATGGTGCAATGGTGCAGGGCTAAGCAGCCCATGCCCTCTCCCGGGCACCGGTGTCTGAGGCCAGAGCAGCCACACGACCTGTGTCCCCCGCCCGACACACCGTAGCTGGCAGCAGGAACTCGTCTAATCACATTCGTGCCTTTGGAGCGTACTGTGACAGCACTGACACTGCATGGTGGGTTCTGCCAGTGAGGGAGGCAGCTGGGGATTAGGATTTTAGAAAACTCCAGGTCACAGGGCACAGGATGTGCCTTAGCCCCTGGTCCCTGTGGATGCTCCGGCTATGGTTGGTTAGCCCAGCATAGATCCTTCTTCTAGCATTTATTCACTGCAGGGCTTCAAGAAAATTGATCCATTGCCTCAGTTTACCCATCTTCAGACCAGACGCACTGGAACTGTTTGCAATACCTTGCTGGGAAAATCTGCAGGTTGTGCTCTCCCACATGCAGATGTGCGGCAGCTGCTGTCACTGAGAAAGGCACTGTTGGGGCCACCCCACTCCTTGCTCACCAGGCAGCCCCCCAGTCACCTGCACTGGCTCCTTGTCCAGGCCTGGTGCACAAATCACCAGTTCAGTCTTGGGATTCTACGTTTCTCCTTGACAGAAAGGACAAAGCTGATTTAAGCACAGGCAGCTTCTTAGCAGAGCAGAAGCTGGAAGTGAGGCTGAAAACAAGTACAAACTGAACTCTGTCACGCTGGCAGAGGCCTCTGCCCCCTCTTCACCAACATGGCCTGCTCCCTTTCAGAGGCACCCTTGGGAGGGAGCTGGCAATGTGCGCCTCCTGCCACAGGAGGGTGCTCCCCTTCCTCTTCTGGGTTGGCCTTTGTTCACCGGCTGGCTGGTTGAAGGAGCATAAGAATCTGCCTGGCAGAGCTCCAAGGCCTGGGAGTGGAGCCATGCTGAAGATGCCATTTAACTCGACTGGGGTCAAGGACAATAAAGCCATGTGTACTTCCAGATGTTAGGGCAGCACTGGCTATTAGGAAAGCAGAGGGGTCCTTGCAACCTGCACAGACCCGGGGACAGAGGGAAGGATGGTCACTTGGGTAAGGCCCAGTGACAGTGGGTTCAGGCCAAGAGGGATGCTGAAGGGAGCAGAGATAAAGCGTCCAGGGCAGCAGCTGCCTTCCCAGGCCCCAGCTGTCCTGGGCTCCCTCCCACCATTCCATTCCTGCCTCGAGTGGTGGTAATGGAGAAAAGGGGTCTGTCACCCACCATCATTTCTAGGACAGTGTCTTAGGGGCTGTAACATGCTGATCAGCTGTGGTGTTCAGAGCCAAGGGCAGATGATAAAGAAAACTGGCAGCACAGTGGGAGCCCCATGGCTCCCATTAAACCATCCCTGCCTCCCACAGCAGTGTAGACTCTGCCCACCGCATGGAAGCAAGCAGGGGAAGACCCATGCCAGAGAGTCATAGGTGGAGCAGGGCTTTGGAGATGGCCCTGGGTGAAGCTCAGGTCTCCACATTCGAGCTCACAGGGTCAGTGGTCAGGAAAGCTGGGATAGGAACCCCAGAGCCTTGCTTAAAGAGCCAAGGGCAGAGTCAGGGCAAGCAGGTGTATGTGTGTGTGTGTGTACGGTGGGGGGGGGGAGGTGGTTGGAGATACCCCAGATGCAGAGCCTTGGAGAAGGAACCCACAAATCTATGGTAAGTTGCCCAGAGCTTTGCCGACCTCAAACCACGTGAGGGGTAAAACAGCTGGACAGAGGTTTTAGGGCCACCCAACCACTGAGAGGGAGCATGGTTCTCTCAGTATGCATCCAGCCAAGCACACTGTTTGGGAAAAACAATGTCTACTCCTGGGAGAAAGTGGGTGAATCACTGAGGAGCCGTGAAGGAACCAGCTGCTAAGCTTGGCAGGATCAGCAGATGGGATGGTGGCACCCACTGTGAGCCAGGCCGGGTGCTTTGTGGGAGCAGATAAATCTTAGGTGAAATGGCCCTGAGTGAATGTCACAGGCAAAGAGGTCTCAGCTCCACACATGAATGCATTTGCTAAGGAGGAGTCTCATCCACAAGCCTTCAGTGGAAGGAGCTCCCGGCTTCCCCAGGGTCATTCAGGGAGAGGCCCAGTGGTATTTTGAGTCTCTCTTGTAGGCAGTGTCAAGAGGAGATAGAGACGTTTGCACTGCCTTTGGCTTCTGGCCCAATCAGCTGCAGAGGTGTCACCCATAGTACCTTCTAGGCACTCTGCTTCCTAAGCAGGAACGCCCAGGATGCTCCTGGTGGCCAGATGGAGGGCAGCCTGCAGTTCGGCAGAAGTGACGCCATTGCACCACGCTGTCCTCTTTGGCATTGTGTGGCCTCCGTGTTTGGGGCCTGGTCCCGCATTCAGCTGGTTGGAATCAGCTCTCAGGGCTTGTCTGAGATTGCAGAAGTCACCCTGGGCCTTGGCCCTTAGCCTTCTGGCCAGGCTTTCTGCTTTGTTAAAGATGTACCCCTTGGGATTCACTCGGAGGTACCCACCCATGGCATGATCATTTGTGGTAAAGGAAGCCAGGAGGTTCAGCCTCCCCTCCCCTCCTGCACGCAGCAAGGGAGAAAACCGGAAAATCAAGGAGGCTTGTGGTGTGCACAGGGCTACAGAGACATAGCAGCTCTGAGCCACAGACAAGGGAGAGAGAGTGAGCTCTCGGGACTCCTTGCTCCTGCTGTGATCTCAGAGACGGTTAGGTCACAGGGAAGGTGCCCCTTCCGGAATGAGACACTGTGGGAGCCCCTCTAATTGGGTCTCCATGAACTCTGCCCAGTTCCCTGGAACAAAGGCAATGGGGAAGTAACTGCAGGGCCTGGGGAGGAAGGGGGTCTCACCCTTAGGCTGGAGGCTGATTACCACCACTGTGATTACCAACAGAGCTAATTAACAGAGCTCCTGGAGCCGGTGACCGAAGGCAGCGATGTGCTGGGGCCCGTGGGCTCCCCTCCAGTGCTGGGGTGTGGAGCTGCCAGTCCCCGCAGCCCCAGGCCGATGCTCTGCTTAGATTCTGCTCCGGCCCAGCTGCACAGGCAGGCTTCCTCCTCCTTTGCTCTCAGCCAACCCTGAGCCCCTACTACGTGCCAGACTCTCAGCAGGCCCTATCAGGTATGTTCCAGTCCTGCTTCCCGTATAAGGTCTGGAAGAAAAGGCAGACGCAGAAGGCGACCGTGGCAGGGAGAAGCAGCTGGACACAAGACTGGGCTCCGACCCCAGGGGAGGCAGGGCCCAGGGGCAGCGGGGTAAGAGGCGCCCGGAAGCAGGGCTGGGTACTCTGAGCTGGTGCTCTGAGCTCCCAGAACCGAGGTGCGGCCGGGTCAGCCGTGCGCGTCGGGGCTGCGTCAGTCCGCGGTCTGAGCTTCCCTTCTGAACGGCGCGTTTGCAATGGTGACGCGCGGCCTGCCGGCGCCTGCCTTCCTCCCCAACTCATCACTGCGCCGTGCCGCCCGCGATCTGCGGTTTGTGCACCTACTCCTTTCCCACCGAGTGAGAAGGTACAGCGCTCGCCTCGCTTCTTCCTTCCCGGGGCGCGCGCTCCTCGAGGGCCGTGCAGGGGCGAGGTCGCGGCACTGGGGGGCGCGCGCCGCACGCGAATCCGGGCGCGGCAGAGGCGCCAGGCCCGGGGACTCGCCCAGCCTCCCGCTCTCAGCCTCCCGCGGCGTAGGGGTACAGGCAGGCGGGGTGGGTGTAGTGGCTTCCGGCCGCGGCGAATCAGGCCCGAGCCAGAAATGAGGCCTGGAAGCGCGGCGGCACCTTTTGGCCCGGGGCCCCGCGGAGAGCGCTGCACCCGGTCGCGCGTGCCCAAGGCTGCGCGCGGGCGCAGCGAGCTCGGCCGGGCTCGGCCCTCCGCGCCATTGGTTCCTCGTCTCGGCGAGACCGTGGCCCACGCCGGGGGCCCGGGCGCGGCTCCTCCTCCTCCTCCTCCTCCTTTTTCTGCCTTCAGGAGGCTGCACGGTCAGCGTTGCCTTCCTCAGTGGCCTCGACCGGAACTGGTCTGTAGTTTGCACCGCACAGTGCAATCCTCTCTCACGTGTGCACGCGTGCACAACACACATTCTCTCCCACACAGGCACACTTGGGTCCACACCAGAACTGTGCGCGTGTGCCACAGATGCGCCCTGATGCTTTGTGGGTCTTTTACTTGCCGTGCGCGTATTTTCCCACTGACTTTTGTGTGGCCAGTGCCTTGTGCCTTCGGACCCAGCTCATTCATTGTCTTTCCCTTGGGTCTCTGCCTGTTTCTGTAGGTCACTAGGGATCTCTGCCTGCTAGGGCAAAGGCTGGCTCCGGTGAGGTTACCGCATCCACGCGGACCACCTTACTTCTCACTTGCATTTGAGGTCCATGCAGTTGGTAGTTGCTCCCATGCAGTTGCTCCCTCGCCATCCCTAATGCGCATACAAGACTCCACGGAGCTGGGAGGGACCCCCCCCCCCGCCACGGCCCTGCCCAAACAGTGCACCAGAGGGCCAGCCTGACAGATGCCACCTGGAAAATGTGGCCAGTGGTGGGAATGACACTCACTGTGAGTGTCGCCAGCGAGCCCCCAAAAGAGGCTTCAATAATACTTCTAAGTGACGCCGGCCACCTGGTATAGCGTCCCTGCCCCAACTAAGCTAGGACTGACAGAAACACCAAGAATGTAAAGAAAGAGCAGAGCCTTGACCTCTGCTGCTGTGTGTGCATGGAAGTGCATATGTGTGTGCATGACTGTGTGTGTGTATGTCAGTGCACACACCTAAGTGTGTGTACTTGTTGGCAGCCGTGCTGTGGTGTGTAACGGATCAGTAGTTTCCCTAGTCACCGCTGTTATGTGTAAGCTCTGCTCTAGATGCCAAGCACACTTAGTCTCCTTAATCTTTCCTGTGGTCTGTGAAGGCTGGCATTGATACCCACATACAGAAGGGAAACTGAGGCCCCAGGTGGCTAGCTTGCCCATTAGCACTGGGATTTGCACTCAAGGCTGCCTGGTTATCCACAGCTCTTGGCATTTATCTTTGCCTGCATCCTCTCTCCCTGCGTGACTGTCCCTCAGCTGCTTTGGGGTCCTTTCCCTCCTCTGTATCTTCCTCAGGCGACAGCTTTCCTCCTCCATGTTCCTTCCACTGCTGCGCAGATTTCTCAGTGCTTCCCCTGCTCTCCAGTGCCTGGGACTCCGCATTTCTGTTTTTCCTCAGCCTTGTGGCTGAGTAATCCCTACTTTACTCTGCTTTCTTCCCTCCTGTTCCTCATGGCTGAGCACCAAAATGGGACAGGAGCCCATCGACCTCAAACAGGACCTCACATAGGCCCACAGGAATGATTCTGTGAGGTACATTGGCTCAGGGCTGTTGGTCCCCAAGTCTCCTACTCCCAGCCTTCTAGCTCCCCTTGACTCTGAAATGCATCAGGGAAAATGGGGTGGGAGCAGAGGGGTAATGGATTTTTCAGTTGGAAAAAGACAGCCCTCACAGAAAATCATCTGATTAAAAAGTTTTATTTGCTAAGAAATCTCAATGGCCCTCAAGGAAGATGACACTGGGGAAAACAGATACAAAGGAGTTGAGGAAGACACTGAAGAAGTCCACAGAGGTATCGTCAATGGGCTGGCAGTCAGAGGAGCCAGAGACCAAGGACACAGCTGCAGGGACATCCTGGAGGGGAGGCGAGAAACACATGTGAATGGAATTTCCTGAGGAAGGCTGAAAAAGGGAAGGGAACTAGGATCATGGTCCCCAGAATTTAGGGAGACAGCAGAGGAAAGATGGGTAGGGGTGTAGAAGGAGTAGGAGACAAACTGTCCAGTGGGGGGAAGAGGTACCCGATAGTTGACCACCCAATAGCCCCCGACAAAAAGTGGCATTGTCTGGCTTCTCCACATGGAAGACTGGTCATGAACCTGTGAGCACAAGTCATTGGAGTGGGATTTTGGGAAAGCCTCTTACCTTCCCCCTCTCCCTTGCTGTCACTTGCATGTGATATCTGAAGCTTCTGTAGCCATCTCAGATCATTTGCTTACTAGAGGAGCAAAGCCCTGTGCCTAGGACAGAAGAGCAGAAAGGTGTGAAGAAGCTGCGTTTCCACGGAGCAGGAACCATCACAGCAGTTTTGGGCAGTCTGCTTCTGGGGCTTTCTATATATGGGAGGAGTCATTCATCTGCCCCAGCACTGCAGCTGACTCTTGCCAGCAGCTGAGATCTGGGTCTGTGGTAGTGTGAGGATCCCGGCCCGGGGGCTGTATGGTTATGGTCGTCAGGGAGCTGCAGCAGGCCTGCTGTGTGCAGTGGGTGGCGGGGAGAGGCCGACTGCAGTGGTCTGATGAATGGCTGGTGGAGGCCCACTGGAGCCGAATGCTTTTATGTGGAGCATGGAAATAGGAGTAAGGTTTGGCCCACTGGAGGAGGCAGTGGGAGCTGAATGTGCTTCTGTGTTTGATGTCCTGGTGGCTATGCAGGCCTTGCAAGCCCTGGGTGTGATGTGCTGGTGCAAGCAGGTGGCTCTTCCATGCTGGTCTCCAAGTCACTTGGTTGTGGGTTGTGGCACAACATGGCTTGCAAAGCTTTATTGCTGCAGATAGAAGGGTAGTTGATCCTTGTGGGATGCTCACCTCTGCCTGGCACCTTCTTTAACCTGGCCTGAGCTGAGAGACTCAGGCAGTGGCCAAAGGAAGGACATGGGACCCAGTGAGTGTGCCTGCTGTAGCCAGGCAGACCCTTCTTGGCCAGCCCTTTGGTTGACTCTCAGGGACCTGGACCTCGCCCTCTGTCCTTGCAAACAACTTCTAATGGGACATGGGAACCAAAGGAGGTACCATGGCCATGCCACCCATGGAACATCCTGCCCTGGGAATCTCATTGTCCCTGGAGCCAGAGGAGAGTGCCAGAGGGTAGTGTGTCCCTAAATAGCCATTTTTCCCACCTGAGCTCTTAAGTGACTCTTGGGGATTTTTTTCAAAGGAAAAAAGTCTGTTTAATTCACTTTCTGGAAAGACCTGAGCTCTTAACATAGGATAAGAGTTATTCCACGTAGAGGTACGTGCCTATGATCTCAGAGATATGGAAGGCTGAGGCAGGAGGATCACATGTTAGAATGCTGCCTGAGCAACTTAGCAAAATAAAAAATTAAAGGGACAGGGAGTAAAGATCAGTGTGAAGGTCCTGGGTTCAATTCCCAGGCTTGTAAAAACAAAATACCAAAACCTAACCAAATCAGATGCTTCTGCCTTTCTAATGTCTTGTTTTTGGAGGTTTGGTAAAATAAAGGCACAGAGAAGAAGGTGAGGCTGGACTACCCCCATGCTGCAGAGGCCTGGGGAGCAGAGAGGGACTGCAAGCTGGGGTGGGGTTCCAGAAGGCATTGTCCAGGCCTCTGCTTCTTCCAGAGGAAGGGCTGAGCTGCAGGGAGGGGGAGGCGGGGAGCCCCAGGCCCTCTCAGCAGCTACTTCCCTGCAGTCCTGGGTTCCCTCGCTGTACTTGAGTGTTCTTGTCCTGCGTGTGACCACAGCTGAGTGTAAAGCAGGGAGCCTGAGGCGTCACCCAGGAAGTCCTCTCTAGGCAGTGTGGGTTTCTAGACAGACAGGAGCTGAGCACTCCCCCGAGCCCAGGTCTGTGTTCCCTGAATCCTACACATACTGTGCTGCTGTCCCCAAGGAGAAACCTAGGGCCCCAGCGAAGCCTCCTCCTGTTGTGGAAGGGCTGGCCCTCCCCAGCTTAGTACCAGAAACACTAATTATTGAGGAGAGAGAACAAGGCAGGAGCTGCAGCTGCCAGGTGGGGAAATATTTTCATCTATTTTTCCTGACAGTAGTGATACACCTTGTGGAAACAGTGAAAGGTTGGCAGTCACTGAAAGCCGGCTTCGCAATGCATGCTGGACTCACCGACCCTGCCATCTCCTGATGGCCGATGTGCGGTACCTCAGCCAGTGAACTCAGAAGTGATTCAGGTCCTGAGGGTCTGGCTGGCCCCATCCCAGCTCCTGCTTCCAGGGCCCGCTGCTTGCTGGGCCACTGGGTGAGTGTGTGGGGTCCCACTGACTTGGTGCTGGAGTGTCATGGGGACAGGCATGGGGCTCTGACCTGCTGCCCAGCGACTGGATCCCTGCTGACAGCTGCTATAAGTGAGAACATAGGTGTGGGGAGCCGAGCTGAGCAGAGTCTGAGGGTACCTTTCAGGGGACAGCACCACCCCTGGATCTGAAAGGGGAGGAGTGTGAAGGGGAGGTCATCCAGAAAACAAAAGCTGCTCCCTCTCAGCACCCCGAGGCGTCTGTCCCAGAACAGTCGCTGTCTGCAGTCACCCACAAGGCTGCCACCATGTTAACACAGATGAGTATATTTTCCTTCCCTCCTTCCTCTTTTAACCCCACCGCTTTTAAATTTAGACTGTTGCCCTCAGCCAATGAAACTGGGTGTTGGTTGCAACTGAGACCTTCTGGATTCTTTCCAGCAGAGAGGATGGCCTGTGGACCAGAGGGAGCTGTGCTTGGTGGTGGGTTCCCAGGTGCAGGACCAGGAGCACCCCCGACAATGCACAGGGTGGAGAAGTGCCTGGTGTCCTTTCATGGGGCAGAGAGTGGCACTGGTTCAGGGTAGCTGTGGAGTCCCTTCTGTGCCCAGCTTTCCACTGCCCCAGCCTGATACAGGAGAATGGACCCGGCAGTGAGACAGTGGAAAAGACCTAGAGAACCCTGGAATGTTCTAGAATGTCTCAGAGGGAATGTCTCAGGGGATGGGGTGCTTGCTGGCATGAGAGAGGATAGTGTTGTTGAGGGGGAGCTTGGTGTATGGATACGAGCGTGTCCTCAGTGGTGCCAGTGTGGTACTGTAGATGACAGACCAAGACTGGGCATCTCAGCGGCTGCCCACAAGGCTGAGGCCCTGCCCAGATCCAGACTGTGTGTCCATTCAGGCCTGAGTGCTGTTCTAGCTCCACAGACTGCAACTGCCATGAGGCAAGAAACAAGAATAAAAGAACTGAGGCAAAAAACCCTCACAAGCATGAAATGCGCGTCATTAAATTTTCTGGAATCAGCAGAATGGGCGCTGACGTGGTAATTATGTTCAACTCTAGGAAAAATTTTTAAAAATGTGAACTTTGTTGTGTACACAAATTCGTATATCTAAAAGAAGATACACCTTTCATGTCTTTGGAGCTCACATCTCAGATGTCCATGGAATCTTGAGACCAAGGCGGTCAAGCCAGACCCAGCTGAACCGTCTGCTTCCCCACCATTCTGCAGCCTGGCAGCTCATGAGCAGCATTTGAGCTTCCCCTGTATGTACCTAGTGTTTAGCCTGCAGTCCAAGTAGTAGGTTGAAGCATGTCTTTAAACACAGTGCTTGCAACCAGAATTCTAGAAGTACATCTTCTACCTCGTTTTATATAGCTACATCTTCACATGGAATAATAATATAATACAACCATCCACCACATAATTCTTTGGTCAGCCACCAATCACATGTAAGACAGTGGTTGCATGAGAATGTAATGGAGCTGAAAAGTTCTCTTCATCTAAAGGTGTTGTACTTTGTAGCATTATAGCACAAGCATTATAGCATTATACCTATTTGTAGCCATGCTGGTGTAACAAACCAGTGTAGCCAGTTACATGAAAGCACAGTGTATACAGTGTATAATACTGGGTAATGATACCAAGAAACTGTTACTGTTGGGCATATTTACTATATTATACTTTTGATCGTTATTTTAGTGTCCTTCTCCTTATAGGAGAAACATTTACAGTAAAGCAGTATACTCTGTGAGTCTACAGCAGCCTCTATATCTTGTGTTTCTTGGTTGCATACTTTTTCCTTGCATTTGTTTTAATCCCATGTTGCTTTGTTCACTATGGCCTTTTGTACATGACACGGCCTCTCTCCTATTAGTATGTACAAATCTGTAGTAGCCTCTGTGCCATCTACGTGTGGTTAATGCATGCTATGATACTGGCACAATGGTGACATTACCTGATGACGTGTTTCTTCCAGTGGATCCTACAGTTAAGCACTGCATGCCTGCAGTTTTATATGGAAATATTTTAAAATGCATTGCATTCTTCCTGGGTCAGGGTTCAGTGAGCAAGATGTGGCTAGGCAGGGCTGACTCCATGCCACGTGTCTACTCCTGTTCTCTGCAGCCTCTATTCTAGGGTGCATGCTGTCCACTGGAGCTTGCTTCTTACTGCTTTTGAAACCAAATCTGCTGGGCCAGGAAAAAGAGTGTGAATTGCCTGGGAGCCCGTAGTGGCCTCTGAGCAGCCAAGCGCCCCAGGGTTGTGGCCTCTGGTGTGCTGTGACTGCAGCCTGGGGAGCCCTCACCCTGCCCCCTGGGGCCCGGGGCAGCAGCAGCACCACTGCTCCACAGATGGTAGCTAGTTTCATCGTTATGTGTGGCTGCCCAGGAATGAATTAAGGCTACCAGGGGAGAAAAAGGAGCAAGATCACTTTAAGCTTAGAAAGAAAAACATTATAAACCCATTAGGAAGCTGAAATCATTTTTAGCATGTTTTTCAACTTCCTACCACCCTGATTGACATTCCATTATGAAAGACCAGCATCCCAGCACCTCTTCTGTTTTTCCCCTGTGTAGTCCCTTAACACCTCTCCAGTGTGCTTTGTTTTCATGTATTGTATACGCATGTGCAACGTTCATATTTGTAATTTGTGGGGAAGAATACTGCATGTGATAATTTCTAATTTTCTTCACATTTACTTATGTTGACCCACTGCCTGAGTGACATAAAAGCATCTTGGCATCTCCTGGTGTCTGACAGCTGCTGTCCTGTTGGGTGTCCATTGTTTACCCCTTGGGCTAGCCTAGATGTGCTTCCTTGGCTTTGACACTACTGTTGCTGCAAAGAAATTGCGGGCAGATTGAAGTTCCACCTTTCTAGTTTATTGCTGTCAGAATTCTTGTTCGACCATCTAGTTTTAATAATTGCTGGGAAATAAGACATTGTCATATCATGCATGCAACATAAAAGTTTCCTTGATTAGAATGTGCATTCTTTTAACCTATAAACTATTTTCTTTACCTCAACTTCAGAGACATTTCTCTTTTTGAAATTTTTGGATGATGTCATGCATCTCATGTGCTGATGCATTTTAATTCCTTTTGTCTGTTTCTCCTTGATATTATCCTTTCTAGTCTCTCTTTTTTTGTCTGTTTTTATTATTCATTTACTTAACCTCACTGAGACTCAATTTCCACAAGATAGCATCAAGATAATATATATACCTATCCCATTGGGAAGACCCCAGGATTAAAATACTTAATACTGTGCAAAGCTTAGAAAATAATGCTCAGTCCAGAGGAAATCATATAAAAGTGATTGTGATTTTTATTATTATGGGTTACTATTATTACTGTTTCTTTGTTGAAGAGGTTAATTGCAAAAACTTGGGTTCCAAACTTCTACACTTAGCTGAGTGACCTTGAGCCACATTCTTAACCTCTATCTTGTTTTCCTTCTTCATAAAATGGACATAATAACTGTTCCTACCTGAGGATTATTGTGAAGATGAGCAGTAAATATTAGTAAAGTGCTTAGAAAAGAGCCTGCTTGCAGTAAGTGCTATATATGTTGCTAAGTAAACATTCACTCAAGTGTTTTCTGTAGGCGAGCAACTGTTTCAGTAGTGTTTATTCTGCTTCTTGCTGTTTCTAATGCGTGATTAGATCTGTAATGCCGCTGTTTTGATATTAGTTTGTCTTTACACATTTATGGCCCCTTTTAAAAATTTCATTGCATTTCATCATGTTCTCACTGAACTCTTAAGCTGCAGGACACATTATACCCTTCATGGGGCTCTTTAGAGCAGTTGTGGAACATTCTTCTCACTTCTCCAGTTACGTTTTCTCCTGGTGGTGCTGTGTTCTGGCGTGCCATGCTCCTTCCTTTTCCTCATTATTGTTATTAGTGTGTGTGCGTGTGTGTGTGTATGCGTGTTGCTCATATGAGTGACTCTTTTCATCTTGTCTCCTGCTCAGGCAGCAGTGTTCAGAGCTCTGCTCAAACTTAGGGGGCTTTATTCTGCCATCCGAGACCCTTTCCTTCCTTCCTTCCTTCCTTCCTTCCTTCCTTCCTTCCTTCCTTCCTTCCTTCCTTCCCTTCGCTTCCAGGGTTTCTGTTTTGTGGGGTCTCTGCAGGCTGAGAGAGAGCGAAAGAGTGTGCACAACCTTGCAGAGAATCTCTGGCTAGCACTTCCCCCAGGGGTTGACCCCTCACCCAGAAGGAGCCCCAGGCCCTCCCTATTCCCTGTGAGGGACTCCAAATCTCTACTCTGGATGCAGTGGCCAGCCAGTGTGTCCACTTTCCCCAGGCAAGAAAAGATGAGCTCCTTCAGCCTTGGTCTACTCCACTCTGGGGAGAGGGCTGTTGGTGACAGCTTTTTCGACTTTGCAGACTGACCTGGGTTTTGTAGGGTTGGGGCGGTGTAGCCACCATGTGATGGGTGGCTTCTCATTTTGGGGTGGTTAAGCATTGGCTTGGTCCTACTTTTCCCTCCATTGCTCTTAGAGAAATTTTTTTGAGGGAATGAGGCCTTTGATTTATGCTTCCATTAGTTTTCTCTGTTTAAATGGTAAATTAGTTTTATTTTACTCCCCCCCCCCAGTTTTAGTACGGCATAATTAATAGCTGCAGCTTTATGCAAGCAGCCCTTCACACGCGGGGGCTGTGCATCTGTGCGTTCAAGCGATCATGGATCGAAAACATTAGTGAAAAAATATATATTCACTGACTTTTTCTTATTGTCATTCCTTCAACAATCCAATGTAATGACTATATGCACATCTTGTAGGTAGCATCTGGTATCATGAAAATGTAGAGGCCGTCTACTTGAGTACACGTATAGGGTCTATGAAAGAACACTGCTATTTTAGATAAGGGGTTTGAGCAGTCACATATTTTGGTATTCACAGGGGTTTTGGAGCCAATGTCCTATGGATATGAAGGAATAACTATATTTTTATGTTGTTCAGCTTGATGAATTGATAGCAGTATATGCTGAATTTCCAGTGGTTTTTGCTTATGCTGTTAGGAATGGGGACAGGGAATGCTTTGGAACATATTTACTATTAGCACATTTAACTGGAAGCTCCTAACTGTCTTTTGATTAATTTTTGCCCTTTTTTGTTGTTGCCTCCCCGACAATCTTTAAAACACTGCTACATTAACAAATCTGTGAAGCAAGCCAGGAAAATGCCTCTGAAACTTGAGTAAGGGCTGTAAAATATAGCTAATATATGCTCTTTCCTCCTTCTCCTCTGACTGAATCAAGCAAAACAGTTGCCCTGGAACTGGGTGGGTTCCAAAGCACTCCTGAGTCTGCAGAGAAATATAAATTCTTTGGACTTGTCTCATAGGCTTGAGGACAGCAAGGGTCAGCTTGGCTAATTTTAATTATATTCGGTAAGCGTGTCTTGAAGCCCATAAATCTAAATGCCAATATATTAATATATCATCCGGAGAGCCTTCCAGCCACAGCATTAAATCAGCTATGTGGGGAGTGCCATGTAGGATAGGGCAAATTCTCAGCAGCTCAAGCATTTAAATTTCATCATATTAATGTGTCATTAATGGGGCCCTCGGGGCCCTGTGTCCACACACATGATCATCAGCGATGGTCACTTGCGAGCATGAATTTGGCCTGCTACAGCTGTGGCTCCCGCCCAGCTGCCCACCCCCTGCAGCCTCTCCAGTGGGCACTGAGTTGTGGGTCTCATGATCCTGGCCTGGTTTCTTCTGCATAGGACATTAGAGTTAGCCATTAGAGTTGATATTAGGAAGGATTTAGTACTCCAGAGGTTTCCCTCTAGCTGAGGAAAGCTTGGCTTTGAGCTGGGCTGGGGTCAGGGTGAGGTGGGGCAAATCCTATCTACTTGTCCAAGTTATAGCTTGATGAGTTAGACAGCACCCAGTTCATGACAGTGGTTGAGTTGCCATAGTAACTTGGGGACCCATGCTTAAATGTTCATTCTCCATTTAGACCCATTGGCAGGCCAAGAGATCTTTCTCAAAAGGCCAAAGGCCCCTCAATGGTTTCCTTCATCTGCCACCAACACTCCACTGGAACATGTGCCCCAGATGGCTGAGGGCTTTACACATGAGCAAAGATCCTTTGTAAATCCTTCTCTTGTTCTGGGCCTCCACTCAAAATTAGTAGCTCTCTGGGTCCTTAGGAAATGGACTGGAGTAGCACACTTTAAAGGGGAGTATTGTTTCTAAAATCTGAGTCTTCTACAATGTCCTAGGTTTCGCACCTTTTATTTGGTTGGGGAGGGGCCTGGAGGCCACGGCTAGAGGCTGGACACAGCAATGTGAACTTCAAATTGGGAGGGTTATCTCAATATATAGACACTGGACCCCAACAAAAGTTTTACTAAAGTGGAAGAACATTGAATTTCTGTAGAATGTATTTCCCACCCACTGGCACATAACTGTTTCACCCACATGTCTGGAGTAATAGCTGTTTTTTGATCAAAGATCCAATCAGTACAATCCCAGTGGTATAATGGGCTGATTTCATGTCTTTTGGAATAGAAAGGTGATCACAGTCCCTGCAGGTTAGACTATGTGTCTTGATTATTTTCTTCTCATTGTTGAGACAAAATACCTGAAGCCCAAAGTGAAGCAAGGAAAGGTTTATTTAGCTTACAGTTTTGGAGGTTTCAGTCCATACTCAGCTGGTTCCAAGGCAGGGTGGTGTGGCTGAGGGGCATCTGTTCATGGCAGCCACAAATGACAAGAGCAAAAAGGGCAAAAGAGGGAAAGCACTCCTCCTTCTCTCCCTTACACTGCATACCGGCTTCCTGTCCCTGGGCAGTGCAGCACTCACACAGCCAATCCCTGTGCTAGACAATGAACCAATCACAAATGCTAGACTCAGCTACCTCCATGACTGCATGAGGCTTGGGGAACACCAAGACATAAACCATAACACTATGAGAGAAGGCTGAAGAGTTGATGCACCCTCGGATAGGACAATTCGAGATGTATTGCTGGCTTTGCCTGCTGAATGCAAACTGTTTCTGGAGGTCTCTACTGATAGCCAAGAATGAGAAGAACATTCATCAGATAAATAATGATGTATCAGGCTCCAGGGGATGTCTTCCTTTCACTAAGTGGTGAAACTACTTCTAAAATAACAGCAGTGTGTGGAGTCACCACTTGATTAAGCCAGGACAATCCATGTTGTGCTCCAGGATCCATCCATCTTCTGCATATCTTTGGCAGAGGGTAAGCTTAATGGCGATGTGGTGGGCATCATAACACCTGAACATTCCTTCCTCCCAGAAATCTGAGGTTTCTGTTCCTTTGTTGTGTTGTAGAGGCCATTACTGTGGCTTCCATTTGGTCTCTCCCATTGAAATAACCTTCTTTCCACGGGTCAGGGAACAGATGTGAAGAACCTGTGGGTTATGGAGTATGTAAATCTCCTCACAGAGCTGAGGTGATCAACACAGGGTGGGCCTTGTGAGATGAACCTGGCCTAAACCTCTGCTGGTCACCTGACCTGTCTGTGTACTGACTCTGGCTGGAGGGCCATGGCGATTTGGGGCTCCTTTAGAGTTAGTGTCTGTTCAGAGGTGGGATCCAATCATCCCTGAAAGCCATCTCTCGGTCTGTTCATCCTGGTACATGGGCCAGGCTAAGAGAGAAAATAGTGATGTAAGTTTTTGGCAGGAATAATGGCTGGGTCCTTCCTTAGGAGACTGTCCTCTGCTTCCTTCACTTTCTGTCCAAGTCACCCTTGGAGGACTCTGGGTCTGTAACTTGGCCCACTTGGGGCCGGTTGAATGAAGAAGCTCTGTCCATTTCGGTGAATCAAATGAGACTCTGGATTAGGCTGGGAGTTCTGGTCATGGAGAAGGAGTGTGGAGGAGGCAGATGAAGGAGGAGTGTGTTAGCTGACCTGTTTCTTTCCTGTTCGGGGCTCTGCACCTCCATCAGCTGGTTAGTGCCATTGGCCCTGCTGGTGGTCACACTGGCTATGCTGCCTGTGCTGGTCTTGGGCCTAGATGAGTGACCATGCACCACCTGGCTCCCGGTCTCCCTTTTCAGTCGCAGTGGGTTCCCCTTGCCTTCTCTCTTGAGTGACATTTCTCACCCTGTGCCTGCACAGTTCTATCCCTTTGGCCCAGAATATCCTGCCTCCTCACTCTGACTCCATGGGAAGGAGGCTTGGTTTCAAGGCCACCTCCTCTGTGTTTTTCTGTCTCCTGTTTGGCCTCAGTCTCTTCCTGAGAAGGCTGAGTTCCCTGGGGAGAGGAAAGGGATATGCCTGACGCAGCTTTGCATCCCCAGCATGGCGCTTGGCACTCAGCAGCAGGCGGTGGGCACTGGCTCAGCGGAAGTGCGATTGTCAGCTCCAGAGCCGTGAGTCCGCCTGAGGTGTCTGACTGCTCTCTGAGCTGGCAGTTCAGCGAGAGATGTGGACATTCCAGTACGTTCCTGTGGGTTTGATGATAATGTGCAAGGTGCACTCATGTTTCCTTCCTACTCTCTCCATGTTGTATTTCCAACCAGGGAGACTAGCGGCTTGGCAACCTCAGCATGGTATTTATTTCATTATTTGTTAACTTTGAACGGCCTTTGTTGCCTGTCAACACAGTCTTCCATAAATTGTCTCATTTATAAGCGGTTTCATGTTCAGGCGGTGAGTGCAGGCAGGAGCGCGGGGTGAGGGGAGCCGGTGCTGCACCTCTTAGAGCTGCGTCTCAGGGAGGGGCTGGTCTCTGGCTGGGCACAGGACCTGGGGCTGGGCAGGAACTTTAATTAACGCAGCGCTGGCTGGTACTTCTGGGCTCCACGGCTTCCCCAGCACTCAGCTCTGTTCTGCAGCTCCTGGGAGCCCCTGCATCAAACTGTGAATTATTTAACAGGACCAGACAAGTAAACAGAGGTGTGGAAGGGCTCACCTAAGCCCAGCTGAGGTGAGCTAAGGGAGCCACAGTGGCAGAAAACATAAACAGTGCATGAGCAAGATTATTCACAATGCAGCTGACACCAAGGAGCTGTATCTAATCAGGAGGAAAATAAAAAGATCAGCGCACACTGCTCCTACTACTTTTGTTAGTCTAATGTTTTATTGATTTATGTAAATACAGGCGTTGCTAATGCAGTATACCTGCTTATTTAGTAATTTTTTAAAAATGATTGAGTTATTTTTAAGGGTATTGTTATTTTTAAGGGTACATATTGAGTTTTGTCTCACAAGGACACGTTTTATTTATGTGTTGGCCCAGAACTGAAATGTGCATGCATAACGTATGTAGTATAAAGTTGTTGTTAGTGTTTAATTCCCCAAGTTGTACCCAGGTGGCAAAAATCTTTTATGTCTGGGAAGCAACCTGATATTATTTATTTTGGAGATTTAAGAATGCAGAAATTTTACTTCTGAGATTCAGTAAGGACTGGGGGTTGGAATCCACAGGGAGAGGCCGTTTTTACAGCACCTTCCTCTCCCTCCGACCCCCAGACAGTGTGGAGCCTGCTGGTGGCCTCACTCACCCGAGGTGGTGTGGAGCCGTGCAGGCAGTGGGTGGTGCGGGTGGCAGGAGGGGGTGAGAAACCTTGTGTCACTGAGGAAAGGAAAGTCAGTGGGTACGTGATTCACTTTGGACATCTGCAGTCTCTCTCTTTAATTCTGTTTCAGTTAAAATAAACAACTTGGCCTCAGGATAAAAACAGCAAAAAGGTGGGGGAGGCAGTAGTGTGAAGGCCCTGCACTGTTATTTCATTCTTTGCTTCTCAAAGCTCTTTAGCAAAGAGATCTCAGTAAGCCTTAATCTTGTGCTTCGATTTTATATCATTTATTTTCTTACACCATTATTGCATTTATGTTATTTTTACATACTTTATTTTTCCAGATAATCAGCTACCTGGCTGCAGGGGATAGATTTTTTGTATTACTCATACAATTATGGCTACAAGTAATAAATAGATAGAAAGAATCACGCTGAGATGCAGAAGGCATCATGCTGAGATGGAAACAAGCATCGGGCTTTGCCCAGGGCTGGACACAGGACACTGGGGGAAGAGGCAAGGGCCCGAGGTCAGCAAGGTGAGAGGTAAGGCAGGGCCACAGCCACTGAGGGGTCTTGGGGTTCCCCAAGGTGCATCTTAACCAGAACCCAAATGTACTAACTAGAACATGTGAGGTGTTGGGGGTGGGTAGTGTTGAGAACTCTCCAAAATACCGAATCTGCTTACTATTAGAGTGCATTTTAAATAGGCCTCATGAATGAGCTGGTGTGGCAGGTTCAGCCCAGGAAGGAAGACAGAAGTGCTCCCTGGGGAGCCTGGGTGGCCTTGTGGTGGAAGGCCAGGGGCTGCCCATGAGGCGTCCTGGCAGGTGAGGAGTCAAGCTGATGACAGTGAGGGGGGGTGCTAGGGAGGAGGATGTCCAGGAGGAGGGAGCCATACAGGGTCGATCAGGTACGGCACGTGGGGTGGGTGGAGGAGAAGAAACGGCCCATTTGTGTCCTTCAGCTTTGTTAAGGATGAGCAGTATATTTAAACTTTGGAGCAAACTCTCCTATGTACCCTTATAGGTCCCCAGAAGGCCCCCCCGCCAGACTGACCAAGACATGTCACGTGGAGTACATTCAGTCACTCAGCACCCATTTGTTGCTTGGCTACCATTTGCAAGGTCTTACTGCAGGACTGAGTGATGCAGAGGAGGACAAACACAGTAACACCCCTGCCTGCTTGGATCTATATTTTGTGGGGTAGAAACAGACAATAGACAATACAAATAAGTGCAGTTTGTACTGATCTGAGTGCAGGATTCATGATTGATTGTATTACTCGTATAATTATCACTGCAAGTACCAGATAGATGTCTTAGATATATAGATGGGCTAAGAAATAAAATAAAACCAAGAAAGAGGATGAAAGCAGTGAGGGCCAGGCCAGGGCTGGACCAAGGGTAGGAGAGGAAGACCCCTCATGTGACACCAGAATCAAGGGCTGGACAAAGTCACCCTATAAGGCTGACACCTCAGGAACCCTCTAGGAGCTGCAACATGCTCCAGCCCCACAGTGGATGTTGGGCAGCACAGGAACAGGAGCAGGAAGAGGGGCCCACTGGCTGAGTCCTGTAGATATAAGCATCAAGATAAATAATGATGGTGATGAATGGTGACATGGGAGAAAAGTAGGAGTCCAGGAGTCCCGATGGTTAGTACATGGATAAGCTGGGGGAGGGGTGAAGGAAACCAAATAATGAATGCAGAAAGAATGCCAGAGCTGCAATTTCCTCAGCCTCCTCAAGAGTCAAAGGATACAGAGGCTATGGGGGAAGGTTTGATGGCCACAGGTCATTTGCGTAGTTTGAAAGAGTCTCCCCCAAATGCTGCACTAATTGCAGAGGGGAAAAATAGCCACTTCATTGTGGTGGAGAAACCTGGCAGATGTCACCTTCACCAAGTGACCCAAGTCATCCTCTGCAGAAATGCAGCAAATCAGCATCACGCAGGCCTGGTGTACGGTGCAGAGAGGACATCACCACCTCGGGGTGCTCCTGTCAAAAGTCACGATGGGAATCATGTTCAGGGAGCGTTGAAAAAAGGAAAAAGTCTCTGCACTCTTAAAATGCCAATATCATAAAAAGCAGAAAGGTCAAGAAGTCATCCCATATTAAAGGAAACATGACAGTTTTGACAAGAAAAAGTAGTTACCAGACAAAATCTAGGCAAGATTTAATGAGGTTTGCAGCATAGAAAGGATCATCGTGTTCTGACTGATGCAATTTGTGTACCGGAGCGATGCTGCTTTTTTAGCCGAAGCACTGACAGGTAAAGGGCCACACTGGCAACATGTTCTGAAACAGCCAAACAGCTGGGAGAAGGATAGAGAGAATGGTAAAACAAGAAGAGCACAAATGTTAGCCATTATGTAAAGGTTCTTCCCAGTATTCTTGCAACTGTTCTGAAAATCTGAAACTGTTTTAAAAACTGCAACTTTTGGTCTAGACTTCTTGGATTTGAATCCAAATACTGCTACTTACTAGCTGTATGTCTGCAGGCAAGTCATTTAACCTCTCTGGTTAAGCTGGGCCTTGGCTTCTCCATCTGTACTATGAGGACAGTAAAACGCCCTCTGGTGGGTTCCCTGAGATCACAGCGTTAACTCTGGGAGGCGCCTGACAGCGTCTACACACAGCAGTCCTGGAAAGGTGTTTGTCTTAGAGGCGAAGTTACAGCCACCCGGGAGGCAGGCTGGGTTCTCGGGGAGTCACTCTGAGGCGTGTAAGAAGGTGAGCAGTGCTCAGCAGGGCACGTGGCCCAGGTCTGGCATGGCCTACTCGTGATCTTGGGGTGCAGTGGGCCTGGAAGGAGAGCGAGGACTTACTTCCTGTGTTCCCATAGACCCCCGGTGCCTGTTTTGGAAGTGCAGGCGGGTAGGGGCCCAGCACGCCCATCCCCAGATGCTTCTGCGTCCATCTGCAGTGTGGCTCTGGTGGGGGGCTCCCCTCGGTGCTGCCTGCATGGCGGCTGTTTGGCAGACGAGGGGCCTCTGGCGCGCTCGTTGCTCGTGGCAGTGCGGCTCCCTTCAGGTGGGTCGCTAGCTCGCTGGTGGCCTTCAGCCTGTTCCCTGACTTTTCTGAGCTTCCAGTGCAGGTCGGGCTGGTAATGCCAGTCACCAGGAGCTGCTGATGGGTGGAGCAGGGGTCATCTGCCATCTCCAGCGCAGACTCTGAGGTCGGCACCGTCGTGTGCCTCATTTCAGAGCTGGGATACTGAGGTTGGGGAAAGGTAATTCAGGGCCCAAGGGCCACAGTGAGTAAGCGGCTTCTGCTCCCAGCTGGCCTCCCCTTGCTCTTGAGCAGTTTTAAGTCCTAAAACCTCTGAGTTCTCGGCAGCTGCTGGCTGGTCCTGTGGGGCCAGGAAGAGCACTTTCCTTGGCCATGTGTCCCGGGGCCTCAGTTTCCCCAGTGGCCATTCTCCTGTGGTGATGCACCTGCCAGGCCGGAGCCAGATGCCCCCCAGGCTTTCAGATCAGCCCGAGCTGCCCCTTCCTGCCCAGCATCGGTTGCATGGCACGCATGCGTTCATGTGTGTGTGTGGGGGAGACGGTGGTGAGCACGTTTGCCACTGCATCTCAAAGACTTTAGGGAGCCTGGTTCTCTGTTCCCCAAACCCAGTGTAAGTTAGATAAGATAGGTCTCCAGGCTGGTGTTGGACACACCAGCAAAAGATGTTGGCACCACACTGGACCCCTGCAGTCTTCATCAGTGTTGTTGCTTTAAAACTTTGGTAGGACTTCTCATCACTCTTAGCATAAAGCTTTGCCTACAGCACTTGCATGGTGTATATATCCTTCTTTCCAGCCTCATTTTCCCTTTCCTTCTCCCACATTCCTCATTCCTCCACTTGGGCTTATAGAACAACCGAACTAGATGCTGACCTACCCATCACAGGGCCTTTGCACATACTGCTGTAGTGTTTGCATTGCTCTCCACCACCTGTCCCGTTTCCATTTGTCAGAGATAAATTCTACCAAACTTTCAGCTCTTAGCTCAAGCACTGCTTCCCAAGGAAATCTTTCTTGATGTTCTTTCCCCTCACATTCTATCTGGAAGAGAGATCATATTCTACATGGATGCACCCTGTTCCTGTGCCTTTTCCATCACCTGGTGCCTGCATGCTTCCTGACTGTAAGCTGTGTTTGCAGGTGGCATGTCTGCTTTGCTCACCATCTGTTTCTGGCACCCGGCAGCTCCAGCACACTGGGATTCCAGGTGGGAGGAAAGGGCTCCACTGGGGTCAGGCAGGACCCCTCCAGTCTGCATGGCCTTCAGGGGCTCCCGGCCCCCCCAGAGAGGCATTTCCTGACTTCAGTCCAGGTCAGCTCTGACTGGACAGGCTCCGGGTTGCAGTCTTGCACTGTTTTGTTTGGCTGTCACTGTTCGAACCTTCTTGAGGCTCAGTGAGAGGACCAAACAACTGGGAAGGGGTGTCTGCTCTGTAAGTGGTGCTCATGGGGATGGATATGCTCATCTCCTGTGCAAATACAGCGCAGTTTACTCTTTCTGAACGTGGTTCGCTACTTGGCCATCAGGAGAAACCAAATCTCCCTGCTGCTGAGAGCCAGCATGCATAGGATGGAAGTGCGATTTCCTGACTCCTGTGCCGAGGCCCGAGGAGGCTCAGGCCAGCTCAGTCCTCTGACAAAGTCCAATGTGTGTCATGTATCTGGTGCACCTGCCTCCTCAGCCCCAGGCTAGCCCCAGGCTAGTCCACATGGAACTGGGTAAATACATTTATATGATGTGATACTCAAATAATCAACAAGCCTGTCTTCTAGGTGAATGTACACTGGTGCATGCAGAAGTGGGGCCGGACACCTTCCACATCACAGAGCAGTGCCACCCCTCTTACCTCCAGCCTTGAACACCTGACAGAGTCCCAGGCTGCCCCTAGGGGTCAGTATCTGCCCCGTGCCCAGGAGGAGAGGTCGCTGGCTGCTGTAGCTCTGCCTGCCCCTAGCCTGGACCAGAGGAAATAGCAGAAACAGGCTTCTGAGCGTCCCCCTGCCACCTTTGTGCTACCTGCACAGATAGCCCTTCACCACCCCTCTGTCGGTATTATTATTCCCATTTTAAAGATGGAAACACAGAGACCCCCCATTGGGCACTTTGCTTAATTCTTTAGCTTTCTAGTTTATCTGAAGAGGAAGATAAGCTTTGTGTTTTTAGTAGAGAAGGAAGAAGGATAGTCAATGTTAGCATTTCCATTGAATGGAAAAGCTCGGTGTAGATTAGTCGCTAGTGAGTACGACCTAGTTACGGAGCAAAGCCTGCTGGGTGGAGCTGCAGAAGACACCCGGTGGCGATTGACAGGAAATGTGGAGGGGTCAGTGTTTTCATTTCACCGTCTCAAAATGGTTCTCTTGACTATTTGGGGTTTAAAATGCCATTCTTGTTCCAAAGGAAGCCGAGGAAGTGGATGGCGTTTCAGTCTCTCGAAGGCGAGGCTCTGGCTTGGAGGGGACCTTGGCAGCCGCGGGACCCTTCCTCACCGCGGGGTCTGAGGACCCCTCCCACCGAGGCTGTCAGCACCGTGCTGGAGCAAGGGCCTGAGCGGTGCTGAGAGTGGTGAGCACAGATGTCACAGCTCTGCACGCTGGGTGACGCTGTGGGAGTGCTCCTGCCAGGTCTCTGGGGGAAGGGGGACCTGCTCCCTGCATGTGGTAAGGCAGTCTAAGCCAACCGTGTGCGTTCTGTCAGGGCGGAGGGTGATGCGATGCTCTTCAGTGGAGCAGGAGAAGAGCCCTTGCTCGGGGTCAGGTGTGGTTTCGTTTCCCTGTTCTTACTCCTCTTCTGGCTCCATGGTGGGGAGCTCTACCCAGAGGAGTTGCAGCACAACAGAGAGCAAACATCTTTATGGCAAGCCACACAGCACCCACTGTCTGCTTACACCTGCCTGTGCGAAAGGAGCCCTCAGCTCAAGGGCTTGCAAGAGAGGACACAGGAGGAGCCCGGGGAGGGCCAGCTGGTGAACTGGCCTCCCTGTGTGCATTCTGGCCTGGAGCACTGGGGTGAGAGACATCCCCAGGAAAGGATGTCACAGTTCAGCTTCAGAAGTACCCCGGGTTCCAAATGAGGCTCTGTGTAGGTCTGCGTTCGAGATGCCTGGGGAAGACCTGGGGCTCGGGATGTGCTTCTGTGTTCCAGCTCCGGGGCCAGGCTGGGCCAGCTCTGGCTTCTGGATAAGAGCGGGCAGCTCTGGTGTTTCTGGGTGGCAGGGTCAGGCATCCATCTGGTGACTGTAGCCATGGAGGGGTTGGCTCTGCAGCATTGGACAGATGTCCCGATACAGGCAGGTAGACGTTGCATTTGCTCTGTGGTGCATTGCATTCTTTGTGGCTCAGATTGGAAAATTAGGATAAAATAATAGTATAAAGTAAACTTCATATAATTTTGGTGTCAAAACAGGGGCTTAATTATTCAGTCAGCCATCATTGTTATCCTAATAAAACAGCCAATTAAAGAGTCCTTGCAGGTGTCATTCCAAATGAATAAAGGTGCTACTTTGACCATATCTGGATCTTTGGTTAAACTCAGAGCCCCAGCAACTGTCCATGGACTGAACTAGGCCAAGTGTGTGCATTTTAAGCATCTTCTGTCCTTTGGTGCCAGCACTCTGCAGGGTGTCTTTGAGAGGGAAGGATGGCAGGAAACCCCATCCCCTCATCCAGGCAGCTGTCAGTGAAATTCTCATGACTGCAGGACACGCTTCACTCTTCCCCTTAAGGGAGATGTCCCCACATCTCCATGTGGGAAGGTGGTCTGTCTGAGGCCACAGGTGAAAGTTCCTTGGATCTAACTAGTTCTAATGAGAGCAGTAAGTCAAGAAAACGAAATTAATGATATCCATATTGGGGAGGAAATACACCTGCCTTTAGTGAAGTTAAAATATTTCAGTCGAGCCCAAGAATTAATAGCTGAGTTTCACAAGCTAGCAGGATCCCAGATTAATATGCAAAACTTAATTGCATTGCTACAGAATAGCAACCAATAACTAGAAAGTGAAATAAAAATACCTTTGAATAACAAAACACTGAGATGAATTTGAAAAATTTGAGACAAATTAGAAAATGCTAGGTTTATACCTTGAAAACTAGAAAACATTGCCAAGAGAAATTAAATATCTAAATACATGGAGAGAGAAATGTTGCATCCAGGTGAGAAGATTCAAAAAGCAGGATGCTAGTTCTCTTTAAACTGATTTATAGACTCAGTGCATTTCCAATCAGAATTCCAGCCACCTACTTGCTGTTTATTTTGCAGTGTTTTGTAAAGCTGGACATGCTATTTCGTGGGACTCACAAGGGTCAAGTTCTAAACTAGTGAGTGACAGAGTGAGGATTCATAGCAGCAGACAAGCTTCAGAGGGCTCTAGGGCTGCAGGGGACTTTGAAATGGAACTGAATGAACTTCTGCAGAGTAGAAATGAGGAAGGAAGGTCAGGAGAGAGGAAGAGGCTTTCTAAGGTCCCGCTGCACTTAAACTGGAGCCGCAGACTTTGACGTGAGCGGTCTTTTCCATCCCAGAGTGGAGGCAGCAGCTGATGAACCACTAGATAAGCAGCTTTCCTTACTTCTCTTACAAAATAACACATACACACACGTGCGTTAGTCAGTTTCTTATTGCTGTGACATAGCACATGGGAATATGCCCTGCCTACTGTGCTTTTCCCTGGGTGAGGAATTGGCACAATATAAGAAATTGTATTTTTCCTTTCTCTCTCCCCATTCTAAGTGTGAGTATGGCAGATGAGTTGCTGCTCCAGTCAAGATGGGTCCCCGTTAAGCTATAGTATTGAACTGTATTACAATGCTTGATTGTGAAAGAGGAAATAATAAGTTAAGCCTGAGGGATCCCTCACAAAGAGAAAAATGTAAGTCAAGCAATTTGAGAAAAGTTGCGGTGGTATCAAGTGCGCAGGCACCAATGTAGCACAAGGTGAGCTGTTAAAGGCCCTCGAGGCCCTGTCGTGGGAGGTCCATTTGGCCTTTTATGGTGGAAAGATGCTGGTAAACCACCTCTGTGCTTTCTGACCAGCCCTCCTGCTGGGAGTCATTACAGCTGGGATGAGGGACTTTTTAAAATGCAATTTTAAATTATAGATTCATTTGTACAGCTTAAGAAATAATATACAGAGGCTGTTTATCCTTTACCCAACTCACTCTGAGGTAACATCTTGGAGAACTATACTGTGCTATCACAGTCAGCACACGGCATGGACACACTCCCCAGGCCTTATTTAGATTCCTGCTACTCTCTCTGTGTGTGTGAGTGTCCACGTGAGTGTGTGTACAAGTGCATTTAGTTCAGTCTGGTGTGGGTTTTACACAGTGTAGGCCACTACCACAGTCAAAATAGTAAGCAATTCTATCAGCACAAGACTCTTTCAGGTTACTCTTTATTGAGATGAAATTCACATAAAATAAATCATTTTAAAGTGAGTTTTGGGCATAATACCAGCATTGTGGGCTTCTTCTCCTTTGTTTTGTCGATGCTTTGGCTTGCTTCTGAGGAGTTCCTTCCTTTCATTACCATGAGCTATATCCAGCCCTATGGGATGTTTCTGTCCTTATCCTGGAGTCTGCCGTTTTCTGAAGGAGCTCTGGTTCTCCTTACTGGAGGAGACCAAACTGCATGCCAGGCGTACTCACTGCTATTGGGTAAATCATTGTTTCTGGGGCTTTTAATAGGCAGAACAAGGAGGCACACATGTGCACTAACTAGTTTACATATGCAAACGTAATATATACTTCTCCAGGTAATAGCTATATCTAAACTAAACTAACCGGGAATTCATACTGATTGTTTGATCATGGCTCTTCCTCTGCCTTATCTGTAAGTGCCACTCCTGCAGTGGCTCCACCTCCTGTCCCTTGCTTAATTGCTGTACTCCAATGTTTAGGATTGTCTATCGGTGGCTCTGTAGGGGGGAACTTTGTCAACTCGCTTGTATGTGTACCTGCTTTCACTTTATTCTCAGACTGCACTCATTTCCAGAAATTATGTGGATCACATTTTCTATCCCCACCACTTTTGGTGAAGTTGTTTCGTACATTTGTAAGACAGATTCTTGTCATAATCCGCATTTGCATTTGTATCCTTTGACTGCTCAGTCTCCTAAGTGATTATCTTTTTTTAAATTGCATACATTAAGGATTTACTCTCTGCTTTAAGTTCTATAGATTTTGACAAACACTCACTGGTGTGTATCTTACTTCCATACTGCACACAGAGGTTTGCTGCCCTAAAAGTATTCTTGTGCTCTGCCTAGTCAACCTTCTTCTCTCTCTCAACCAGACTTTCTGTTGCACTACCGTTTTTCCCTTTTTACAATGTCATATTGTTGGAAAGATAAGCTATGTAACACTTTCAGAGCTGTCTCACACACCAAGATGTATTTAGGATTCATCCATGACTTTCATAGCTTAATATCTCATTTCTTTCTGTTGTTCAATAATTTCCCACTATATAGATACACCAGTTTGTTATCCATTCAGTTACTGAAGAATATCTTGGTCACTTCAAGTTTTCCATCACTGAATGAAGCTGCTATAAAATCTCATACACAGATGTTTATGGTATCATAAGTTTTCTATTCAGTTGATAAATTCCTATGAGTATAATTTCTGGACTGTGTGGTAAACTACATAGAGGGTTCTGACAATTTGTCACAGGGCTTTTCAAAGTCACCCTCCCAGTCTCGCTCTCACAGCAAGGGATGAACTCGCTAGTTTTTGTTTTTTTTTTAAGCCATTCTAATGGGTATGTAGTGTCTCATTACTGGTTTAATTTATAATTCCTGGATAATTAAATTATAGTTAGAATTTTTTCATAGGCTTATTCACCATTTGTATATGTTCTCAGATGCTATGAAGTTTCAGATTTTGTCCAGTGTTTGCTTAGGTTTTTTGTTTGGATTGGGTTGCATCTTAGGCATTCTTTGCGTATTTTGGATACAAGTCTCTTATGCAGTATGTGTTTTCCAAATCTTCTTTCAGAGTCTGTGACCTATATTTTGATTCTTAAAACAATGTCTTGCACTGAACAGAAGTTTTGCAAGTTAATAAAGTCCACATTTTTTTTATGTCATGGGTTATGTTTTGATGTGGTAACTTACAAAGTTATCACCAAATGGAGAATCATGTAGATCTGGTGACAGACTTCTGTCATGTAAAAGTGAAATGTCTTGGTCTGGTTTCACTTATAAGCAATCCTTATTCGGTTTATAAGAGGTCTTTGACAAAGCTGATCACTCTTTCTGTACATTCTCTGTCCTTTTGTTTCCAGAATACCACACTGTCCCCTCCTTTGTCACCACCCTTCCTCAGCCTCCTGGTTGTTTTCTCCTCAGTTCATTGATCCCTCACCATGGGAGTGCCCCGGGGCTGTCTTCTGCTCTGTTACTTCTCCGTATATACCCACGCTCTCGGTGAATTTATCTAGTCCTGTGTCTTCAAATATCATCTAGTTCATATCCTTTTAGGAGCTGCTCTTTTGGTTCAGGGGCTGTGAGCTGGAAAGGGTCATCCTGGTCCTTATGCTATTTCATGCTGCAGAAAATTCTACAAACTGCCTTTTCCCTCCTTCTAGGAGCTACAAATTTGTATGTCCTGATTAAATCTGTGTTGATTACATAGGGCTTAATCCACTCTTCCCTTCCAACCCCCAGATTGTAGTCCCCAGTCTCTCTCATTTCAGTGCTAAGGGGACCTCATTTGCTTGGGTGGCTGCGAATAAAGATGGTATCTATTTCATGGAAGCAGTCAAGGGCGGATGTGTAGAAGAAGCAAGCCGTGCCTCCTTAGGCGCTTTCTGTGGTGATGACTTTCCATATGGCTGGTGATTCCGTGTCCTTTACACATGCACTCGAGCAGTCTCCTCTGACATACATGAGCTCCAAGCTGGCTGTGTGATCTGAAGCACAGGCCTCAGGAGGCTTCATAGCTTCTGTTCTCCTTGGTTTGGAGTTCTCTGGAAAACCATGCCTAAAAGGTTTGTAGAATTTTGCATAGCATAAAATAGCATAAGGACCAGGATGACCCTTTCCAGCTCACAGCCCCTGAACCAACTGGTAGCACCGACTGCCGGACATGAGACTGAAGGCGGTTTTGCACATCTTGAATCCAGTTGAATCCCTTAGTGACTGGCCCTGGAAGACTAGCAGGAGATCACCCCATCTGAGCCAGGCCGGGTAACTGACCCACAGAACTTTGAACAGATGAGGTAATTTGTATTTTAAGCCACTGATGTTTTTGATGGCTTGTTATGCAATGAAAGATAAATCAAAGCAACTTCTTATTCTTAGTATCCAGTGTGGTACGATGTAGGTTTTGGGAACTTTGGAAAATATCTTCATTTTAATATGACAGGAATCCTGTGCTATGTGTATTTTTGTTTAATGATCTTTTTTTCCTTTTATGATTTTGCAGTCTACAGAGTTCCTTCCTGTACCAACTGGGTCTATTTTCTAAAATATCAGCTTGTAAACTTCCTGGGGTCAGTGTGTCAGGAGGGGTCCCTTGTGATCACTGTGGGGGACTGGAAAGCATCCAGCAGAGGTGAGCCAGAGGTCAAACAGCCGACTGCAATGTCTTGCAGAGGAGCAGAGTCCACCTCTGAGCATCCTAAGCCTTTCTTGTTGATGGATGTTTTTTTCCCTAGATTCCTTTCTGGCTCTCATATTCCTCTTCTATGCCATGGGTTGGCTCCTGTACTCATCATTCATTCATTCAACAAACTCTTCAGCTTTTTCGTAGGGTCAGTTCTCATAGGTCAATCATTACAGATATAAAGGCTTTATTTCCATCCCAAGGAGTAGACTATTATTAAAATATGTTTAAAGTTGCCTAATAAATAGGTAGAAAGATGAATGGAGTATATTGGAGACTTAAAAAGAAGACCATTCATTAAGCCAGAGGGTGGGTAATCAGGAACTGCTCCCAAGGGTAAGTGCATCAGAGTGTGTCAAGTGTGAAAATAAAGAGTGCTGTCCCCCATGTCCCAGGAGGCCCCAGGCTGGTAGGGAAAACAGTGCAAAGATGGAACGAGCCAGGGACAATGAGGATCTTGACAGTGGCCTGTGGCTTAGGGCAGGTAAGTGCCGGGCTGGCTCCTGACATCACAGGAAGTTGATGCTGCCCGGCCTGGTAGGGAAGACCAGGAGTTAAACACAGTCATGGGCAGAGCGGGCCACGCTGAGAGCTTAGTGCAGCCTGTGCAGGAGCGGGGTGGCTGCTGGGCTGGTGATGCATTGCTTCCTGCAGGTGCTATGAGCAGGCAGGGGAAGGGCCTCAAGTCAGAACCACTAGCTGGCAGGTGGTCCCAGCTGCTGTCAGAGGCCCAGGAACTGAGAGGTGCCTGAGGTGTGCAAAGGCCCCGAGTTTCTCATCAAAAGCCCACAGCTTAGTGAAACCCTGTCTGAAAAAAATGTAGCCAGGGAACCCTTGGTAGAACACCAGTGCCGTGCTGTTTGGACCTTCTGGCCACCAGTTTCACGGGCCAAAAATGCCTCTTTGCTTTATAAACTACCGGCCCTCAGGTGTTTTGCTGTAGCAACACAAAATGGACCAATACAAACTGGATAACTCAGGGGATGGAAGAGAAAGTAAGGACAATGGACAGAAGGCTAGGAATGGTTAGCAGAGTCCTTCAAAAGCTGCAGACCCAGGGCACGGCTGGGAGGAGAATTCTGAAAAAGAGCTGGAGTCTGCGTCATTAACCAGAGTCATCTGCAGAGGGAAAATCGGGACACGGGTTGAGGTCAGCGGGTTTCTCAAGACAAGTGAGCTCTGCTCAGCTGTAGCTCGGTACAAGATGCCGGGGCAGGCCCTTCCTCAGCAGCCTGGCTCATGCCCCATAGCCTCCAGGCCTCTGCCATCAGGGCACCAAGCACACCTGCCCCTCTTGGGCCGAAAATCTCATGCCTGTGCCAGCATGCATACCACGATGGGTGACCTTCGAGGAGAGGGCCCACTTTGCAATGCTTGACAATCTGACAAAATTAAAGAAAAAAAAAATAAATACATGAAAAGGATTTTCTCTTGTTAATTTTTCCAAATTAGGAGATTTAAAAAGTTAGTTGTTGTTAACTATAGCTCAGCAATTCTCCAAAGCAAGGGCAGTCTGACACTGTAGGAAAGAAAATAATTGTTTCAAATAAAGGCCAATCTTTTATACTGACGGAGAAGACTGAGTTTCTGATATTTTCTTTCTTTTCTCTCCTTTCTCCAAGGGTGAGTGGAGAGTTCATTGTGTACCAGCTAAGAGGGTTTCAAGCCTCCTGAGACCCAGATCTGCTGGTCTCAGGGACCAGAGGGGTGTGTGTGTGTGTGTGTGTGTGCGCGCACGCACGCATGTGTGTATTCACTTGTCCCTTGGTGTCCATGGTGGGTTTGGTGTCCATGGCCGGGTAACCGTAGAGATATCAGAATCCAGTGGTGCTTGGTCTCTTGGTAGAAGTGTGCTGTGTTCCCCAGGCTCCTCTGTAAGCTTTCAATCATCTCCAGGTTACTCGAAATACCTACTACTGCGCAATGCAAATGCCATGAAGTAGTTGTTACGTTGTATTTGTCAGGAAATAATAGCAAGAAAAAGCCATTACATGTTCAGCATAGATAGACTATTTTAGAAAATAAATTTGATCTGCGGCTGTGGGGTAAGTGCGTGTGCGCGCGCGCGTGTGTAGCTAGGCAAAGGGAAGGCGGGGGGGTGGGGCTGAGGTGAGCTCAGGGGAGGGGAGGGGAGGTTTGCTAAACTAAAACTCTGCAGGGTGGGGAAGCGAGATGGAGACCCAGAGACGATTTGTGGTTTGACGTGTGTGAGCAGAATTTCTTCCTGCCTGGGGAAGGCCAGTGTTTGTTCGTGAGACCTTCGGCTGATTAGGTGACATCCATCCACATTATGGAGAGCAATTCACTTTACTCAAAGTTCACCCATTTAAATGTCAATCGCCTAAAAACAGACTTGTCCAGAAAAATCCAGAATAATGTTCAATCATGTATAAATTAACTGTCACGTGGAACCCCAGTTTTCTTGACATGAATTAAAATAGCCTTTTCCTCAAGGTATGGTAAAGAGACTCAGTGTAGCACATCACAGTGGCCTCACAAAACCCGCGCCCTGACGGGCTCACCAGAGCCCTGCAGGCGCCTCCCCTGGACTCCCACTCCCCGGGGCTCCTCCCACATGTCTTTGGGGGAGTTCAGTGGCCTGCTCATTTCTGCAGCCAGAACTTAGCTCCAAGTCTGGCCCGCAGCAAGTGCGTGAGTAGGTAGGTGGAAGAGGTGGGTGGTGGGGAGGATCTCGGGTGGGCCTTTGAGACTCTCCTGGTCAATCTTCCAAGCTCCACGCCAGCCTCAGCCTGCTGCCCACCTGAGGCATCTTGTGCTCTGGCTTGACTTAGCTCTCTGTTCTGGGCCACTTTCAGCTCTCCATGAGGCCCATGGCAGGATTCTGTTGCTCCAGAATCCCAGGTGTCTGCCTTGCTGCTCTTGTCCAGCCCCTCCTGACTTCAGGTCTCATGTGGCTGCACCTTTGCAGGGCCTCGAGGAGGAGGGAAAGCCTGCTTTGTCCTATTCCATCCCTCTGATGAGAATATGAGCTGTGGGGTCCAAGATTCTGTACCACACACACACACACACACACACACACTTACTCACTGCTCCCTTGTACCTGTGTTTGTCACTTCTTGTTGGTTAAACACTTACTGTTCTGCTTGTGGTCACTATACAGGTATGAGCCTTGCATGAGGGCATGGCACAGCCCAAGTGCCCCAGCCAGGAGGAAGCAGACCAAGCTGCACTCTGTCAGGCTAAGAGTGTGCCAATGCCTTCCTCAGCATCCACCTGGCAGTTCTGAGCCTGTGTTGGGAGCTGGCACCCCTGCTAGGGAGAGTGGAGTGCTCATTTGATCTTATTGTATTCTGGTCCTGGAGATCAGTTCCTGGGCTTCTATGCTAGGCAAGCATTCCATCAGTGAGCTGCACCTCCGGCCCCTGGAGCACTCACTTTTTTGAGACCTTGAACCCAACGTTGTCACTCTAGAGGGAAGCTCATTTGAAGACAACAGAGATGCTTCCAGATCTGGTAGGTCCTTGGTGGCTGGACACATTCTCTGTGCTATGCAAGGTCCTTCCCTGTGGCCGTGTCTGCTGTCACTCCCTCTTACAGAGGGGAAGTGATGTACGCTAGGAAAACAGCTGCCGGGCGAGTCAGGGCTGAATCCAGGCACTGCCTACCTGCTACAGGACTGGGTTCTGCTCATGCTTCCTGTCCAGCTTCCAGATAAAAGTTGCCTGCTCCAGGATTGCTCTCTTCGCCATCCAAACCCAGGTTTTAACAGGTTTAGAACTTCTGCTTCTTCCCTCTGAGGACCTAGTTGTCCTGTGAGGAGTCTTAGGCTAGAGCAAAACGTGAACACTACATGTGGAGAGAGGCCCGGAGAGCTCCAGGGCTTCAGGCACTGCAGTGGAGGCGGCAGCCTTGTCTTTGGTGTTGCAGCTTCTGCGGGCTCCCAGTTGACCAGGGACCTCAGACAGAGCTTTCCAGCTGAGTACAGTCCAGATTGCAGAGAAAACTGTTAGGATTTTATTTATTCATTTATTTATTTATTTATTTATTTATTTATTTTTCGTCTTTTTGAGACGGAGTCTCGCTATGCAGTTCAGGCAGGCCTTGAGCTCACTTTGTAGCCCAGGCTGGTCTCGAACTCACAACAGTCCTCCTACCTCAGCCTCCCGAGTGCTGGGATTACAGGCGTGAGCCACCGCACCCAGCAACTGTTAGGATTTTAACTGCTAGGTTATGGTTTGCTATGCAGCAAAGAATGATACCTAAAAGAAAGCACAATGATTACCAAACATCATTTAATACCCAATCCATATTCAAGTTTCACCAATTTCCTCAAAATGACTGTTTATGTTTTGTATACTATACTTTGTTATGTTTCTCTGTAGAGGGCCACCTGGATGACTCTTCTTGAACAAAGAGCATCACCTCCACTTTGACCAAACCTGGCCGTCTCCACATAGAGCGGGCTAAGCTATTTCCTTTTCCCTTCGGTTAGCTATAAGCAAAGTAAATAGGGCTGGCTGGGGTCCTGATGCATAATCCTCGAAGCTAGGCGACAGTCCCGGTTTTCCTGCCCTGTAATTCCCTCAACATGGTTGAACTGGTGGGTTAGATCAAGAGCCATAGCTCTAGGGCTGTCAACTGGCTCTGCACTTCTGCTTGAGAAGAAGGTTTGCAAAACAGAGCTGGAGTATCAGCCCCCCAAAATTAAATGCTACCTCAGTTGTGTTTTGTACGTTGGCCTTTCTGCATGTCCTTCTCTGCATATTGCAGAGGTGCTTCCAGGCCTCCTGCCTAACCCAGTACTCACACGTGTTTCCCACCCTTCTCACAGTCACTCATCCTCAAGCCCCTCCCTTCTTCACTGGGTTGGGCCCTGGGTCGAGGCCTTTGTTCCCCTGCACCACTGTCTAGGCTGGACTTAGAACCCCCTTGGCTCCCCGCAATTCTAAATATGTCCTAGTGTCTTTATTCTAGCCTTGGGCTATACTGGAAGTGGTAGATTAGAATTAACTTACTAGAATTACAGTAATGTTTCCATGGGATTACAAATTTAAACTTCCCAGACTGTTAGGAGGACAGGAAAGGGTTCTCTGTGTTTCTCCAGGTTTGTTTATTTCATAGGGTTTCCCTTACCCCCTTCTACTTTACTGATAAAACCAGGCTATTTGTTCTGTAGTGCTTTGCATACTACATCCGGTGGCTGGCATCTCGTGCTGTGATTGGACTTGTTTTATCCCTTGTACCTCTTGAACTCTGGCAGTTTGCTCGGGAGGCTCTGTGGGCCTAGCTTTAATTTGGCAGAGGTCCTTATGTGATGTTTCATGGGCGCACATTTGTGGCCTCTGAGCAGGAGACCTGTGTCCTTATGCATTTGTTCTTACAATGATAATTCTAAAATGTGACTGTGTGCACCCTCTGTGAACAAGCCTCGCCCAAGGAGATTTTAATGGTCAACCACATCAAGAACACTGGTCAAGATTCATGCTCTGGGCCTGTGTCTATTATCTTTGATCTCTGGCTCAGTGGCAGCTTCTGCTCCTAGGCTGTCCAAACACCAGCCTTCAGCAGTGGGGCCCCTCTGCCATGGAGTGGTTTGGAGCTCTGACTTCTGTCCCAATGTGCCTTTGGAGAAGCCCCGACTGAGGCTGAGGTACTGCCTGGGTCTGTGTTCCATTCCTGTAGCCCTTTTTTGTGCGTTTCATGGGGAGTTAAAGCATACCCCATATCTTGCTCCCCACAGCATAACCATAGAAGCAGTAGCACAGGGAGGCTCACTTATGACAAGTCCTTTCTTTGGGGGCAGCCTTGCCACATAGACTTGGCCTCAGAGCAACCTGCTTGAGAGCATTGTAGGCCCACTTTGTTGTAGATGGAATGAGACATGAAGAGATTAAACACACTTCTCAAGATGTATTACTCAGTGTTCCCATGCTGAGACAAAACACTTGATGCCTGCAATTTAAACGAAGAGAGGTTCATTTTCGTTCACAGCTTCAAAGGTTTCCGTCTATGGTTTGCTGGAACCAAGGCAGAAACCTCATGGTGGAGTGATGTGGTGTAAGAAAGCTGCTCCCCTCATGCCACTGAAACAGAGAGAGCAAGAGGAGAGAGAGAGGAGAGAGAGAGGGGTGTCTACCCTCTACAGGGAAGACTCATCTGCTTCACCCAAGAGCCACCTTCTAAGAACACATTCGACTGTGCGTATCAGTGAGTCAACACATTCGTGGTGGGGCCGTAATTTATGTTCTCTTATGGCTCTGACTAGAATTCCATCACCTGATGTTAGATGAGGTGATCCCTGGTGGTCAAAGCCGGTGAGAATGTGTTAATCCTCTGATGAATATAAGACTTGCATGATCCAATCACCTTCCAAGAGCCCTACCTCTGGACACATGAGACTTTGGGGGAACATTTTAGAGCTAAGCTGTAACACAAAGTCACATAGCTCCTAAGCAATAGAGCCTGGATTTGAATCCAGCAAGTGGGTTCATATAATTAAACACTGCACACATTACATTGTGGGTAAGGGAATTGTGGGTTTGAGCTATGACTCCTGGAATTGGTTCTCAGACATCAGCGATGAGTGACTGCGTAGCCTGCTTCCTCCTTTCTAGCAAGGCACGCGGTGATGCCTACAGCTGCAGCTCAGATGAGCTTGGGTGAAGCTCGTGGCAGCTGGCTTTGGTGATCACATGATCAATGAGGTCATGGCAGCTTCCCCTATGATTTACAGGAGAAGCTTGCTGCAGGGCCAGCGATGCTGGGAAGGTCTTCCAGTGGACAGTCCAGGGGGCTATGAGGTCTGACTAGTAAGCTTTCCTGGCTGTTTTTATTTCTTTTTTTCTGCCCTGACTCAATCATTTCCAGCAACTGTCTTCAAAACAGCTGAACTTTTCTTCTGCTTGATTTAATCTGCTGTTGAACATTCTAACTTTCCAGGTCAGTTATTTTGTCAAATCCATAATTTTTTTTGGTGCTTTGTAATATTTTCCATCTACTGAAATCCCACTTTGTTTATGTATTGTTCCCTTGATGTCTGTGAGCATTTTTAGAATTAGTTTTATTTCTTTCAGGTAGACTTACAACTATACCAGGGTCAGTTTCTGGAGATTTATCTTGTTTGGGACATCTTTGCTTGGTTCTTTGTTTTTCTTGACTCGCCATGTTGGCATCCGTGCAGTAGAGGAGGTAGCCTGATCATAGGTCCTGGATCCGTGATCCTTATCAATTCTACCACTTCTCTCACTCCCCAAGGAGAAGCAAGCAACTGTGGATTTTGTCCTCTTGCTCTGCATGGAGCTAGAGAATGATGGTGTTTACCTACTCAAGCTGCCACTTCCAGTCTTTGCCATGCTGCTAGGCAGCGATGGACCTGTCCAAGCTCCAAATCTGGTGAGATCAAGTCTGGCCTTCTGTGAATCACCATGGGGGGAAACTGGAGTCCTTTTCTACCCTGGGAGCTGGCAGGGGCAGGTTTCTTCCTGATCATATGATGCTGTGCTGGGGACGGGGTCTCCAGTCAGAGGAAATCACCTTCTTGGTTTTGGTGAGTCACATTGTCTTAAGGAACAAGTTCCTTTCATTTAGCTTCTGATTTCTCCCAAAGAAAATTTGTCCCTTGTGCATTTTGGCAACTCAGACAGATGGCCAGCTTGAAGCATGCTGCGCACAGCATTTCTGAGCAGTAGCCCTCATTAGAAACTGACGGGAAGGCTCAGTGACAATGAGAGCCCCTGGTCTGTGGAGACTGCAGGACACTAAGGTCAGATCCTGGATGGGGTCATCTTAGAATATTTGTCTCCAGCTGCCCCATCCATGGGACTGGAGAGAGGATGGAGCCACTGAAGGGAAGAAGAGATGAATGGGAGGAAGTGAGAGGTTAAAAAAGCTTGAGGGGAAGTGAGAAAACAGAGACAACAAAACCCATGAGAGGACAAGGGGAGGAAGGGTGGAGAGGGATGGGCGAGGAGAGGACTCCACCTCTGGCTTTTTGCCCAGCTATTCTTGCTCCTTTCCTGTGCTCTGTCCAGGCAGCAGCTCTTCTGACCTCCCCAAGAAGGAACTATTTTGTGATAGCAACAGATAATGAGTGAACAGCTGTGTGCAGAGCTCTGCAGGCAGGTGAGACGGTGGGGCTTCGTCTTTGCAGCTTCAGAGCAGGAAGTGGGCTCTGTGTCCAACAGGGGTTCTGTGGGGTGGGCCAGCAGTCCCCTCCCATCACTCACATAATGGACACTGCAGTGACCATTTCTTTATGTTGGCTCTCAATGAAGCTTTTGCAACGGTCGGGAGCATCTTTTATAGGAAGGGGGTGTGGAGGTGTCCATCCTGCTTCACAGCAAGCTGAGGGGTGTGAGCTCAGCGATCTCCAGGAACCATGAGATCTTTTGATGCTGGGTCTGCTGAGGAAGAGAAGGTAGGCTGATTCTGGAGAAGGGAGAAGGCCACCAGGAGGACAGCAGGGACTTGAGCAGTCCTAGGGGACATCATCACAGGCCATGCCTAGCTGCGGGAGGAACTGATGGTTCCACTAAGGACTGTTTGAAAAGCTGCTCTGCGCAGGTGGTGTGGGCATTCACACTATCCCTCACCTCCTCAGGTTGCCGTTATACCACATTTTCCAGGAAATCAAAGGTTTGCTGTTCTCCTGGGTGGCAGACGACCCCTTTTCTGTTTCACTCTTTAGTCCTGGTCTCCTCCCTTGTGTGTGACTTTGAATTTGCACAAAAACCCGGCTTCTGTGCAGCGGATATTCTCACTTTGCATGCACCCTGGTGGAGCTCAGGGCCCCACAGATGTCATCATTGGTGATTTCTCCACTGTCCTTCATAGTTTCTGAAAGCCCTGAGGTGCTCTTCAGCAAACTGTCTGCTCTGTCAGGATGAGACGGCTACCAGGCCATCTGCTGTGAAGAGAGGTAGAAGGTTGGCATCACAGAGCTCTCACTGCTAGGTGTCCCCAGGCTGCCCTGGCTGATCCACAGAGATTCTGCCCTGTGTTCTGTGGATCTGCCCTGGAGCTGGAGCTGTGTTTGGTGGACACCTTTGTCATCTGAGACCACTTCTGTCCACTTTCCTGCAACTCTCCTTACCTCACTCCTGGAGCAAGCAACAGACCCCTCTTTTCCTTATCCAAAGCATAATACTGAGATCAGGCATTTCGCAGGACTTCTTCTGAAGCATGGATATACCCTGGTGAAGGACCAGCAGAGAGAGGAGGACAGCTCCTACTTGTCAACAAGTGGAATATTCACAGGAGGCCCCATCAGTCCCATGCAGTGTGGGAGGGGTCAGGTTGCTGGCGAGAATGAGCAAAAAGACACTTGCTTTCTGGTCTGTGCTGTTTGAATATTGCACTTAAAATCTCCAACCTTTTGCTAACTCAGTCAACCGGCCATTGGTGTAAACAAACATGAGTCCAGACCTGTGATTTCTAGAACCCACAGTACCTTGACATGCGGTCTTTTTACATTTCTGGTTTGCTGCCATCTTACAAGGGTCCCTTTGTCTCTGCAAGGCCCCCATGGTCTTGAACTCTCCCCCTGAGTCTCCCAGGTTTGGACATATTTTCAAACCATCAGGAAGAGAAAGAAGCAAGCCATCCAGGTCTCAGCTCTTCTCACAGATGTCCTAAGGTGTCTTTGTTCCCTAAATTGTGGGCGTTCTTAGCCTAATACATCCTGAGGCACCTAAAGTGTCCTGAGGGGTTGGAGTGATTACCAAGGCTCTTGGGTTCGGGGTACTGTTGCTTTGTCCCAGTTAGGTAGTAGTTTAGGTGAAAAACCTATGAAGGTGAACCTAGCGGCTCTGTCAGCTCTGAGGTTGGATGTAAATAGTTCAATTTAGCACTCAGGATTTAGGCTTTATCACATATCATCAAAAATTCCCTTTGAAAAACCAACCTCTACTTGGAGAGATCAGTTACCAAATAGAAAGAAGCAGGCTGCCTATTTTCTTTGCATGATATTGTGGATGCGCTCTGTTTGATTTGGTTTTCTTTGTTTCCATTGACTGAATCCAGCCAACTGCACATAGGTTTTTTAATGCAGCTCCCCATTTTATAGTGTCTGCGCCAGTGTTTGCCCAGCAGGTGGTCCAGCTCTGTCCATGGGGCTTTCCTGCTCTTAAGGCCCTTGGGGTGATGTGGTCAGGCCCGGCATCTATTCCCAGATTATCTAGGTCTTTTGCTTGCTTTTTCCGGCCAGCTGTTGCCAGGGCCAACTGAGCTATTTATATTTTGCTAGTCAGCTGCCTTAGAACAGTGCACAGCAAGCAGTCTGACCCTTTGGCTGACTTCCTTAGAAGCTGGTAGTGGAGAGATGCTAGAGAGGAGGGGTTTGCAGGGTCTCTAGGAGGTTGGCACCTGGATCTGTTCACCCAGCTCCTCACTCTCCAGGTCACGGATTTTCCACCTTAAGTTATACATATTCGTTGGCCATAATCTTGAAACACTTCAGGTGTCCTAAAGGGTTGGGGAGATTACTAAGGGCCATAGGACTGGGGGTACTCTCGGTTATCCAGACTGGGTAGTAGTTTAGGTGAACATTATAAGGGTAAACAAGTGGCCCTTGTCAGCCCTGCTGCCTGAGGTTAGATGGAAATAGTGTACACGAGATGCTCACCTTGGTGTCAGCCCCATCATTGACCCCACTGTCACCTCTGCTGCCACCAAGCACCACCATGACCATTATCAGTACCCCATCCTCACCTCAAAAATGCCACCTCTACCATTACGCTCCAGTCTGACTCTAAGACAGGAGAAGTACCGCTCTACCATCACCATCAGCAGTATGCACCCCAATCTCATGGTTACTGTACCACCATGCACCCCGTTCTCACTGCCACCCTGGAGGTTCCTCTCCTTGTAAACTGCAGGGAGGTCTGTTGAAAGCCTTCCTTTGCTGGCAGATGTAAGGCTTGCTCAGGAGGTTGTCGACTGGCAGTAACGCTGATGGTAGAAGGGCTGCCTGGCCCCAGACAGTGGAGAACCCGAATACTTCACCAGTCAGTACTGTAGTTCCCCAGTCCCAGGACCCCTTTAGATACCCAAACCCTTCCACACTCAACTCTCTTATATACTCTGGTTACTCATGTAACCTATTCATAGCCTCCCCTGCTTCATAGTTCACTTCCAAGTTACCTATAACTTGATAAAGTGCAAATGCTCTGTAAATAGTTATTTGTTGTATTGTATTGTTTATGGAATAACTACAAGGGAAAAATGCCAGTACATGGTTGGCACAGATGCGGTGCTCACAGGCCGAGATTCCTAATGTGGAGCAGGACTTGAGGTGAACACCATTCAGCCAAGGAGGACCGAGGGGGCCGAAGGTCAGTGACATCACGGGAGGCACAGTGGGAGTTGGTCACACCTCCCTGCTTTCGCCTGGTTTAGCATATTGTTGGGCACATGGGAATTTCAAAGTTTTCTTCTGGAGGTTTCTTGGACAGTTTTTCAATTATTTATGACCTGTGGCTTGTTAGATCCATAAGTGAGGAAGCTGTGTATATGGAGGGATGATTCAGTTTGATCTTGAGCTATTTATCATCATCTATGTTTGAGTTAGAAGAGGTTTCTGGACAGAAAGTTAAATGAAAATCGAGAGACCTACAAGATCATAGGTCATTCATCAATGAGCACTTATTTGACGCCCAGGAGTGGAAAGAGATCGACTTGGTGAGGAACTGAAATGAGTGAAATGAATGTTTGTGGTCCTTGGTTTCTGTGAGCCAGTATCTTGTAAAGCAATACATCTTGCATACCATTGCTAGGGTGAAGTCAGATAATGTGTATTTTTAGCCTGTGTCAGTATATGTATGACACAGTGTGCACACACTAACTGCTGAGGGAAAGCTGCCCTTATACTTCTTTGCTTTTGGAAGCCTTCCACTCTGTCTCCTCCATCTGCTCTTGGCAGTTAGTGGAGTGTGCTGGGGCTAGGCAAGAGGGGAGGGATGGAATGATGTTTGGGAAGTGGTTCTTTGGGAATGGAAAACTCAGGAAGGCAGGTGGAAGCCAAGTCACTAAGTTCCATTTTTTATTAGCAACCATGAAAAGTCACTGATGCAGGCAGCCCAATACTGCTAGATAAATAAGGTACAGGAACTTTTATTCATGTTTTACCAGACCTTACTAATGAAAATACATCTTTTGGGCAGTTTCTAACTCTTTCCTGAAAGACCTACATTTTTATTTCCTAGAGATTTTTTATTTTCTTTATTATGAGCATGGGGAGCTTGACATTCCTAGCTTCAAGGGACTCTTAAGTAGAATCTCTGCCTTTCATAAGCAAAACAAAACAAAACAAGCAAATCAAACCAAAACAAAACAAAAAACCCCTCATGTTTTACTTTTTTTTTCATACATAGATGCTATGATTTGAATGCTTGTGTTTCCTGCAAAGTTCATGTTGGAACTTTACCCTCAGCTCAGCAAACAGTATTATGAGGTAGACCTTTTGGAAGACAGAGTCCAGGAGAAAGGACGGTACTTGCCAGTGGCTGGAGGGAATACTCATGCCTTCCTTAGCTTTTCTTCCATGTGATCACAGTACTCATATCCCTTGGAGGGTGCAGAGTTCAGGGTATATCTTAGAAGCAGAGATGAAGAGTTGAGCAGAAACTGATCCTGAAAATGCCTTGATCTAGGAGTCCTCAGTCTCCAGAACTGTGGAAAATAAATTTAAATTCTTGATAAATTATCCAGTTTTTTTTTTTTTGGGTACCAGCACAAATGAAGCTAAGATATTAGACTATAGAGTGCAGAGTGGATCTTCCATGAACAGTACAGAATCTTGTCCTGTGGGTACTGTTGACCTTGAGTTTGACCTTGAGTGGTGCACAGGATGATCCACACTCTAGACAGGCTCTTGTAGAACCTGATGCCTAAGGGGCCAAACCAGAGTCATGCTGAGTCTGGCAGAGAATAGGAGCTGGCAATCAATGTTCTCAGCAGACTCCTCACTTTTCCTCCACCGATTTTATTTGTTTGTCAATCACATGGGATCATTCTTTCCTTTCAAGAAGTAGCGTGCTCTTTTCTAAGCTTCTGACAATTCAGAGCCCTCCTGGTCTTAGCTCTTACCTTGCATGAAGAAGCGGTACAGAGAGTGTGACACATGGTGGCCAACACGTGGCTTGGGGAAGACCTCGTGGTCAGTAGGGAGAATGTCCCAGTCTAAAGCAGGCAGCCACTGTGTGTTTCTGGCAAAGCATTGCTAGCAGGGACAAAAACCCACTGGTTTCCACTTTCATGATATAGCTCATAATGGATTTTAGTTTTAAAATGTGGGCAAGTAATTTAGCATTTTTAAAAATGCTGTGCAGAGCAGGACTGCCAGGTCTAAACCCCGTATGGCTGATGTGGAAGTGGAGCTCTGTTCTACAGGCTGTGTCGGTCCCTGTCCCTGAGCCCCTTCCAGTGCCAGGACAGAGGGTGCGACACCTGCAAGTGTGAGCCTCATGGAACTGTATTTAAAAACTGGTGAGTAACATGTCTTCCCAGAGCTTTGAATCAGACCACTTGGCATCACCTTGCACTGGCCACCAATAAGGGAGAACTGGGACACTTATTTTCTGGACTTAATTTTATTTTATTTTTATTTTAAAGAGGGTAAAATTAAACACAAAACAGAACATAAGAAAGCAATGTAAGAGACACAATTTCAAAGCAAGACAACAAGAGATCTTCACTATCTATCATATTGTCTCTTGTTTTCTTCCAAATTGTTGTCCATATCTTCACATACAGTGGATTCATACAAAACAACATAGTATAAAACTGATCCAAATAGGATGCTGAAGGGATTTTAGGTCTTCAAGACCAGACAATAAGGAAGTCAACAATGGCTGTCATAGTGTCTCTCATTCTCTTTAAAATAGTTGTCCATACCTTCCAGTATGTTGAAATAAAATAAGACAAAACAGATTAAAATCACTCTGAACAAAGAATAATAGTATTGCTGGATTTCACATTATGACGCTATGGAGTCAGCACTGGGTACTATAGTGTCTCTTTTTCTTCAAAGTGGTTGTTCATTTCATCATGCATTATATAATCAATTGTCATAGACTGTTTATAAGTTCTACACATGCATGAGTCTCTACATGTATATCTATTCTTTCTGTATTAGGGGAAAAACAAAACAAAGCAAGACAAAACAAAACAAATTCCTAGAGAAACATGAAATGAAAAAGTCATATAAAACCACAATACAAGGTGATCTACAGTGGTTACTATAATGTCTTTTGTTATCTTCAATAGAATTGTCTATATCACCAAACATAGTATAATTGAGTATATTAGTACATAACCATATTAATAAAAACAAAACATTGGAGATATTATAAGACTTCAAAAGCAGGTAATAATCAAACCAGATTGTGTGTCCTAGTGAATCTTGTCATTTTCAGTGTTGTTGCCTATACTCTCATATTTGATATTATCAATCATAACAGATTCGAATAAAATCAGTCAATACAAAACACAATCTGACAAACCAGATTCAAATAAAATCAGTCATAGTAAGTCAGTGTAAGTTATACAGGGCTTCAAATTAAGTTAATAGGAAATTAAGGATGATTCCCATATTATATCCTGCTATTTTTGGGATAGCTGTCTGTGCCCTCAGATCTAGTATAAGTAGACAAACTGAAACAGAATATAATTCATCTAAAGAGAGTGGTGAGAGTGATGTGGATTTTAAATCCTGATACACTATTAACAATATCCTCTGCCTTCTTTTTTTAAGACAATTCCTTCCCTTTCACTCTCACAGGGTGCACTGCACATTTTGAGTCCCACCAACTCCCTCAGTTTTTAGATTGGGGGGGAGGCAACCTGCTATTTATCTAAGTGGTTCCAAACCTTCCCACTACTGGACTTGATCTTGAGTTGTATTCCTTTACTTACAAAAGCCTCCAGTTTTTCCTTCATTATATCTGAGTAGTTCTCTACTGCACAAAAGTATCCTGTCTTTCCAACCTATCTGCAGGTGCTGGTTGATTTGCCTCTATTTCTCTCTGGTTCCCTGTCACATAGAGCATTGTTTTCTCATATTTGATTTTCAGTCCATAAACCCTCTTTCAGGTTGATTATAGTTCCTATACAGAGCATCTCGATGGACCCTGTCTCCTGATCTACTCTGCCTATAGTTTCTTTTTGTTAGTGTATCAAGGCCATCTATGTTAGAGATTATAGCAAACCATCACTGCCTCATTTTTTTTTTAAAAAAAATTTATTTAAAGAGAAAAAAGAAACAAAACTGAAAAAAGAGTAGCAACAATACAGAATTCCAAAGGAAAAACAAGGGCAAAAAAGCCGTAAGAAATCATTAGTTGATAAATTACATATTGTTGTCTTGGATATGCTTGTTCACAAAATTAAAGGATACATAGTAGGCATTCAAACGGTGAGACTGCAAACAGTTCTGCTCAACAGTCCAACAAAGATTCAGCAATATCTATTTTACACACTCAAACATACATGCTGTTATATCCTTTAAAGCATTTTCTTTTCCTCTTTATTACAATAGCAATAACACATTTGGGGTTTTGCTGCTCTTATAGTTCTTATTACTTTTTACACTAGAGACACAATGTGATATTTATAAATATGATTCTTATTTATTTCATTAATGAGGATAGTCTCAAGTTGTCTCCATTTACCTATGAAGGCCTCAAGATCATCATTTTATAGCTGAGTAATATTCCATTGTATAAAAATGCCACATCTTTTTCATCCACTCTGTGGTTGATTGGCATCTTTGTTGCTTCTAAGATTTAGCTATTACAAATTGTGCTGCTATGAACATGGGTGCACATATATCACTGTGATATGAACTTTTCAGTTCTTCTGGGAAAATACCCAGGAGGGGAAGAGCTGGGTTGAATGGAGCGTCCAATCCTAGTCTTCTGAGAATTCTCCATATGGATTTCCATAGTGGTTGCACCAGTCTACATTCCCACCAACAGTGGAGCAGTGTTCCTTTTTTCCCACAGCCTCGCCAACATTTGTTATCAGTTAATTTCTTGATGGCAGCTATTCTTTTTGGAGTGAGGTGAAATCTCAGTGTTGTTTTAATTTGCATTTCTTGAATGACCAGTGATGGTGAACATTTCTTCATGTATTTATTTGCCTTTTGTATATCTTCCTCTGAGAACTCTGTGTTCATCTCAGATGCCCATTTTTGGAGAGGGTCTTTGAATTTAGGGAGCTTGATGCTTTTTAATTCTTTATATGTTCTGGATATAAGTTCTTTGTCTGAGGGGTTGCTGGCTAAAATTTTTTCCCACTCTGTAGGTTTTCTTTTTCCTCTGTTGGTGATTTCTTTTGAAGTGCAGAAACTTTTCAATAATATGAGATCCCAGTTGTTGATTCTTTGAAGTGTTTCCTGTGGTTTGCATTTTGTTCATGAATTCTCTGCCTACCCCTATATCTCCAAGACTTCTACCTACCTTGTCTTCCAGTAGATTCAGTGTTTCTGTTTTGATATTTAGGTCCCTGATCCATTTAAATGTTAGTTTTGTGCATGGTGATAGGCATGGATCTAGTTTCAGTCTTTGGCATGTGGAGAGCCAATTTTTCAAATACCATTTATTAATGAGCTTATCCTTCTTCCAGTGAACATGTTTAGCTTCTTTGTTAAATATCAGGTGGCTGAGTGTCTTTGTAGTTGTGCTTGCATCTTCTAATCTGTTCCATTGATCATCAGGTCTATTTCTTCATCAGTACCAAGCTGATTTTATCACTGTGGCTTTATAGTACTGTTTTAAGTCAGGAATTGAGATGCCTCCTGCATTGCCTTTGTTCCCCAGAATTGCCTTTGCTATTCTAGGTTTCTTCTGTTTCCAAATGAATTTTAGGAGTGTTTTATCTAGATCTGTGAGGTATTTCAATGGTATTTTGATTGGGATTGCATTAAATCTCTATAACAGTTTTGGGAGTATAGCCATTTTCACAATGTTGGTTCTTTGTAACCAAGAGCAAGGAATGTCCTTCCATTTTCTAATATCCTCTTCAGTTCCCTTTTTCAGCATAGTATAATTTTCAGCATATAGGTCTTTTACATTTTTAGTTAGGTTGATTCCTAAGTATTTCATTTCTTTAGATGTTATTGTAAAGGGCGATATTTCCATAATTTCTCTCTCAGCGAGTTCTTTGTTTGTGTACAGGAATGCTATTGATTTTTGAGCATTGACTTTGTATCCAGCTACACTGCTGAATATGTTTATTACCTCTAGCAGTCTTTTAATGGAGTGTTTTGGGTCTTCTATATAGAGTATCATGTCATCTGCACATAGTGATAATTTCATGTCTTCCTTTCCTATCTTTACTCTTTTTATTTCTCTCTCTAGTCTGATTGCCCTGGCTAGTGTTTCCAGAACTATATTGAAAAGGAGTGGTGATAGTGGACATTCTTGTCTTGTTCCTGATTTTAAAGTGAAAGCTTTCAGTTTTTGTCCATTGAGTATAATGTTGGCTGTTGGTTTGTCATAGATGGCCTTTTTAAGGTTGAGGTAGACACTGTGTATTCTGAGTTTCTGAAGGGTTTTTATCATGAACATGTGTTGGACTTTGTCAAAAGCTTTTTCTGCATCTATTGAGATGACCATGTGGCTTTTGTTTTTGGTTCTGTTGATGTGGTGTATTACATTTATTGATTTGCGTATGTTAAACCATCCCTGCCTTCCTGGAATGAACCCCACTTGATCATGATGTATAATCTTCTTGATGATTTACTGCATTCTATTTGCCAGTATTTTGTTGAGAATCTGCATGAATGTTCATTAGTGAGATTGGCCTATAGGTCTCTTTTTGGTTGGATCTTTCTCTGGTTTTGGTATGCCTCCAGGAATGATTTAGGGAGGATTGCTTTTTTCTCAATTTCATTGAAGAGTTTAAGGAGTATTGGCATCAAATCTTCTCTAAATTTCTTGTAGAATTCAGCTGTGAATCCATCAGGACCTGGGCTTTTCTTTGTTGGGAAGTTTTTAATTACATTTTCAATTTCAGTAGCTGATATTGGGTTGTTCAAAATTGCTATATCTTCTTGGTTGAGCTTTGGTGGTTCATATGTTTCTAGGAATCTGTCCATTTCCTCTGTGTTTTCCATTCTATGTGAGTAGAGATTTTCAAAGTAGGTATTCATGATCTTTGAATTTCCATGGGATCTGTAGTAATTTCCCCCTTTTCAGTTCTTATTGCATCAATTTGGGTTTTTTCTTTCTTTCTCTTGATAAGGTTAGCTAGGGGTTTGTCAGTTTTGTTTATTCTCTCAAAAAACTGGCTTTTTGATTCATTAATTCTTTGTATTTTTTTTTTTTAGTTTCAATTGCATTGATTTCTGCTCTAATCTTTACAATTTCCTCTCTTCTATGAGTTTTGGGTTTAGCTTGCTCTTCTTTTTCTAGAAGTTTGAGATGGAGCATTAGGTTGTTTATTTGTGCTTGCTCTGTTATCTTGATATGATAATTTATTGCTATGTATTTCCCTCTTAAGACCATTTTCATTGCATCCCACAGATTACAGTATGTTGTTTCTGTAGTTTCATTGAATTATAGGTATTGCTTTATTTCTTCTTTAATTTCATCTGTAGCCCACTGGTTGTTCAAAAGATTGTTATTTAATTTCCATGTATTTATGCAGGTTTTGCAATTTCTTTTGCCATTAATTTCCAATTTCAGTGCACTGTGGTCAGATATTAGACATGGGATAAATTCAATACCTTTGCATTTACTTAAGAATGTTTTATGGGATAGTATATGGTCTATTTTGGAGAATGTCCCATGCACTGCTGAGAAGAATGTGTATTCTGATGTGGTTGGGTGGAACACTCTGTAAACATCTACTAAGTCCTATTGCTCGCAGGTGTGTTTCAGTTCTATTATTTCTTTGCTGGCTTTTTGTCTAATCTATCACTTTGTGACATTGGGCTGTTAAGGCCTCCTGTTATAATTGTGTTCTTGTGTATTTGTTATTTCATGTCCATTAGTATCTGTCTTATATAGTTGGGTGCTCCTGTGTTTGGTGCATATATATTTATAATTTTTAGTTCTTCTTCTTGAATTTTTCCACTAATGAGTATGTAGTGACCTTCTTTATCTCTTTTAATCATTTTAGGTTTAAAGCTCACATCGTCTGAAAATAGAATAGTTACTCCTGCTTTTTCTGGGTTCCTGTTACATGGAATACTGTTTTCCATCCTTTGACTTTTAATCTATGAGTTTCCTTTTGGGTCAGATGTGCTTCTTGTATATAGCAAATTGTGGGATTATGTTTCTTGATCCATTCTGTCAATCTATTTCTTTTGATAGGTGAATTGAGGTTATTTACATTTATGGATATCACTGATGAGTACTGGCTCGACTTTGCCATGTTATTTTCCAGTTGTTTTCTTTCTGCTTTTCCCCTTATTTAATTGCTTGTCCTACCTGGTGGTTTCTTTATGTTTTTGTTCTGGGGATTGTGGTCGTTTTTATCTCTGTCTAGTATGTGTTTCAATACTCTTTCTAGGGTTAGTTTGGTGGACATGAAATTCATCAGTTGTTCTTTGTCATGGAAGTATCTTGTTTCTCCATTAAATTTGAATGAAAGTTTTGCTGGGTACATCAGTCTGGGTTAAAGGTTGTTTTCTTTCAGGGCTTGAAATACCTCACTCCAAGCTTTTCTTGACTTGAGGGTTTGTGCTGAAAAGTCTGCCGTGATTCTAATGGGCTTTCCTTGATAGGTGAGTTGTGTCTTTTCTCTAACAGCTTTTAGTATTCTGTTTTTATGCTGCATGTCTGAGATCTTAATTATTATGTGTCTGGGTGTGGATTTATGTTGATTGTGACTTTTTGGCCTTGTATATGCCTCACTTATCTGCATATCAGATTTTTCCCCATATTTGGGAAATTTTGTGCTATTACTTCTGTGAATATTTTATGTATATCATTTGCATTGACTCCTGCATCTTCACTAATGCCCATTAATCTTATATTATTGCTCTTGGCATCATCTTGAAGCTTCTGGTTTGTCATTTCATACTGCTTTATTATTTTTAAAAGTTCTATCCTTTCCTGATCACTAATTGCGATCTTGTCCTCAAGGTCTGAAATCCTATCCTCAGCTTCATTTAAGCAGTTTTGCACACTTTCAAAAGAATTTTTTTTCTTGGATGTCTCTTTGAGTTTGTTTCATGAGTTCTGCTTGTTTTATATATGGTTCATTCGAGGTTTCAATCAGTTTCCCAATCTCCTGTACTTTTTATTTCTTCTTTAGCTGCACTCAGCAACTCCTTTACTAAGGTTGTTATTTCTGTCTTTACATGGGAGAGTAGTTCTAATTTGATTTCCTTTATAGCCTAATGGAGTTGTTTTTTTATTTCACTTGCTATCTTTTCAGAGATTTCTGATGTGTTACTTTTGGAGTCCTCTGTTTCAATGTCTCCTGTACTTGCTCCTGATAGACTAGATGTTTGAGATTGCATTTTGCTTTTTCGTTTTGCCATTTTTCCCTTTCGAGTTCGTGTTTGGTCCTTCAGTCCCACTAGGCTGGCCCCAGACCTATGGCATGGTCTTAACTGCCCGGGAGCAGAGTTCCGAGTCCACCCCATGTGCTGGGATGCTGCTGCAGTGTGCAGTCATGGCCCTGGGTTGGGTTCTGAGCCTTGCTCTCTACCTGGAGATCACTCCACTGCCTCATTTCTGTTATGCTATTTTTCCTGCCATTGTTTGTCTACTTTTCTCCTTCATTCCACTGTCTGCTCCATTCATTGAGGCCTCTCTGCCACTGTTTCTGAATTCCTAGTATTTTTTTTGTTCTTTCTCTAGAATTGGACTTAATTTTAGAAACTCACAGGAAGGCCCACAACCCAACTTGATCTGAATACCCTATTTTTGAATGAGTTGACTGTAAAGTGGAGGTGAAGTTTGAAGTACTATGACTGGCTCAGCTTGGTCAGGTACTTCCCCCAGACCAATCAACTGTGGGCAGAGACTAGTACCCATATGAACATGCTGGATCCTGTGTAACTCATATAGGAGGTGTGAGAGGGGCCAGTCCTTAGGACAGGAAGGTGCTGGGCCAACAGGGCCTGAGATATCCTTGATTGTTAAAATGGTTAAAAAGCGAGGACTCTGCCTGTTATGGAATGAATGTCTATGTTTCCCTAAATTTATATGTCAAAACCCCAATCCCATTGTGATGGAATTGGAAGACAGACCTTTGACCTTTGGGATGTGGTTAGTTTTAAATAAAGTCATGAGAGTAGGGGCCCATATGAGATTAGTGCTCTTACAAAAAGAGAACAGTGACCTCTCCCCAACCCTTCCCCTTCCCTCTCTTTTCCTACCCTGTCTGGTTAAATACCCAATCTGAGGTATTTGTTAAAGTAGCCCAAGCCCACTAATACACTGCCATAGGCACACTAGGAGAATCAATCCACTCATTCCTTGACATGGACTAATTGCAGAAAACATAAATCTGTCACTATGAGCATCTTTTAGTCTGATTCATTTCCTGTAGGGTTTGCCTCCTGATAACATCCTAAATGTCCTAAATCTCTGTCCCCTGGTGCCATGCCTCCAACCTATTGGTGTCCCTGAACTCTTCAGTGATCTCCAGAAGGCAAAGGCTGCTCGAGTGTGAATGCAAGGAGCCAAGGTCTCAGGAGGGACTTTGGAGCAGCTGAGGTCATTCTGGGAGAGGATTTGTGGTTGGTTCGTACTTTGAAGAATAAACAGGGAAAGGACAAACAACTGAGTTATGGGGAGACTGAAGAGGAGGGATGGTGTGAAGAAGGTGGTGGAATAAAAGGTGATGTAGAAACAAAGACAGGATGTCTACAAGAGGGGTCCATGGCTACAGGTCACTGGGGTGCCTTCATCTTGGGGCTGTGTCTGTGTGTTTGCTTTGGATCTGTGGTGGGGCAGGGCATGCTGGTAGGAGAGCATGGCGGAGCAACCTGCTCACTTCCTGGTGGCTAGGAAGTGAAAGACAGTAGCAGAGACTGAGGCTCTGTGATCTCCTTCTGGGCACACCCTCCCTCAGTGTCCTCAGGCCTCCCTCTCTGCCTGCCTCGGGTTCCCCCCACCCCCCTGTAAGTGCCAAGGCTGGGGAGCAATCCTTTAACACGTCCACCTATGGGAGACGCTTATCCTGATCATAGCAGCAAGTGTTCTTTAACATTTCTTGTTATTTAGATTTTATAATTTTATCTGGAAGGTGAAGTACATTCTTTGTTAGATTTATTTTTGTGGGCTTTATATTCTCAAATTCTTGACACAATTTTAAGGGTTACTTTTTCTCCTTGGTTCTGGGGATTGAATCTTGGGCTTTTATATATCTAGCTTTTTCTTTCCTTTTTAAATTTTAAAATATGATCTCACTAAGTCACAAAATTGCCTAGATTGGGATTGAATTTGTGATCCTCTTGCCTAGATCTCCACAGTTCTGGAAATAGAAATGTGTGCCACTGTGCCCAGGTAAAGTGATATTTTTTTAAAGTGACATTTGTCATAATATGTTGACATAAAATATTGCTGTTAGTGCCCAGATGCAATTTTTAAAACCGAACACTACCCTGTAATCTAATTAATCAGAGTAATGCTAACTTCTTTTATTAATTCAATAATTCACCTATAGATTCACCTATCAAAACCTCTATAGACTCTGAGGTTTTTATATAAGTATGCAGTTATCTGCAAGTACTGACTGATTTTTCCTGCCCAATGATTATACATTTCCTTTACCTTTCTGTGCTAGCAGTGTGATGTTCAGTCGAAGACAGCAATGGCCCTGTATCTATTCTTCACCTGAAGGCAATGCTTTTTCAACTTGCCCTTGCTACCTGTGATGCTTGTATCACTGGGTGGAAGAATTTTCTATTTCCATCTTACTAAGAACTTTTATAATAACTGGGCTAAATTTTATTACATGCTTTTTCTGCATCTCATAGATAAAACTATGATTTTTTTCCCTTTGGCTTGTGACTATATGAATTTCATTTACTGGTTTTAAAATGATATGCAATCATTGTAGTCATAGGATGAACCTTAAGGGAGTTATTCTACATGAGCTTTCTTAGATGTTGCCTAAGACTTTTTACCTCTACATTCATAAAAGATAGGCTGCCAGGCCTTTTGTTTTCTTATTCCACTGTGGTTGGATTTGGTATCCAGGTTATGGCAGCTTCATAAAATCAGCCCGTTCCTTGTCCTGTGTGAGAGTCTAATTGGCACTGTGCTTCCCTTGGGCATTTGGTAGAGCTTTCTGTGGAACGCTGTGAGCCTGGCAGCTTCTCTCAGATTACTGCACAGTTACTTTAATGGTTATAGGACCATTCAGAATTTGTTTTTAATTTTTTTCCTGAGTATTAGTAAGTTTTTTTTAATGAATTTATACATTTCCTCTAAGTTTCCAAGTTTATTGGCATAATGTTGCTCATAATGTCTGTGTATTGGCTTTTTAATATCTGCAGCATATAAAGTTATATTTTGAGTTTTAGTCTTGAATTATTTATTCATGTCTTCTTTCATGTTTCTCTTGATTACTTTTGCTGAAAGTTTTAAAACTGGGCTTTTCAAAGAAACAGTCTTTGATTCTATTTTTCTCTTTATTGTTTGTGCATGTTTTTCCTTAAGTTTTGCTCTCATCTTTAGTATCCTATTTTTTCATTTTCTTTAGATACACTTTATTATTCTTCTTATCTCATTAAGTTATAGCTTCTTTCGTTTCTCATATTCATCTTTAAATCTACAAATTCCATCTATGTAACCAATATCATTCCATTTAATTTTAATAGGCAGGCTTCTTTCTTTCAATTTTAAGTGTTTTCTAATTTGTATTATGAGTTCTTCTTTGACTTGCAAAGGAGTATGTTTAGTTCTTTTACTTGCAAAGAAGTATATATACTTATTAAGAAGTATGTTTTTGAATTTATTTACACATATTAATTATCTTTACATTATTGATTTTTAACTTAATTACATTATGGTTAGAGTAGAACTTTTAAGATACTAAGACATCGATTCTTTGAAAACTTGATATTTTTGGTCTTAGTAGGTAAACAATTTTTGTGACTATTTCTTGTGTATTTAGAGAATTTATGTTTCTCTACTGTTGGACAGTATGAACATTAGTTGATTATCTAGCTAGCTATCATTACCATCTATCTCTGTCTCTCCCTACCTAATTGATCTCCATGATATCAAAATTGTTGAGTTTTTCAAGTCTTTTTGGCCTATTTCCCTCTCTCTCTCCCTTTCTTCTTTCTAATCTTTTCAATATTTACATTCCTGGATTTATTCTTTTCTTTCATTTTTTAGGTGCTGGCCTATTTTTGAATTTGTATATTTTTCATGTTTTACATGCATGTTTAATTTATTAGTCAAAATTTAATTAATATCATTATCATGAGAATACAGGACTCAAATAACATTAATTTAACCCTTATTTCTAAATATGGTGTTGATGTCCTATATTTTAGTTTTACTGTAACATTTAACCCACAAGACATTATTATTCTTATTGGTTTAAAAGCTGTACATTTGCTTAGTTTTACTTATACTTTTGCTTATCATTTCATCTTGCCTCACACACTTTTCCTGAGATTACTTTCTTTTGCCTGCATTATTTTAGAAGTTCCTTTAATGATAATTTTTGAAAATGTCTTCTTTTATCATATTCTTAAAAGCTTGTTTTGATATGCATACAATTCTAATTTGGCAGTTTTCTTTCTTCTTGAAGATCTTATTTCAATTTTGACTGCCTTTGCTGTGGTTGAGAAGTTTTCTATCTAAATGATATTTGACACATTGGCACTTAACCTATATTTTCTCTTGTTACTTCTAACGTATTTTCATCCTCGCTTAGCAATTTCACTGTAATTTGCCTAAGTGTGGATTCTTTGCATTTATCTTGCTTAGGGGTCTGGGATTTCTGTATTCTGAAGACCAATGTTCTTAATGAATTTTGGGAAATTCCCAGGTAACTGTTAACTATCCTCATTTCTCTCTTTCTTATCTAAAGTTTAGATTAGATGCGCCGTAATCCTTTACCCCATCTCCTACCCGATCTTCTTTACCAGTCTTCCTCTCATCTTTTATCTTATAACTCCTGCCAACAACTTTTTGCTTCTCTTTGCCTTAGCATAAGCTGCTGCCTTCTGTCTTCCTTTGCGCTGGGAAGATGTCATTCACAATGTCCCCTGTTAGCCCGCTGTCACTCCTTGGGAGGTGATCTCTCCTGCTACTTGCTCTTCTGCGGCCTCGCTAGGGTGTGTCAAACTTTGAATTTACTCTGCTCCTCTTCCTCTGAGTTCAGAGGGTAGATCTCGGTGAGAGTCCAACTGTGAATCTTTTGGATCTCCTTTTCCAGGTGGAAGCTTTCACTTCCCATGACTCACTTCCACCTCGGCAGGCTGGCACCTCTTTGCATCTGTGTTTCTTTTCTGCTTTCACAGAAATACCCTTCTTGCTTTTAGGACCTTCTTTCCTGTGTGTTGAACTTCTTATTTAAAACCATATATTTAAAACACAGGCAATACACCTAAAAAGGGCATTCGCTTGTGTCATCTGGACTAAAGCCATTACTTCTAAAAGTATATAAATGAACTCAGTGAGAAAGAGATTGGGAAAGCAATATCACTTATAATAACATCAAGAAAGATTAAATACATAGGAATTAAGCTAATCAAGGAAGTGAAAGACCTCTGCAATGTAAACCACAGAACCCTGGAAAAGGTCTTTGAAGAGGACATCAGAATATGGTAAGATATTTCCTGTTCTTGCAGGGACAGAATCAATATTGTCAAAATGGCCAAACTTCCTAACTGATACATGGATTTAATGCAATCTCAGTGTCACCCTCTGTTACTGACTGTCATGCTCTCCACCTCCAAGCGCAGCCCATCCGCAATGTCCCAGATCTTGTAAATGTTGGAGAACATCTCGTCATGGCCAATGAGGTCCCAGGAGATGATCATGATGCCAGCTGATGGGAGACTAGGGCTGCGCTAGCTGAGCGGAAGCGGGGAGCTCAGAGGGACCTCAGAGCGGCTGGAGCAGTGCTGGGGGTGGAGGGGAGCAGGCAGAAAAGCTGTGCCGTGCATTTTCATGACAGGCGGCAGTGGTTTCCATTACAGCGCCGTCACCACATGTGTGGGCAGTGCCTTGCACGGGACAGATGATGGCCGTGACTTCCCTCGCTAGCTCGTTGTGACCTGCGCCACCTCTGGCTTAGACGTGGGTCCTCGCTGACTGAAACGGCATGGTGTGGTGTGTGACCTTAGAGACCTGACAGCTTGGCCTCCAGGCTATCTGCAAACATCTCCCTCTTTACATCTCCAGGCTCACCTCCTGCCACCTTCCCTGCCCCTCAAAGGTCCACCAGCTACCCTCAGGACTTTGGAGATGTCGTATCCATATCCATCAGATCACCTTCTCCCTGAAACATCCCATTACTAACTGAAATAGCCCAGGACTCCATAATTCCTATTTACCCTTTCAGACCAACAGAGTTCTTCTTCTAAGTAGGTTTGCTGACTGACTGGTCTCTCCCTATCCTGGCATTTTCTGGGTCTTATATGGAAGTGTTCTGTGGTTCCTTCTATCCCTGCACTTAACACTGACATTTTGGGATGGCTTTCTGTTTTTGCTGTGGCCTCCATGACCCCCTGAGGGCCATCATCCCTCTCTGAAAACCTAGGGCCAGGCACATGCTCAGTGGCTTGGGGGGAAGCTTTAGTTCCTGCCCCGGTGTGCAGGTTCTCTGCTGTTTCGGGGCCACACACACTATCCTCTGCTGTGGCCAGTGTGCAGGTTCCTAGCTCAATTCAGGACAGCAGCATCCCTCAGGGCTTTCCCATACTTGTCCTGGAAACTGTGTCTGCATCCCAAAGGACACTTCCTCCTCTCTTTTCCATCCTTGCCTATAGCACTGGTTCAGCAGAAAATCCCCAAAGCACAGATTCCTCGTCAGGTGTCTGAGAACACATCTGCCTTTGCCTCTGGGGTTTGCCTTGGAAAGCTGTGCCTCCACATTGGAATAAAGTCAGCTTTGTGCTCAGGTCTGTTGCTTGCCTAGGTCAAGTTTACAGAGGAACCAATATACCTCAGGGCGCTCTCAGAGGCTGTCTGGGCCCAACAAGCCCTCAAGTGAAACTGATCTCAGTCTCAGAGAAACTCAACATAACTGTCACTTCAGAACTGCAATTTGTAAAAAAAAAAAAAAAAAGTGATGTCCTGACCGACACCTGGGTTCAAATCTTGGTACCCTGTGCTGTACAATCTGGGTAAGCTTCCAAAGTTTCTTTGTCTCAGTTTCCTCATCTGTAAAATAGGAACTAAATACTACCACTGCGTTCGTTAAAATTCTCCAGAGAAACAGAATAAAGAATAAATTTGAGGTATCTGTGGGAAAATAGGTGCATCTTTAAAACGTAATGTAACATGAAGTAAATGAGATACACAAGCTTAAATACGGCATGGTTTCTCTTCTCTGAGAAAACCGAAGTGCAACCAAAGATTGAAATGAAAGTGTACACACTTGAGCAGTTTGCCATATAATCAATGTCTGGAAGCTGATGTCCGCCACTTTGAGCATCTGTTGTAATTGAGAAGCTGAAGGTAACTTGTATTAATCACATGATAGCTCAGTAAATTTAGTATTAAAATTTATACAAGTTTTTCTTTTCCTAATGTATATACTTTTTGACAGAATCTATCTGTCATCTATATCTATCTATATCTATCTATCTAATATGATTCAAACATATAAGAAAAAGAAAAAGGGTAAAAAGCTTTTGTTAATAAGGAGGGAAAAGGGTTGAAGGGAGGGGAGGGGAATGGGAAAAATGAATCAAATCAAGATACATCATGTACAGGTACAAATTCTCTCTGATGAATGTGATAATTCTGTATACCTAAGATGTGCCAGTAAACTTAATTAATTAAAATACTATTACAGAGAAAAACACATGGTTAATTAATCTCTGTCAGAGTCCTCCTCCTCACGTCACACTGATGGCATTGTTGCTGCTACTTTCTGTGGCAGTTCTGGAAGTCTTTCGTGAGTATGTTTAGTCACACCCTCACAGATGTCCCTGTGTCCTGAGTTGATTCAAAATATTTATCTTCCATGGTCATTTTGACTTTAGGGAGGAGCCAGAATTTACAAGCACCAGATCTGGTGAGTAAGACAGCTGAAGACACACCCTGAGGTTTTTACAAGTCTGCCTTTCCATTGGATGGCAATTGGCAACGGCATTCACTGTATTTTTGATCACATCTCATAAACACTCTCATGAAAGTTGTCTTCCAGAACCGCATCAGCAAGTGACAAGAACAATGGAATAAGTGTGTTTGATACGAGGGGAGTGGGGACTGTTTTGAGCGACAGTAAAGGCAACATGTTTTTTTTTTTTTTTTGAGACAGGGTCTCGCTACCTAGTCCAGGTTGGCCTTGAACTCAGGGCAATCCACCTACCCCAGCCTCCCAAGTGCTGGAGTTACAGGGGCAATATGGCTTATTGCAATAAATTTTCAAAAGTTTAAATATTCATCATTTATTTTGTCATATCTCACATGGATTTATTAGATTTTCTCTCATGATCCCAGAGTCTAAAACTTTCCATGATGGCTCTTTGCAGGCTGCTAGCATGGTTCAGTACAAGAAGTTAGAAGATCGGAACCAGGGGGGTACAGGGTGTAGCCCTAGACTGAGGCTGAAGTCCTGTGGATAGCTGCTAGTACATGTTCCAGAGTCCAAGGGCTGAATTACCTAAAGTCCTATGTCCAAGGGCCACAGCAGCAAAATATGTGCCCACCCCAGCAGGAAGAGGAAGTGAAGGGAAGACTTTCCTTTTTGTTTTCGTTCTATGGAGGACCGGGTCATGGGATGGCACTGTCTCTACACAGGACGAGTCTTCCCTATGTAGTTCCTTGACTCCCATGCTGATCTTCTCTGAAAATACACTCACGGACACATTCAAAAGTATGTCACCTATTCTCTAGCATTTTCCAATTCAGTTGAGTTGATGCCTGAAATTGACTATCACAAACATCAACCTCAGATGATTGTTATAAGGATTAAATGAATTAATACAGTAGATCATAGTTGGTCCAGTAAGTACTCAATACACTGAAGGCCATAACTTGCCTTTAACACATTGTGTAGTGTCAGACAAGCCCTTGACCCCTTCCCCCACCTTCCTTCCTGTCCAGTGAAAGATCCAGGCTGTACAACATCTTCCATGCCTTTCAGCAACCAAGGTCTCTGGTCTCACTCACCTCCACCCACCTTGCTTAGCTTTCAGACATCAGTGATCTTGCTACCAAGCAGTATGACTTGGCACAAGTTTGAAACCACTCTTTGAATAACCTTGATTGCAGTTTTCCATAATCGTGATGATCAGTTCTTTCTATTTGATTCTAAGGACAAGTCCCATGACAATGGGTTGTAAAACACACTACGCTTTGTAACAGTGTCAATTCCTGGTGAGACTGTTGTAATTATTGACATTCTTTTTCTGATTATATACTTTGGGAGATGATTTGGGAGGTGCTTGATAGGAAGGAAATACCAGAAAACAGGTATTTGTCACCAGGTACTGTCTGCTAAAGAACCGTGGCTTGGGGAGGGAAGGCCCTCTGCAGAGTAAATGGAGCACAGATGGCCTTGTGTGCAGGGTCTCATGAGAATGAGGACCACATACGGGAGGCCACTTTAATAGGAAGCAGGCAGTAGTGTGAGTGAACTCAATGCATCAGTCAGGGTTCACTAGAGGAACAGATTTAATATAAGAGTACATATGACATAAAGAATGATTTACACATTAGGCTTTCAGAGTCCGTCTGCAGAGTCAGAAGAACGCAAAGGGGCCGTCTGAGAGCTGGAGTGCAGGCAGACCCACTGGAAGGCCAAAGGCCCAGAGCTCACCACACAGTCGACAGGCAGAGGGTGTCAGAAAGCCGAAACTCTGCTCTGGAAGGTCTGAAGAGCCTGTGCTAGAAGCCTGAAGACCCTGGTGATAAACATCGGAAGGCGATGGACAGACTGGGCTGGTCTGAAGGAGTGAAAGGGCAGGCCTGCTCCTTCTTTCCCTGTTTATCCCACCCCGGCTACAAGCCTGTATGTTGGTTTCACCCACATCTGGGGTGGGTTTTCCTTCCTCAGTATGCAGCCTGCATGTCAGTCATTCATGGGCGCACCCAGAACCACGCTACCAATACCCTGGGAGAGTCTGACCCCCAGTTAACTGCCACAATTACAGAAGCGTCTGACCCTGGAGGGCAAAGATAAGAGGTGTGCACTGGAGTTACAGATGCAGCCTCTGAATGGGACGGAGTTTCCCAGCAGCTTCCTCATACCAATAAAGACCTCTCCTAAGGACCATGAGTCGTTACTGCTAATGTGCGGGTGGACTTTTCTAAACTTCCCTGTGATTTTTTTTAGCATACTTGACTTTACGCTGATTCCTGTATATTTTAACATTGTCACTTATATCACATGCATTTCCTGAACTTATTAAGATTTTTGGCAACATCGTTTTCTTGCTGCAGAATATCTGATTACAAGCTTGCATTATAATTCTCTTTATATTTCCCTAATGATGAGCACTTAAACAGTTCTGTGTTTTGCCTACCATAAAGAGAGCCATTATAAGCCTTTTTAAATGAAAATCTTGGCCTGTATTTCAGGAGATTTTCTCAGGATAGCTTTAGATGTAGAATTTCTGAATCAAAGAATGTGAATGTTTACAAGGTTGTCGGCACACTGCCAAATGCACAACCTGTTCTCAGCAGCCCGGGTGATCCCATTAGACACTTTGTGTCTTTAGTTAAGCTTCTTTACCTGATCTTTGCCTTAAGTAATGTATTAAAATGTGATATAGACACAGACGTAACACCATACATATATGTATATACGTATAGTTCCATGTATGTGTATATATGCATCTATACACATATATCTGTATATTTTGATTAATAATACGGCCACACATTTTTTTCCTGTTCAAATCATTTTTTCAAAGGCCAGTGATTCATAGGGTTGGAATAAACAACTTAGAGGACTTCCTTCTAACTCCCTAAGGGGCAGCTGCAGTTAGCTGCCAAGAATTCTAATGCAGTTTAGTTGTTTCAATCTACAGCCAAGTTCTTTTGTAAATCAAACATGTCTGGGAGGGGAAAACCCTCCTTATAAACAATAAAAAACATGTTTCTGATGGTATATTTCAACAGGGTATTGAAAGAAATGGAAAAATACTCATGCTAGAGGGCTGTGTTTACTTCTTAGCACCTTTGTATTTCAAGAGCTTTGGCTTATTCTGACTGTCCCATGATGCAGGGAGGCAGGGTTTATCACACCCTGTTTACTGCTGAGGATCCAAATCTCCAAGAGGACAGCCATGTGACTCTGTTCCATGTCGTTGTTCTGGAACCTGCTTGTCTTCTTCAACTGCTGAAGCAACTTCCACACACCAAGAAGCTCATTTTAGTTGTCAGCTCCACATCTGTGCCCACTTATTGCACAGGTGCCAGGTATTGCTGAGATGCAGTTAGGTACAGGTGCAGGCATTACCCAGGTGTTCAGTGTTGCACAGGTGCTTAGCAGCGTACAGCTGCCCGGCATCTGTCCTGCATGGCTCAGGCTGTCATTCTGGCATGAGAAAGGTATCAGTTGAGCCTTGGGAAAGCAGTATAGTGCGAGCCATCTGTTCCACTGTGTTCACCCCTCTTTACACCCTGCAGCCACACCTCAGCACCCACTTCTTCTCCACTACCACCAGGTTCCTCTACTGTAAGCCAGTCTGGAAAGAGATGGGACATGTGGGACCTCAGTGTCTCCTCCTTCCCCTCTGCTTGCAGAATACATATGGCAGAGACCTTTATGATACTCTTCCTAAAGCAGAGAACTTGAATAGTGGAATTTTTGGCTGACATAGGGTTCAGAGCCAGGTACTGTGGCCTTCTCTTGGCATCTCAGATGCCACACAGAGCTGGCTTGATGAGTAGCCCTTCTGAATCCTGTTTTTATTTCTCTTATGGGATTCTATTCAGGTATACTTTGTCCCAGAGGAGACGTGGATGCATCTATATGATACTAGATAACCTGGTTCATTCCATAAAGATCTTAGTTTCAGAGGTTGAGAAGTAATCTTCATTTCCCAAGACCACGAATTGATCTTAATCTTTAGCTTGAAAGGCTGCAGGGTTTTGTAGACATGATGCCCCATTAGCCAACACAAGTCAGCTGATTCATAATGGTGTTAACAGAAGATTTTACCTTCATCTGAGGGTAAAATCTCTTATAAACTGTCTTCCCCTATTCACATCTTCATAACTTCTAGGCTTTCTTTCTAGAACACACATTCTACAGCAGAATATCTTCAACATTGGCTGCTAACGTGATTTTCACATCTGACCTTACTTGTGCCCCTTACCTCTCTACAAACTCCTCTAAGGGCTCTCGCCACCTATGAGACAACATCCAAACTGCACAATGTGGAACCCAGGCCCCTCATGACATGTTTCTTGGTAGTCTCTGGTCTATCCATCCATTCTGGCCTGAAATTTCCATCTTGCTTCTTTCTCTGAATTTGATATCCCCTCACTTGAATAAGTCTATTTTAGCTTGGATTTCTTCCTCCAAGAATCCTTCATTGATTTAGGTCATTAGATCATGAGGTCCTCTTCAATGGGCCCCTGGCTGACTGGAGCCATGTTTACACATGTCCTTTTGTGGGGAGCATTCTCCAGGGTGGGGTAAGGCTCTGCTCAGTACTATGTCTCTGGCATTGTGCTTACCACAGGATGTAATCTTAGATGATGTTTGTTGATGGACTGCGTGAAGGAAAGAATGGAGGTGTTTTGCCGCCTGGATGCTCACTATCCTTTGGTTGTAACATATCCGCTGTCACTGAAGAAGACAATGCCCAATGCACAACAGCTATGAGTGAAACTCTCTTCTGGAGTCAGGGGCAGCCTGACCTGGGTGTCTCAGCAGGTCTGGAGTATGCTTGTGATCTTGAGAGGGCTGAAAATAGCCCTACACTTTTTGACTTAGAGAAAAAAAGAAGAAGAAATTCAGCTATTTGAAACACAGTAGCTGGCCAGTGTGTTTGGCTGGAAGTTGAAGAGTGGGAGGTCTGAATATGTTCAGTTGAGGTCTGCACTATTGGCAGGAAGACCCGTGATTTCAGGCAGCCTTGGGAATAGAGGCTGACACTGTCCACCCAACCTCATTGCTAGGCTTTAGGCTTAGGAAGCTAAGACTTTCCCCCAGCTGCAGCTTCCGTAAATTCCTGTGATAGGAGGCCAATCCAAACCACCAAACTTGCAGCTATACGCTAGCGAAAGGATGGGGAAAGTTTCCTAATTTAAAAATCCCCTTCTGTGACCCAAAAGGCTAATGTTTCTGATTTTCTGGTGAGAAGGCTGGGATACTTTGCAGGTCTCTGGGCCTAGTTAAGTAACACGTTTGTTCCAGTAGTATTATGGTGCTCACATGCTGCCGTGTGCCTTCTCTGTGGAGGTGATTTTTCACAGACGCTCTCATTTTTCACATCTGGTAAGTGAGGTGGGCATGGCCCATTGTTCTGATCTATTTTTTATGTGAAATGTTTGTGTATGTGCATATGAGACAGTCTAGGAAGGCAGAGGCAGTGTATCCCTCCAGAGCAAAAGCAGGCATGCCAAGTGCCCATTTAAAGGAATCCTGGTATTTTTTCGTTCGTGGTTTTCTTCCGGGACTTAATCTACCAGCGGGGCAAGCCTCTTGGGGGTGATTTATATCATCCTGTAGGACCTGGGAGCAAGGTGATCCAATGCACATATACTGAGGGTCACATAGTTCCATCTCACCTCTTCGGTCAATACAGGCCCACTTGCTCACTTGCAAGCAGCATAATCTCAGTCCCTCCAGAGTTATAGGCAAACTTATATCTTTATTTAAATAAATATTCTAATGTCCTAAAATTCAAATACTTTGATTGTCATGTCGGTGATGAGAAGACAAGAGTATGGCAAAATGAACTAACTTTTCCTAGGTCATAAAGCTAACTAGCGCCTGAGGTGAGACTTTTGATTCTGATTCCAGAAGCGTGTTCTTTCCATTAACACCATCTTGATGTGTCACGTTGCAAACATTAAAATGCCTGTAGTTCTGTTCCTGGCACTGGGCCAGTGAAAATCCTGCTGGCCCGAAGTCATCACATTACTATGATGATAAAAATGTTCAGAGGAAAAAAAAAAAAAAACAAGCAGCATAAACAAGATAAAATCATCAGAAGTTCCTTCCATTACAAAATGACAAAACAGTTCTTCTCTAGTATTTACATAATGCTTGGCTCAAAGCCCTGACCCGCTGTCCTTTCTTCTGGAGAACAGATGAAATCCATTTCTCAGCAGGCAGGATGGGTTGAGTCATGTGAAATCCAGGCTAAGCGGTGGGGTGGCAGGAGCAGGTAAGCTCTAGTGGTGATGGTGGTGGGGCAGGGGTGGTGTCCGGCTCTGGACCCACAGTTGAAATCTTGATCAGCCTTTGGAACCCCTTTGTAAAATTCCATGGTGCATTTTCATCTTGTATCTTGGTTACTTTGATCACTGCCTTATCCTCATGATAGAGACTGACTTGATTCCTCAGGGGTCCCAATTGCCCATCTGAATAATCCCAATTTATTGGTGTGAGTCCTAACATTCTTTATGGTCCAATCATCATCTATTTCCCAGATGACCCAAGCCCCTTTCCTCTCTGAAGACTTTCCTGTCCACCTCACTCCCCAGGTAGCACTACTGTCTTTCTTTACAACCTTCAGATTTATCTGTTTCACTTTACTTCCAGCGTTTTTAACTCTTCACAACTGCATAAATTTGCATTTTTATCGTCTCCACCTATGAGACGATAAAACTTCAAGGTGGGTTGGAATGGTCTCAGACCATTTTCTTTGTTGCTGAGGTGAAATACCTGATAACCCACAAGTTAAAGGAGGAGAGGTTCATTGTGGCTCACAGACTGTAGAGGTTTTGGTCCATAGTCATATGGTTTCACGGCAGAGTGGCATGATGAAGGGACACGGAAGAGGAGAAACAATCCATGGCACGGCTGTCGGGAAGCAGGTTTCCTTCATTCTGCTTTCCCTTCTTATTCCATCCAGGCTCCGAGTCTATTGGCTGGTGCCCCCCCAAACCCGGGGTGGGTCTTCCTTCTTTAGTAAATCCATCTTCTGTCCCAGAACTATGCTAAACCAATCTGTGGAATCCTGCAGTATCACACACACCCCAGGTCCAGTACCACACCCCTGTGATCTGATCACTTCCCAAAGCCCCACCAGTGAGGGCATGAGGCTTTGGGGGGACATCTATTTAGGCCACAACACTAGGCTAAGTTATATTTGGTAAGTTAGGTACATTGAATGAAATTTAGAGTTTATGATGTCTTCAGTTTATGGTGTACTTACAGGGATGTGGTATAGAGGAGAGGGCAGGGGCATCTATACTCTGAGGATGAGCACTTTCTAGATGCATAGATTATCCAGAAGGGTTGGTACAGGTACTTTGCCATGAAGTCACCTAGAGAAACATTTTCTGTTTGACAGGAGCAGCCTGGGCAGCTGGCCTTTCATGGCTTGTGGTGTGGATGAGGAGAGACTGACCTGACCTTCCTTCTATTGCACCAAGGCTGCATCTGCTCCCACCGTGCAGAGTGGTCTCTCATCCCACGTCAGCTTTTATCAGGGAAGGGGTGGGAAGCTCAGGAGTCCAAACTACACGAGGCCAGGCTGCTGGATGGCCCAAACCTGGCCTGTGTGCTCACTTCTTTATTCTTGAGCCACTCCTGCGTTCAGGAGTCCTGGTGGTCCTGTTCTGCTCCCCAGGAGTTCCTATGGGTCAGCCACAACCAGCTTAAGGGAGAAGGGTGGGCAGGTCTGATTTGAGCACTCCATCTGCCGTTAGTGGCAGTGTGACTTCCAGCACCCCTCAACCTCCGTGATCCTGTTTCTATGGATCTAGGGGACAGATGAGGCTATCAGGCAGCCTGATGACATGAGTGTCATAGGAGGCTCATGTGCAAGGAAGCCATTAAATAATTCAATGTGCTGGGTGCCCCTCTCTTCTCCCAGACTCTTATCTTCTCTCTCTGCCTTTTCACGTACTGATTCCCTTTCCTCCATAACAGTTTTTGGAAGCATCAATGTGTGTATCTATGCATATTTGCCCTGACTGACATTTGTTGCTCACATATTGCATAATGACTCAAAATGCATTGCTAGACAAGGGATCCAGGATAAAGAATGCTGCTTCCTAAACAGCAGGGACATTATTTATTTGTGTGTGTGTGTGTGTGCGCGCGCACATGTGTGTGTGTACATGTGCATCATGCCATTAAGTCACTCTACCAAAAGGGTATAGTGTGACCTATCACTTTTCCTCCTGGCATCTGGCCTGGGCCACTTTAGATGACCCATCACTTCAGCTTGTGTCACCACTGCTGCCGCTGAGCCTGACCCTGGCTGGGGCAGGGTCTCCACAGGCTGGGGAGCAGGCTGTTTCCATAGCTTTCCCAGGACTCTGGGCAGGCAAGGGAATGAGGATGAGAGGAAATGAGGAAGATAAGGCAAGAAGACAGGGAGCTGGCTCGTGGGCCAGTCTCAGGCAGCGTGGAGGGAGACAGGGATATGGCTAGCATCCTACCCCAGGCGGACATCAGCCCTCAGGGAGGCGAGGGGCTCAGCGACTACTGTGTTCTTGGAGCCTTTTCCAAACACAGATGTGTCAATGTGAGATGGCTCTGATTCAGTCTCAAGGACAAGGCCGATGCCAGCATCCTCTCAAAAACCGGAAGTGACGTCACAAAGGAAGCGATGTTAGAAGTCACTTTGTTTTTCCCAAATGTGTTCCAAGGAATGCTGGGCCCAGCAGTCTGTCACCAGCACTTTGTAAGGCAGTGGGGTCTCTCGCCAAGCAGGTTGGGAGGCTGATGCATTGTTTTGCTCCTTCCCTCTGGAGCCGCATTTTACATTGTACTAGTGAAGGTACCTAGAAGCTCTGTGCTGGTTTAGCTTTGCTTAACTATGTCATTTTCTAAACTTACTTGCATACAGAACACCCTTTTCCTTCAGGCTATTCCATAATTATATTACTGGGCTAGCATTCTGCAGATCTGAGACGCAGCAGTATGCATTCGTGTGCCGTTGTCTGCAATTTTACTTTCTAGAGTTTCAGTTACCCATGGCCAACTGCAGTCTGAGATTATTAAGTGGAAAATTCAAAAAGAAACAATTCATAATTTTAAAGTAACTTTTATTACAGTTTATAGTTATAACTACTATTTTACTATTTAATTCTTATTGTTAATCTTTTATTGTTTAATATGTAAATTAAAGTTTAGGTACAGAAAATGAAACAAAACTAGTATGTAAAGTTTGGTGTTATCTTTGGTTTCAGGCACTCACTAGGGGTCTCAGAACACATGGCCCTAAGAGAAGAGGTGGCTACTGCCTTACTGCATAGACAAGGAAGGGAGGGTCAGGAGAGATCTGGCCTTAGCTGGAGAATGGCCTTGTGTCTGACCAGGCTCCTGCCGGTATCAGCTCCTCTGAGCTCTCTCCACTTCTCCCCCAGGATCTCCCTGGGACTTCTAGCTCCTCTGGCCAGTGACCATCTCCAACTGCCTCTGGATCCTAATTAACTTCCTAGGGAGAGCAAGAGGCTGACTCTTGCTGACTCTTAGGCGGGGATGATGCAGCCTCAATGAGCAGAGGGTCTCCGAGCAGACCTGGTACCCCTGGGTGGTTGTCAATCTCTGGATTGTCTTTAATCAACTGCTGATCTCTGAGTGTTGAGCTGTTGGGAATCTTCCAAAGACTCACCTGGGAGGGGATGGTTAATGAGTTCATTTTCTCTCTCTATTACTCATCTTAAGTGACAGTTATTCCTAAGGAGGCACTTAGAAGTGATTCAATGAGCAAATTTCATCAACCAACACATGCACACCATTCACTGTGCTAGTGACACTGGATATAGAGGACACTACGTACCTGACCTGTTTAATTACTCCTGCCCTCAACGCTGTGAGTTAGGTACCACAGCGGTACCATTCATGGCATCGTTTCCTCTTGAGAGAGGGAACATCAAGGCCAGAGAGGTCAAGCAAGTTGCCTAAGGTCCCAAGATCCAGAATCCAAACCCAGGGACTGGGGCTCTGCAGCTCATGTTCGAAGCCCTGGGGTTCACTGTCACAGTGACTATAGATGCATAGGGTACACGCGTGATTGCTTAACTGGTCCCTTTTTCTGATACTATGAATCAGAAAATCAACACTTCACCTGGTGCCTTGAGCCCTGGGACAATCTATTTCCAGAGGAACACTTTATCCTCCCATTAGTTGCATGTAGCTGGTGCCTGTAAGGGTAAAGGGACTGGTCCCTTGTCCTTTCTTCCTTGCCAGAACTAAACAGTACCAGCCCCCTGCACAGGGATCTTGTCAGAGAAAACAAAATCACAGTGGGAAAAAGCGAGCACTGTTTCCCAGGTAATTATGGTAGTGCGGTTGGACTCTGAATGCTTGGTTACATTTCAAATTTATTTCCAATCATTTTTGAGTGGGATCAATGGGAAACAAAGGTACCTTTTAGCTCAGGCACCCGCTGTTCCCCCAAATGTCAAGGCCTGACATTTGATGCAATTATCCTGAGTCAGTCTGTCGACGTCATGCTTCCTCGCATGCCCACCCCACTCGCACCCGTGAGATGGCATCCTACAGTGCTCAGGGAGACCTGGAGGTCTGAACTTTCTCTCTTCCTGGCAGAACAAAGGCTTGCCTCCTGGGATGGCCACTGCATCCCTGGAGAGGTGTCTCACAGCTTGGCCTCCCCCACCCTGATAGACACCCACTGTTCTCAGGTGCAAATCTCAGGAAGAGCCTGTGCCCTTGCGGTCTGCCTGGTGGTGCCAGTGATGGGGGGAGGCATGTTTTCCATCCCGCACTTAGAGGAAGTCTTTGGGGGAGGTGAGGTCTGTTGTCTCTCAGATAAAATACTCCTTTTTGCTGTTGTCACCAGCATCCTGGAGGACAGGGTCACTCTGCAGGGCCACGTCGGCGCTCTCAGCAAACTCCGTGCCCTTTGCCTCATTGGTGTGATAGGTGCCCTTGTGCCGGAACAGGTATTGGAGCATGACGAGCAGAAGACAGAGCAGGACGAAGGTCACAGCGATGATCACAACTGTGGGAAGGAAGACATTTGGGGTCAGTCTGGGGCAGGTTCCTTGGGGCCAGGGAAGGTTTCAGAACCACAGGAGTTGTGCCAGCAAGATGGTCACGCTGCTGCCGTAGCGGCAGCCCCAGGCTGGCCGTCTGCTTCCCACCTGGTGCTTCTCCCTCATGGTCATCGCGGAGCATCTCCTTTCTCCTCTTCTCTCCCTTCCTCCTCCTTTTTTCCCCACATGCCTCTGTCTGCACACTACTGGGCAGAACAGTAGCCCAGGACTGGTCCCCACTGGGAGGCACTCATGTCTACCGAGGAAGACAGTCCGTAAGAGGACCCTTGTGGGATATGCCATTGGCATGGTGAAAACACGTGGCTTGGTCTGAACTGAGCCGTTTTGGGGGTGCCGAACTTTCATTTCTTCAGATGATCCCAGCTGGGAGTTTTCTGGGACATGGACTTTCTGTGCAAAAACTAGAAAAGTCCCAGAAAACTGAGAAGAGGTGGCTGCTCTCTGTGCACTTTCAGAGGGATAAGATGGCGAGGGCTTCTGACAGGGCCTGGGCCAGGGGGTGGGAAGCGTGGTTTTCACAGCTGCCTCTCACCCAGCCTGCTGCCATTTACTCCTGAGTCTGGCAGAAGGAGTGGGCTTGGCCTTCCAGAGGCCACTGGGCCACGGGCAACAGCAGGCGTCTGCTGGGACAGGGAGAGGGCAGGGGAGTGAGGCATAGGCAAGTCACAGACGGTCAGACCACGCCTGCCCTTGGGAGCGATGGGACAAGGCACTGTGACTGGGCAACGTCAGCAAGGGCTGAAGGGCAGCCGGCTCCTGGCAGGGCTAACTTCAGCCATTTGCTTTGAGGCTGCAGAATAAGCCTCTGTCTTTCTCTGGAATCGGGTTTATCCAGGGGACTTTGGGGAGAAGTTATGGGAGAATGTGGTGTGGCTAAAACTGCTCCCATGTCGCATTTTTATGGGAGAATTTCCTAAACTTTCTTCTACCTTCTGAGGGAAACTAGTGTAGGTTCAATGTTAATAATAGCATCTAAGAAGAAAAGGCCCAGGGTCTACTGAGGGGGAGAAATGTTGGGTTAAATAAAATTGAGCAGGTGCCTTTGATGGCTTCTTGCTGCCTCTTTAGCTTTTTCTTTTAGTTGTATGAGTCCCCTGAGCTGTTACTAAGCAAGGTGGGGAGAGAGGGTGCTTCCTGACCTGGGGGTCGAGGCCTCTCTTGCCCTCAGCATGCTTCCACGTTCTCCGCCAGGCACCATGGCTGAGCATTTCTTAGGAGGACCCTTCCACCCCACACTCAAACCCTCTGCTGAAGAAGGAGGTGGCCAGTTCTTCCCTGGGACCTCTCCCAGTTGCCAGAAGGGACCGTCATGCTGGCTTACCTGCAATAATGATGATGTCCGTCATGGTGGGAAAGGACGTCCCTGCATAAGGCACTGGCGTGTTGGCATGGGGTGTCCCTGGGTCGGGCGATGGTGTATTGCCATGGGATATCCATGGGTCTCGATGAATTATTGTGGAGAGTGCTGCAGAGAGAAAAGAAGAGTCTGATGGGATGGGAAAGCTGTCTGCACTAACACTTTGGCCTGAGCTCCCGTTCTCTGCGCACCTGTAAGCAGCTCTGTGAATGCCCCAGCAGACAGGGATGGTACACCCAGGTGTACCGACCTGACCCGGGCTTGGCTTGGCTGCTGCCCAGGCTGGAGAACCCTGAGAACCCTTGGAATCACATCACTCAGGACTGTGGGTCCTTGCTGAATCCCAGCTCTGAGACTGCTGCCACGCTGATGGATGCCCATCTGGTATCAGTGGGACCTAAGTGCCACAGTTGGGTGTAACAGGCCATCTGTGAAGTGTCTGTTCTTGCCAGGTGTTATTTTCGCTTCCTTCAATCTATGCTCTCCAGTGGTCCAGGTCCACACAACAGTTCTGTGAGCTCTGGCGTTATAAGCCTGGCTTTTCAGATAGAATGCTGAGTCTTAGAGATGCGATGAGCCTGCAGTCACATAACTCATCCAAAGGCCCTTTGGGAGTTTGCCATCACTCTTACCTTTGGGGTGCACTTTCCCTCTTGAAAACCCTTCTCTGATATTCCTCCCCAAATCACTGCATCCATTCTCCCGGGGGACTAGTGGGCTTGTGGCTATTTGAGTTACGTGGTTTTTCTGTAGCCCAGTGATCTGGCTGATGGGCAGAGAGCTTAGGGAGAGTGGGAACTTGGAGCTGCTGCAAACAATGTCTCCTCTCCTTTGGGAGACGGGTGAGAAGGAGGATTTGTTAGACCACGGAAACATCATGGAAATGCCACGTTCCTATCACAGCAACTATGCATATTAAAGAGATGCATGCTTTCTAATAGGCATTTCCGCTAAGGACCACTGCCATGATAGGGCTGTGAGGTCATCTCCCCGGGAAGCTGCCTGGTAAGCAGGCTGTGGGCCTCAGAAGGGACATCGAGGGCCGGGAAAAACAGCCCCAGACTAGAGGCCCAGAACAGGCTAGCAGAAGAGATCCGGTAAGTGGTCTGGGATTGGCAAGGAGCCCAGAGATGAGAAGGAAGATGAAACCAGCTAGCAAGTCAGCGAAGAGAGTGCGCAGGCACCCGGAGACAGGCGGGGAGGAGGAATGTTGACGACCTGAGCATCAAGCTCACGTGGACACTGGATTCTGCTGCCCACTGTGGACAATGCGGCCTGTAACTGAGTACCTAGCGTGGGGTATACACAGCAGATATTCACTGAAGGCAGGAAAACTGCAGGGCACCTGGACACATGGACAAAGGGTTCTAGGCTTCGCTTAGTCAATCACCAGACATCTTTCAGATCAGGAAGGAGTGGGACACCTCTCTCAAGGATGGTTCCAGAAGCTCCAGTACCGAGAATTCACCTGAAGAGCTCCCCAGGTGAAGACCAGCATTTCTTAAATCAGTTTGTCCAGCCTGTTTCTTCTCTTCAGAACAATCCGCAATTGCTTACCACATACCAGGCTGCTCTCAACTTTAAGACACTTCAACTTACTTTGGTCTTGAAACCATTTCTTTTGGTAGGATTGATGATTATCTCATCTTACAGATTTGGAAGCTGAGTCGAGAGGTGTTATCATTTTCTCTGGGTCTAGGAACATCAAGAGGGTGTCAACTAGAGCCCAGGCAGCTGGGAGTACAGGTGAAACCCCACAGGGCACTGCTGGGGGGCACTTGGCAAGCAGGCTTCAGACCTACAGCCCCAGTTACAGGAGCCCCTGGACCAAGTGCTGGGGGGCAGCGGGGCTCTGGTGAGTCTGATGTGGAGTGAGATGGCTATGGGGAAGGGACAGACACTGTTGAGGGTACAGAAAGTTTCCTTGGTTCACACTGGGGTTTTCCCTTTTTGTTCCAGCTTCCTCAATGCCATTGTGCAAGTGAGGTTGACACCTGACAGTTGAAATTCACTAACCAACTTTTCCTTTTGGTTGAAAAGGTCCAATGTATTTATTCTTCCCTGAGCATTTGCTGCTACTATTGCAGAATGGACACAAGATTCAGGCTTTGGGTTTCTAGTAGATTGAAGTGCCCTGCAAAAGCAAATGGCCAGCTCATTCCTCACCCATCCCCTTCTCCCGGGAGCCAGTCACTGTTGACTGAGCTCTTTGTATTCGCCCCCTCAGCCACAGGCTGCAGAAGGGAGGATGAAGGTCTCTATCCTGGGAGCTGGCTGCAGAGTTGTAGCCTATTGACGTGAAAAGTTAGAATCCCCTGACTTGCTATGTGACAAAGGTCCCCTGGGCCAGAGGATCACTGCAATTACAGTGCTCACCTGGGCATATGGGCAGAAGGCACAGATGATGCCTGTGTCAACCAGACCTCCTGTGTCAGAACATGCTTGCCAGTCTCAAGGCCAAAATGATGACCCCATAGCTGCCCCTGGGTCACTTTGTAAACAATATCCTAATCCCAGGGCACCAAAGTGTGACACAATGTAGCTATACTGCTGCGACAGCCTGTAAGGTGGTCCAGCTGCCTTCCTCCTCCTGAACACTGTCCTGCTACTGCTACTGTACAGAGCGACTGTGCAGACACTGGTATGAGGAGGCTTATACCTGCCACCGTCCACACCATCCACACTGAATTCTAGCCGAGGGCTGGCGCTTGGGGTCTGGCTGGCCCTGGAGGACATGGTCATTCCTGCATCACTGAATGGACTCAGTAGCGGGAAGCAGAGTCAGGAAAGGGCATCTTCCCTGTGTGCACCTTGGAGTCTTGCTCAGGCTTTTCTCACATCTGGACATTTGCTCTGGAGACCTGTGTCCAGGAGGGGGCTGTAAAGTAGAGGAGATGTCATAACTCATCGCTCAGAGCACCTGCCTCCAAGTTCTTCTCTACATATCTCCCTCTGCTATTTTCTCCAAGCACTGTTTCTAAATTAATAGGGTCTATTCTAACACCAAGGTCAATCTGCTTTGGCTGAGCTATGGAGGACAAGTTCAAAGGTGGAATACCTTGTCTCCATTCTAGGATGGAGAATAAAAATGGAATCCTCCTAACCTGAGGATGGTGACATCAGAGACAGTCTGAAGTCATCTCTGCTCACACAGGACTTCTGCAGGGAGAGGCCCTTCTATCTGTGTGGCACAGAGTAAAGGAGGAGGGGTTATTCCCCTGATCCCCCGGCCCCCAGCAGACACACCCTGCCCAAGATTTTTAGAAAAATCCAATTTAGAAGCGGCAAGAAGGGAGTCAGAGGAGATTTTGCCCAGGCCTGTGCTCTGGCTCCTGAGGGGGCCGAGGTGACTGGGAGCTGCTTGGGCTGGGAGAGGGGGGCTGTGGCAGCCAGCGACTGTACAAACTCAGTCTAAAGACAGCACAGAGACCACTGAGAGGCAGCGTATTGGTTCTGTCCTCCTTAATCTCCTAAATAAGAGGAGAAAATCTGTCCTTGAAGTAGTCAATGTGCTTTAGCACATAGAGAAGGGGACCCAGTGACTTCTAATTTGTGTCTGTCTCTTTATTGAGCTGACTGATCAACACCAGGAAAGGTGAACAAAGGCCTTAGGAGGAACAGAAGCTGAAAGCAACAGAGAAGCAGCAGATGACATGTGAGGGCAACACAGCATCCAAGGTCTCCAAAGAACCACACTTGTGGACACAGTCTTTTCTCAAGACCCCAGCAGGTGGGCTTCATCTTCCAAAGGGGATTTCTTCCGTTCTCAGAACTCAGCCCAGGTCTTTCCTCTGAACTCCGTTACACTTGCGCTGACATTTCTCCGCAGAGACGGATGCCTTGTCATGGGCTGCTTTGCTCAGTTTTGGCTTAGGGTCTTTTTGCCGGATCTGTGTAAGCGGGGAGCTAGTGGCTACAAAATTCAAGCTGGAGGAACATGGACCTCCATTCTGGTAAGTGTGGACCAGAGGCCTTTCAAACCACTGACCTCTGCTCCTTAGGGTAAAGAATCCCAGTTCTCTGGGTGGATAGAAACAAGCCTGCACAGAACCAGGTTGGGTAGGTGGGTGTCCTCCAGGGAAAGAACACAGCTCTTATTTCTTTTGCAGGAGTCAAGGGGAAATTGAGAATATAGCTGCAATCAGTGAGAATGTGTGGGATGGTGCATAACAAGGGAACAAATTAATACACACAACATAAAACCAAAATTCAAGGAAGAAAGATTAAATATTCATAGGAGACTGAATATCCTTCTCAAATGGCACCTTATCCAACCTTTCCCATCTTGAGCTAGGATAACAACTGGAGTCTCCTTTCTTCCTCCTGCCTAATAAGGTTAGTGTGGGGCCGAGGAGCCAAAGCTCTGGTGCCCAGACTTGAGCATCAGAACTGCCTGGGGGACTGTCAGGCCACCAATCACGATCACTACCTCCTCCTACAATGAGGGATAGTCATCAGCTCAGTAGTGGAGCCCGGAATCTGCATTTCTAGCATATACTTGAGAGCTGCAGATGCCAGTGGTCCACACCCTTACTTTGAGAAACACTGAGTTCATGACTGTGAAAGGTATCAGCCACAAAATTCTGTTCAAATGTCAAGCATTACATTACCTGTAATCTGGGAGCCTGAGGCCAAAGGATAAAAATTCAAACCCAGTTTGGGCTATTAAGTGATTTATTGTGATTCTGTCTCAATGTGAAAAAGATTAGGGACGTAGCTCTGTGCAACACTCCTGGGTTCTTTCGCAGGTACCACCAAAAAGAAGGAGGAGAAGGGAGGAGGAGGAAGAGGAGGAAGAAGAGAAGGAGAGGGAGGAGAAGAAAAGCTTTGTAGGTGTCCATCTCTGTGCTCATTTTTGAGCTGCTACTAGAAGACAAGGACTGGATTTCTTGCTGTGATTGTTGCCTTGACTGGATCAAGAGACTCCTGGAGACAGGACTGGATCATGGGGTGCTCTCCCAAGATCCTAGATGAATGTGATGTTGGAGGGTGGGGCCCGGTCAGCCATGGGTCACTGGGTGTGTGTCTTTGGGTGCGTACACCTTGCTGTGCTCTGCTCCCCACCACCCTAAGTGAGCAGCTTGACCCAGCCAGCTTCTCCTGCGCTATGTTCCTGCTTTGATCCAGCCAAGCACTTACTAACACCTCTGAAACTGTGAGGTGAATTAAGCTTTCCTCCTTTAAGTGGAGGGTATTGGGAATTTTGTTCCAGTGACCAATCCATAGTCCTTAACTTCTGCCTTAATATCTGGTGATATCACCTTAATATCTGGTAAGGGAGTAAGTGATGATGCGTAAACTGTCCTTTGAGGGGTCTAAGGTAAGTACTCTGGCATTTTTATCTGTTCTGTATCTTGTATCACATACTGAAGAAATGTCTCCCTCAGATTCTTTAAGTCACTGAACAGTCACTCCACAGATGTACACGACTAGGCTTTCTGTGACATGAGCTGCTGTTGTGTATCAAGTTCTTAGCATGTAGCCGGCCTTTGTAGAGTCCGGGTGACACTTTCCTGAATGCGCACATGTGAGCCCACCATGTTGTGTGTGTTCATACAAGTGACTCAAGTTCAGCCCGTGAGGCCTCTGTGCAGCCCGGAGCCATACTGAGGCCCTCCGAGGTCCTTGCTCTCTAGCTGGGTCACACTCATTCGTCTTTACCACTTCTCCAGGAGATTTAATTTGCTTTAAAAATCATATAATTTCATTTTCAGCATAATTAGGTACCTAATTACACAGCTAAATGTCCTTGATCAGGCTCTATGTGTAAATAATGATGATTTAGCTAGCCACACTCTGACACTGGGTTTCTAGGAGGCTCCTCTGTCTGCATGCAGGGTGTGGATGTGGGGTCTGACCAGCAGGAGCAGCGGAGTCCACGTCCAGAGTGAGCAGAGTCTCCTGCAGGAGACACTGGGGCTTCCCCAAAAGGCACCTCAAGGATGGAGAGGACAGTGTGACCCAGGGATGCCAGAGCCCAGCACAGAAGAGAGACGGGGTAGAGCTGCGATGTGAAGAATCCTGGCAGGAAGCAGAAGCAGGGGAACCGGAAGCTGAGTGTCATTTCTGCTGCTCCCTAGAATGCTTCTCTTCCTCTTGTACCTGGGAGGAGCCCCCAGAAAACTGTCAGTGCCTGGGGAAAGGCTGTGTACCGGTGAGAGAGAACCTGCCTCCGGGGCGGGTGGCCTGCTGTTGAAGGGCAGGTGGGCGTTTACATGGGGTACAAGCCAGTCTCACCGTCTGTGATGCTGAGATCAGCGTGGTGTGGATATGCCCAGTCCTAACTTCCTTACATAACATAACAAAATTCCTCAATAACAACCGCTTCAACTGTTTTTCAGGACCAGCCCCCAGAATCAGCTCGAGGATGGTTTGGAACCAGCTTTCCAAGAATGGGTATGGGCAGAAGAAGGCAGCTCCTCTAGTCAATGACCTTTCAATGTCATAAATTCAAAACCAGCTCACTAAGCACGATAACTCCCCCTGTAAAGAAGCATGGCTCCTGTGTAGAGGCATGGTGGACCACTTGAAAGAACCCTAAAACTGCCCCTTTGTTATTCAGTCATCAAAGAGCTTCTCCATTGCACTTCCTATAAATCCCTCCACTGCCAACTGATTAGGGAGGTAGATGTATCTTCTTGCCTCTTGGCTTCCTTGCCAAGCTGAAAGCAACAGAGCCATTTTGCTGCAAAAACCCCAGTGCTATGGCACTCTCTGTGATGTAGGGCAATGAGCCTTTGTTTAGCATCAGTGCTACTGTGGCTTGTCTCTTAGGCTAGATTTGCGTTGGCAGTGTGTTAGCAAGGCGGGGTGTAAATATAGGGAGCGTATCGCTCCGGGTACTAAAGACAAGGATAAATGCACATCAGCAAATGGCTCTTTACAAAAATTATCTTCCAAGTGCTCTAACCTGATGGGTGTCACACACAGAGAGAGTGGGGTTTGGTGCCCCAGACACTTGGCAAGAATCCCAGCCCCCAGGTGCACACACCCATTCCTTAGGGCTCCCACTTCCGTAGAGAAGGACAATGGTGGCAGCACACAGAGAGCGCCCTGGATGGCCCCCACTGCCCCACACAGGATTCTCTTCCTACTGCCTGTGTATTTACCAACGGCTCCTCCACATCCTCACACAGGGATGTGCACAAGAACGCCTAGCCACACACAGGCACACCCACGAGGCCCCCATGAGTCTGCACTGCACTGTGGAGGGTGGGGCACGGCTGCAGGCTCAGGGACAGCTCCCCCGGCCTGAGGAGGGCAGGGTGTGGTCATTTATCTTCAGCAACAGACCAACTTCCTGAGTGCTTTCCCAAAGGGGCGCACCCTGCTTTGTCCTGTGCGCGCGCGTCTTCTGGGCCTCAGGGTAGGAAAGATACTCAGGAAGTCACCCACTTACTTCCTCGTTTTGCATCTGTGCCAGAGACAGGAAGCCTCCTTCCCCTGGGGGGAGCCCCTGTGCTGTCTGCTCTGTGCCCCACGGGCTGCTGTGTTCCTGGCTGATGAAAACACCCCACTGGCGCCTCACCCCAGAAAGCTCCTGCTTTAGCTTCCCATCCCCCTATATTCAGACCTTGTGATTTATACTTGCCCAACATGCATCTTTTAAAAGCAAAGAAGCCATAAACACATACATAACTCTGCCTCCTGTCAGCAAAATTTTGTGGCACAAATCAACTGCCATTTAAACTAAATGTTTCTTTCACAGAAAGTGATAAATACCTCAGAGACTAATCAAAGAAACAAATTTAGACCTAGTTTCATTTCAGAAATTTTTAGGTCACATAGCTTAAGTCCCACCATGAGTTGGCTTTTCAGCACTAGCAGGTATGGGTGGAGCAACTGACACAAACACCAACAGGACACTGTGCTTACAGTCTCCCCTGGGGTCTCGCCACCTCAAGAGCAGGTCAGAGACCTAACGTGGTCTGGGGAAGCTGCTCTTCAGATGGTTGTAGCAATTTCTTTAGTAAATGCAAGGAGTCTGCTCAAGCAAAGCAGACCACAGCGTGAAGAGAATTAAAAGGTCAGGTTAAATTTCCCTGACCTTAGGGATTACAGTTGCTCTGATGAGTCAGGAGGTATGAAACAGTGAAGATTTCAATTACTCGTATCTTTGATAGTATTACAGTTTCATGTTGAAAGATTGGAACTTATGCCTTTGAAGTGACTACTTTTGAATTTTGTTTTGAGAAATACATAAGCTGAGAGTTGGGGAGGGGAAGGAAAGAATATGAATGGCTAAATCCAGTACATGTTGTAAGCTTATTTTCCTTTTCCTTGTCTTATCCCTTTTTCCACCGTCACTACCATGTTCCACATCATTAAAGAATTTTATTATTCAGCTGCTTCAGGGAAGGATGGGCAATGAAGAGTCTTGAAGACTGGGTGAGGGGAGTTGAAGCTTCTCAGGCAGGCAAGGAGCAGATGCTGTAGGTGTAAGAAAACGGGGTTCTCTAGAGATGCTGTAGTGGAGCAAAGTTGGGGAGAAGGGGCACTCACACTTTAAAGAGCACTTGGAAGCTACTGAGAGAAACCAGGATGCCAGCTGGGGAGGATGGCAGGGACAAGGTTGTGGCAGCAGACTGGGCTGCAGGGAGGCAGGCCTGACAAGGGTCCCACGGGAGAGTGACCAGAACTTCAACTGGGTGGTGGGAGAGGCAGGAGGGACATGAACGCCATTCTCAGTTGATATCTCCATATAACTGGTTATTGAATTACTTTCATAATCACATGATTTCAAGTATTAAAAATGAACATGTGTCTCACATTTTTCAAATTTACATTAAAAACCAGGTTTCTAGGGCTGGGGATATAGCTCAAAGTGGTACATGGGGGTTCAATCCTCACAAGAACAAAAACAAAACCCAAAATATCCATATCTAGACTCCCTCCTACTAGGGTTTCTGGGTAAACCAGGACAGAAGTTAAATCTGAATTTCAGATAAACAATAAAATATGTCTCAATATAAGTACGTCCTAAATACTCCATGGCAGCTGCACAGGTGGTTCAGCCCTTTGAACTCAGCACATGTGCCCAGGGTTTAACCGTCCCAGGTGCTTGGAAGCTAAAGTGAACCTCTAAAGGCATAGCACACTGTGGTCAAACTGTCTGGCAGCAGTGATAAACCCCTCAGACAGTACTCAAAGAGAGGAAGGCATCCTGGGCTCTCGGTGTCAGCAAACCTGGCCTACGCCCTGACCACAGCTCAGTAGATGCTCACCCTACCTTGATACCTTCCTGCACTTGGGATGGCATCTTAATTGTAAAATGGAAACCATGGCAACTGCATTGCTAGGAAACCTGGCAAAGCTTAAGGGAGAGGCACGATCCCACTTCCCTGGGAGGCACAAACTTCCCCTCCCACACGGAACCGAACCGTAGGACCCACCAGCGTGCTTGCCCACGGGTCCTCTCACTCAGCCTTTATCTGCATGCATTCTCAGTCAAGCCTGACCTGCCTTGGTGTGCTAAAAGCACAAAGGTCTTTCCTGGGTCTCCCTGTCCTACTTCCTAGTACTGGGCCCCAGGAAAGGGTGTGAGAAAGCAGTCAGGTGAGCCGCTGGCCCAAGCTCACTGTATCAGCACTAGCTGCCCAGCACAGAGCTCCCAGGTCCCCCTGGAGCTGCCTGATAAGAAGCATAGTTGCCTCGGGGAAGCTTATCAGAGGCAGCCTGGGTGGGAAGCCACATCCCTCAGGTTGAATAGGGAGGGAAAAGGGCCTCTGAGGAGATCCAGTACCCTTGCACAGGCTCAGGAGCCGCCTGTCTGAGAGCTCAAACTCTGGGACCTGCCGGTGCAGATGGGAGGCAGCCACCCCCTCAGCGATAGGATCCCCAAGATCCTCCTCACAGCAACATTCCTCATTCACCATTACTCAGGAATAAGCTGAGCACTCCAGCTGCCCAGGGTCTGCAGCACAGCAGACACCTGAGCTCCATTCAAGTCAACTCAACACCGTGTGTGTGTGTGTGTGTGTGTGTGTGTGTGTGTGTGTGTGTGAGAGAGAGAGAGAGAGAGAGAGAGAGAGATGCAATGGGGAGGAGCAAATAGTGCTGACTATGCAGCTATTCTATTAAGGAGCCTAAAGCACACAGTGACTGACCACAAAGAGAAAGACCTCATCTGAGTTTGGGTGACACATGTGGGGCTACAGATGTGGAAAACGTGTGTGTGTATTCCAGTCCTGGCTCTGCCTTGGCACAGTTACCCCACACTTTTCCAAACCCCTGTCTTCAGGGATGCTCAGGATTATAGGTTGGATTGGTACCTGTGTTGTCAGCTTGCTGTCCCCATAACAGAAACCTGGCATAACCAACTCATAAGAGAAAATGATGGTTCTGGCTCACAGTTTGCCAAGGCTCAGTTCCTAATCCATTGGCCCTGTGGCTCAGGGTCTATGAACAGGCAGCACATCCTGGCAGGAATGCAGGGAGAAAAGCTGCTCCCTTCATGGCTCAGATGCAAAACGGTGAGAGGAAGGAGGACCAGGGCCCTGGAGCCCCCTCTCAGGCCATGCCCCCAATATCTTACAGGGCCTGGGCTAGGTCTTACCTATTAAGGATTCCACTACATCCCAATAGCTCCAGGGAATGGGGATCAAGCCTGGGATACATGGGCTTTAGGGAAACACCTAAGATTCAAACAAATAGCAAGGCCTTGCTTTTATAATCACGCTCTCACCCTGGAGCACACAGACAGCTGCCCCCGTGTGAAGCCAGCTCAGTGAATGACAGTGCCCTCCACTGCGCTGGCTGTGGCAAGAACAGAAGGGGCAGGAAATGTGAGCCCTCTTTGACCGGCATCCATGAGTGGCTCCCAAGTTCAGAACATTCTCAGGTGGTCAGCCAGCCATGGCAGTTAGGTGATGATCAAAAGCCCACGAGTCAGGCATCTGTCATTTCAGTACCAACTGGACACCCATCCTGAGGTCTCGTTATGTAAGGAGAGGAGTGCAGGTGGAACCTGTGGGCTTGTATTAAGGGGCTTCACTCCCTGACATCTAGATAAGCAGGTGGGCCTTGGGGTGTGGAGCTGACAGAAATGAGCTCCCTGTCCCCTTCCTGGTTTTAGAACCCTGAGCGACAATGTGATTTGCCTCCCTGTAAGTTCTATGAGTTGGCACCTCTGACATGGGTGGTGCAAGTCCTGAGAGGGCAAAATCCTGCCTAAGGACCTGTGTTTTGTAAGCCCCTCTCTTCACATCCCTGGTTTGGAGGGGAAATAAGCCTGTATTTTTGAGCTGTGCTTTCATCAGGCTTCTGAAAATTGTGGGGGCAGGGGACAGCTTGCACCATGAGTAGTAGACTGAAACCACAGGTGTCCATGAGACCAGTCATGTGTGTCCACAGCCTTAGTGGCTGTCTGCTGTCTGCCCCTGGGCCAGCCTGCATCCTGAGAGGAGGGGGAGGGGCTGCTCTGTGCTGGGCTGCTGTTGCATCAGCCTGGAGCTGCACTCACTGCTCCCTGAGGTCCTGTACCCTCTGGAGGTTGCAGGTGCTGGGGGTCAGGGGCCCCACACTCACGCGCATTCAAAGCAAAGTGAGGTAGTCCTTGGGGCTGCAGGAAAGCTTCACCTGGAAGATGCAATCAGCAATTTCAGGCAGACTGTGCAAGCTGGTCTGTGTGAGTGTGTGTGCATGTGTGTGCAAACTGGGCACTTGGAGAAGACCCTCCTGGATCCCCGTGGTTCAGGAGTCTAGGAGTTCTCTATCATGCTCTTCCTGCTTAAAGCCCTGATTTTAGCTCCTTGCTGGAGCATCAGCTGGTATGCTGAAGGGCTTCCTCTGAGAGTCATAAGCCTTGTATCTGGGGCTCAAGGCCCCCAGACTCAGGAGGCTGCGGGAATTCTAGACACTATGCTGGGTGCTGAGTGATGGCCTGTCCATTGGCTGTCCGCCAGCTCACTTGTCCATCTGTATCTCCTGCTCCTCTCCCCTCACTCTGTCCTCAGGCCAGGCCTCAACCCACGGCCAGGTTTTGTACTTGCTGCCTGTGCTGCTCCTCTCAGAGACCCCCATGTCTGCCACTCTCACTTCCTTCAGGTCTGTCTCAAACACCCTCCAGCGAAGCCTTTTCTCAACACACTCTTTAAAATCCCTTCCTGGCCCTTATTCCCTCATTCCCTCCTCAGCCCTTGCCATCCTGATGTGTGCAGTGTTCTACCCATGTGTGTTGCATCTATCTGTCCAACCTCAGTAGAATGGGAGCTCCCCTCTGGGGTCACTGCTGGGCAGCTCACTGCCACAGCCCCAGGCCTGACACAGCCCCAGGCCTGTTCAGAACTCATCCATGGAGTACAACTCCTGGGCCACGGCCACTGAAGGTGGCAGAGGCAAAGGATGGAACCCAGGGAGGACCTGAGAAAACCACCTGCTTAGTTCCTGAGCAAACCTGCGGGCTCAAATCACTCGCCCTCTTCGCTCATCTCAGTTAACTGCTTTTCTAGGCTTAACCCACTGCATCATCTGCTCTTAGTTACTCACTTTTAGTTGACTTGAAGAATCACCAATCTAAGAGGTAGATCACTTCTGATAGTGGGGCAGGAGGGCAACAGCCTTTCATGCTTGATTACATCCCCGTGGAGCACCAATTACAGCACTTTCCAACCACCAGTCGCCTTTCTCACACCTCAGCCTGCAAACAGCTCCAGAGCTTGTCCCCAGGAGGCAACCAGAGACCTGCTGTGTCTCCAGGAGCTGCCACCTTGTTAAGAACTCTCCTTTGCCAAAACTTGTTATTTGAGGAAACAGCATCCCATATAACAGGCACAACTGACCTGGGTCAGTGACAAGAGCACAGCTTGGGGCCTTCATAGTAAAACTGGCCAAATGGGGACACATACAACCCCCCGAGTCTCCATCTCCATATCTGGAGATGACCGCTGAGGCAGGGAGAGGCTTTGGTAAGAAGTACAAGGCTCCTGGCCTGACACCTGCCGTGTAGGAGCGTCACTAGTAGTGACTACATGGTGGAGAGGACACTGTTTTCTGAGGACAGGAGCAAGCTGACTGAATCCAGCCCTGAGGCTTGGGGGAGCCCAGCTGAGTGCTCACCCTGCACCTGCCCGGGTGCAGTGAGAATATGCTGAAAGGCAGGGGCAGAGCCCTGAGTGCCTGCATTCACGCTGGAGTGGGGTGGGGGAGGCTGACGAAGGAAGGAGGCGACTAAAGGGCAGTGGCAGGTCAGGCAGCGAGGACCAAGGGGCTTCCTGAGGTCCCCTGCACAAGCCTCTCTGGTGTCTGTCTCCTGGGGTTTCCCCTCTACCCATGAGGCTAGCTGCTCTCTTGCCCTAGAAGCTGCACCATTAAGAGATTCTCCTGTCTGTTTAAGCCCTGTGGGCCTCAGTGGTCTGCAGTCTCTGGTTTAAATCTCCAGATCTGAGTCTCTTGCCTCACAGATTAACATCCAGAGTGTGGGTCCCTCCTCTGTACCTTCTTCTCCTCGAAACGGCCCACATGGCAAAGTGGCCAGGCTGCATCTTCAATCCAGTTCTACCTCACTCAAAGCCTGTGGTCCTGAAAAGACACAGATTAGTGTCTCATTGTCTTTTACAGAATCGGGGTCTCGGGTCATTTCTGAACACCCTAGGACATACGCATCAGCTGGGAAAGCAGAGACCAAAAGAGAAAAAACCAATGCCCGCGGCCACACTTGCTGATCAGTAGTGAGACCTAGCCACATTTACTGGGCGCACGGGGTGCTTGGAATGGGCTCTCCAGCCGACTGTGCTGGCTGCCTACGCTTTGCCACAGAAGGACTCTCCAGGACAGCCTGACCTGGGGACAGAGTACAGAAAAGGCCTAATCTGAGGGCTCAGCCACATGGGCTGGATGAGATGTGGGCAGCGTCCTGCTGCAGCTTGGGAGCAGTGGGAGCTGCTGTTCAGAAGGAGCTGCCAGGGAGCCTGGCCGTCCAGGGGCAGGGAGCTGGTTTATCCTTGGGAAGGGCCCCAAGGGTGGGGAGCTCAAAGGCAGATCACCTTTAAGAACCACCAGGGTTCTCTGGGGCAGAAGGCAGGGCAGCGAGAGGGCTGGCCTTTCCATCCTCAGAGAGCCACTCCTCTGTTACTGCAGCCCAGGGACAAGGTCAAGAGGCCAAGACTTGGGTAATTATGCCTTTAACATGGTGAAACTTCAGAGATACCTTTTGTTAAAAGCACCACCCCGGAAACAGAGTTAAACCGAGGCCAACAGTCTCAAGGACATATAATAACAAGAGCAGCTTGGAAGTGCCCCTGGGTGGGGAACACAGGCGCTCAGGCAATCTGTGCATTCGGGGACAGCGTGGACTTCACTGCCAATGACCACAGTGTCCTCAAAGATGCATCTGACTTCCTGTAGCATTGTTTATTTTCTCAATGAGTGACAAGAAGCATTTCAAATGAACTGTTTAAAAATAGCATGTTCCAAAAGGGTTTTCAGAGGCTCCGGGATTCTTAAATAGGAAATGACCCAGGGTAATTACCAAAGCCTAATATAAATAAATGCACTTAGCCTATTCTAACCAATGTTCTTTCACTCCCCTGTCAATGAACACTTTGTTCTTTTGATTCCTTATCTGAACATATGAGGGATGGTGTCATACAGGGCTTCAAAGATGGTCCTGGGGCCAGACCAACTGAGTTCATAACACAGCTTGCCCCTCTCAGAGGTACCCTGTGCCCTCAAGAGGAGTAGCACTTCCTGTCACACAGCACAGCACATGACAGGCAACAACAAATGCCACTAAACACTTGCTCTGTGTGTACAAAGGCAGCCCACTCCTTCCCGTTCCCAAGAAAGGGGGGCTGTGAGTTGGGGCTATTCTCTCCTCCTTACATGCTAGCAACACATCCTTACTGAAGTCACCCCCCTATTAGGACATTCTTTACAATCAACAGTGATTACTGGCAATTTGTTTCTCCAAGCACAGGGTTCTAACTCAACAAGCTAAAACTATGTTTAGTAACGTAGAAATTAGCTATAATTTAATCATTAGAAATGCATCAGTTTATATGAGGGGAGTTTATAACTTGGGAGTTATTCTTTAAATATCTAGATATCTGTTTAGCTATGAAGTCATAGGCAATTTGACTCAAAAGCTGAATTTATGTGATATTTCTCACCAGGAGGACTGGATGCTTTTTATTTCTATCGTGGTGTACACCTTGCTGCCTTCAGAAACCAACTATGCATTAGGTAGGGATCGTATATGACGTTATCTTCATCTCTTTCAATCCTGAGGACCATGACTGGATGGGTTCTACATGTTTCCAGTGATGGCACCAAGGATGGATAAGGTAATTAGCAAACATTTGTGGGTGAATTACTTTTTTAACAGAATTTTCCACTAGTTCTTTTAGTTTTCCAGATTTTCTTCCTGGAGTCTAAGTCTAAGCGTCCTGAGATCTGCTAGAAACTTCTCTAATGAAATTAATTGGTAGGATAGTGAATAGCTGCCTGTACACTGTAGTCTGGCTACAACTAACCAAGTAACCATGAGGAGAGCACCATTCAGCTTTGCGTGGCAGAAATGGCTGTGGGAGCCAAAGGAACCATCAGCGGCAGCCAGCAGTGGCTGTGTCTTCTATCTGCCCTGGCTCTGGGAGGCCCAGGCTGCATTTTCAAACCTTTCTCAGGATGGAGTCATCAGGGGCTTGGTCACCAACCCTCTTTCCTCAGTTAACTGGATTAGAAGAGCCTTGTCTCTTGCATTTCCAAACTTTATCTATGAATTAATTTGTAGGTTTGACAAAGTTGCTAAAGAATAATTGAAAATAAAAATAATCGCGACAGAGATTTTTAGTCGAAATTTTTTCATTTTCCTATGTGCCTTTTGAGTGGGAACCTCAGGTGAGCAGCTGCATCTTTTGAAGGCCACAGACTCTGCATTCCAGAGGGGACCATTTCTGCTAGAGGGCCTGAGCCAGGCGTGGCATGTGGCCTGTGCACCAAGTGTCTCTGAGTCAGGTTTCGACTTGCTTTGTTCTCCCACTTTCATGGGCCTTGCCTCTCAAACTGTGTTTGATACCAGCGCCATGCTCCCTTGCATCTTCTGTGCAACACTTTGGTAACATAGAGACTCATGGGATAGAAATTGATGTGCATCACGGCCCTGCACTGCAGCACCCTGGCCTGGATGCACCACAGGTGGATAGAAAAGCCAAAGATGCACACTGCCTGCTGCCAAGGGGCCCCTGCAGCCTTAGGACTTATTAGAAAAGCGATAGGATGGGAGCAAAGAAACATGCACGCAGGAGTAATATCCAAAGCCAGGAATTAGGGACTGGGGTAGGGTGTGGCAGCACCCCAGGCAGGAGAAGGCTGACTGTGTCTTAGTGATGGACTCAGATGTGTTCAGTGGCAGAGGGGGTGGGAGAGGCCAAACCCAAAGTAACCAAACTACCTTGCTGAGTTCTCTCAGTCTGTGTGTCTGTCTCTGCCTGTCGGGGCCTCGATGCTACACTGACCTTGAGTGGATCACGGGGGCTGTCAGGAGGAGAACACATTGCAGATAGCCAGTGCTACTGCACAATTATATACAGAGACAGAAGCAGAAATTGTGTCCCCAAAACAGTGGTGTACAAAGAAAGTCTCACAAGCCACAGGCAGTTGGTACGCAAGGCCTGAAGATGCTGTGGGCTTTGGGGGCACTAACGTTTTTTTCTACCTATCTTGGTAGAACCAAAGGGCCATCCCGTCTGCCTTGTCCCAGACCAAACCAGATGTTGCCCCTCTGCTCAAGCCTAAGGCTGAGACCTGTCTGTTGCTGATGAATGCAAGGAGATGGCATGTGTGTGCATGCACGTGAGTGCACACATCGGATGTGTGTATGTATGTGCATGTATGTGTGTATGCTTATGTATTCTGTAGGGGAGGAGGAATGAATGAGAGACTGTAAGGTCAGGATCGCCATTTCTTCCTCTCCTGACCCTTGGGTCCCACCATCAGCTTCTCCCACTCAGGGATCTGATGAACCTACAGCTGTTGTATTTTAACACCCACAGGGCTGCCAGCCTTGGCATGGCATTCCAAGAATTGGTGGAGGCATGATTTCTCTTGTGCCCTTGCAGTAACCCTAAAATGCAGTTGACCACTGTTTCCCTGGAGACAGTGGTTGGCTTAGGCTGCAAGGCTTGCTCAGCTACAAGCTGGCCTTTAGTAGCCAGGTGTGAGCTGGCCAGGCAGTGACAGAGTAGACAAACAAATGCCTTTTGTCTTGAGGTCAGGCTTTATGGCACTAAGCAGAAGAGCCAGGGGTTGGGGGAACTCCATCCCAGCATGGCAGGTAACAGAATCTCAATGGTAGAAGCCATGAACTGGAGACTGGTGACAGTGCCCAGGGAGGCCCTGGGTAACTGACCTCTTTGGACCTCAGCTGCCACATCACCACCCTAGAATTGACATCTCCAGGATTAAACAAGGCACCATGTGAAAGGGTCCTCACTGAGTGGAGGGCAGTGGGCCCATGCCAAGTGCCACCCACTGCTGCCCTTATGTACTCCTGCTAAGACCCCAGCCTCAGGCTTTGCTCCACATCTGCCTCGGCCCCAACAGAGTGACCAGTTCAATCCCCACGGCTCTCCTGGCTCCCAGTGGACCCTCTCTGCCCAAGTCTCCCCTGAAAAACCTCCCACTCATCAGGCATCTGTCCTATGAGTATTTCCAAGTCACTCTCTTCCCTAAAGAGAATCATCCTATAACCTGTCTCTTGGTTGCATACTACAATACTGTAAAAATACGGACACTTCTGGAAAACCGAAGCAAGGCAAAGAATGCTGATTTTTAAACTTTTAAATGAGGAATAGACAAAGTTCATGGCTTAAAAGTCCAAAATAATCAGAGAGAGAGACAGAGAGACAGACAAAGAGAGAGAGAGAGACAGAAAGAGAGAGAGAATATACATAGAGATGACATACTCTGAGGTGTGGGACCCCAGGGCCCTGCACCTAGAGGTGCCTGCACTCCCTTGGTACTCAATACCCCTGTTTGTTTTTTTTTTTTTACTTCCAGTGGTTCTGGGCCCAGGGCCACAGTGTGACTTTTTAGGGCCTAGGTGCTTTGCCTTTATGAGTCCTTTCTCCCTCACAAATATTATAAGTTATATTTTGTAGTTGCATTGGTATTAAGACACGTATTCTTTGACTTTAAAGGATTATTTTCTTATTTCTGATTTTAAAAGAAACCAAGACATATTTATGAACCCGTAAAAGCAACTCAGACCCTCTACCCTGTGCCTGAAGTTAAGGAGGGGCTAACTGAGCCCCGGTGTGCTGGGGAAAGAAGAGAAACGTCTTCCAGGGAGGGCTGAGGCTCTCACACAGTCTCTCTCACATACTCTCTGGCTTCAGTATCATCACATGCAAAAGGGAGATAAAAATACCTCTCCTGGGGCTGCTCAGGGGTGAAACGAGATAACTGATCCCAAGTGCAGCCCAGGACGCTGCTTTGAGTCAGGGAACCAGTCACGCCTGGAGGAAGGTAGGTTTGGAAAGTTTGTGGAGTTGGCAAAAAAAAAAAAGAGATTGTGAATTTTAAAAGAAGAATACTTATGATTATCAGCCATAACTGAGATTAATTTCACTAAAATGAGAAGTTATGCAGAAGGTGAGGGAAAGTGAATCAATAACCACATCAGTCCCAGGTCAGGATCCAAGGGAGTGAGGCTGGATCATGGGCCAGGCCACGTGAGGAGAGTGTTGGGGGAGACAGGAAGAGCCCTCCTCACTAGGGGGAAGCCAGGGCCTCAGAGAGCACCCCAGAGCCCCAGCTGTGCGCTTCTCAAAGGGGATCATAGAGAACAATGCTGGTGGGAGAAGAGGAAAGGAGAGGAACGGGGCCTCTGCCTCCGCTGCACACAGGCAGGGGTGTGGGAGCTCCACAGGGAGGATAGGAGCTGCTCCCAGGGAGCTCTAAGAACCCTGGGCGTGGGCTGCCCAGGGCAGGGCCTCGCATAGGCACACAGGCACAGGGCTGGCAGAGTGTGAATACCTCTCCCGGGCTTTCCCATCCATTCATTCACCCGTTTATTTATTCTTCCTCAGGGAGTTGTAAAGAGTTGACTTCCCCGTGGAGAACATGGTTGAGATGCCTGCTGTCAGATGGGGCAGAGTTGAGCTCTCTTCCCACCTGTATGTGTCAGGCCAGAGTCAAGCTGCAGGGTTTTCCCAGTTGTTGGCCCATGAACACGTATATTGTAATCTCAAATACTGTGTACGTCATCTAAGTATTGTAATTCTCTTTTTAGTTTTTTTCACAATCCAAAGTTATATTTGTAATCCCATTGAGATGTTATTGGAATCCCAGCAAGTTAATTTTAATCTACCATCACCAATGCAACCCAGGGTGAGAATCAAGACACCAAGACATATTCCAAGTTAGGTCCTAAATCTAATCCCTGTGAGGACATGCGGACAAAGGCCTTGATCCTAGGCCTCTTCTAGAATTTATTGTCTTGTGAAAAAGGGGGGTGGCTCAGGGATGAGTGACAGTGCAGATGGCAAAAAATATGTAACTTGAGCTGGCTGGCCAGGTAAAACAAGACGCCTGTATAAATTGCAGGGATAAAAATATACAAAAGGATCAATTCACATAATCTAATTAAGGTAGCAACTAAATTGTTTTAGGAGGCTGTTGCTTTGGTTTTTGATATGGAAACTCTTGTGCCCTGGGGAGTCATAGCCTCTTTACCTTGAGGCTCCTACCCTGTTGACATTCCCAGAGCTGACTGGCTCTAACATCCCGCTGTGCTCATATCCTGTACGGAAAACACTATGTGAGGAAACAGGACTGTCTGTTGGCTTTAGAGATTACATACCAACACCTTATTACAATGTTTAGAGCCAATTTTTAAAAAAATACCATAGCCAGCTCTCTACATATCAGTATAAAAAAATAAGGCTCCAAATAATCAAAAGTCACAATAATTGTTTTGCATTCAAGGGGATTCACTAGAGTTGTCTCCCACACGCAAGGGTGTGGAGCCCACTGTAGCAGAGGTATGAGGAGGTGGCCTTGATGGGTACGGGGCTTTGCCCTGTGCTCATCTCGACCTAGGAAAGTGGACCCTTGTTTCTGGGTATGATTTTTAGTGGCAAAGGGGCAAAGGGAGCAAGGCTGGGGGTGTGGGGGAGTTGAGCTTTGAGACGTGACCCAGCACTCACAAAGAACACACTTACCAGGGTGAGGCTGGCGTTAAACATAAACACAAGCATGCACAGGCACTGTGCTAAGAATTTTATCTATGAAAAGACATGGTATCCTTAGAACACACGTCTAGGGTAAAGTATCGTAGGATCAAGACTACCTGTAGAATTTGGAGGCCAAATGCAAGAGAAAAATAGGGGCCTCTTGCTGGAGAAGAAATCTCAAGATAGTGACAGCCCAGCATGAAGCCAAGTGAGTACGGCACCTCTAGGTGCAGGGCCCTGGGGGACTGCAGGGGTCCCACATCCCTGAGGCTGGCCCCATGCTGGATAATGAGCTGGTCATACAGGGGCCCAGCGACTCCTCCATGGTCATAGCCAGCTTGTCATGGGTCCATATCCCTGGATCCCAGAATCACTGACCAACTGGCATTATTTAGCCTTTTGTGACCAACACACTGGCAAAGTGTATTTGAGCTATGTAGATGTTTAAAAAAATACTGCGGGGAAACCTGAACGTGGAGTCTGTAGCCTTTCTGTGGGTCACATGTAGATTTTAGCAAGTGCTTCTGTCAAGTAGACATTTGCAGGACGTGAACTCTGCTGCCCAGAGAACGAAAGAATCATCAGCTGGGGCTCAGTGCAAAAGGCAACAGGCAGGACTGTTCTATCAGGTTTACACATAGTGAGCCCTAACTTCCTTCCTGTGAGACTCTGAAGAGTGGGGGTGCCTATGAGCTGCTGGTAAAATGTGAAGATTCTCCAGTTGGTGTCCACAGAAGAACGTGGCAGAGTTGAGACCTGGGGTCAGCAGAAGTGCCCTGCCCAAGCCTTGTGCACAGTGCACACAGGCACAGAGGACACAGGCGAGGCTGGCAGTGGCCCTCTGTCCCATGCAAAGAGGAGATAAAGAGCTGCAACCATGTGTTGGGTGCAATGAGATAACTGAGGCAGCCTTGGACTGGGCTTGCCCACATGAGTGCCCAAAATGGGCACAGCCTTGGGAAGGGGCTGGTGCTGTTCATGTGTAGGGACCATAGGGCTCCGGCAATGAGAGACCAGAGGTGAGTCTGCCAGCTAAACAGAAACAAGGAAGGGTGAGGAGGCCATCAGGAGAGTGAGATGACAAAGAGGAGGTCCTGAGAGTGTCTGGGGAGAAGGGGCAGAGACCACAGAGCAAGGTGGCACAGCAGTTGCCTCTCTGCGCCTCTGCAATGTGCCAGTGCGCAGGGGTGGAAGGTCACAGGTAGGAGTCATGGGAGGGCCAGGTCCAACCCTGCCGCAGAACAGAGCTGAGGGCTGGGCTCTAGCTCCAGGAAAGGGCCCTTGTTGGGCTAAGGGTTGTAAAAGAACATTGCTCTGCGAGAATGTACAAAAATTTAAATTTATGTTAAGTTCAGGGCCAACATTCCCTAGAAGGTCAGAGTATGAAATGACCTAAAGAAACTCCCAGATAAGATGAGAGGGAGCCAGGGAGAGGAAGAGGGGGGTGGAGAGGGGGAGAGGGCGGGAACAGGATCCTGTGCTGGTTGGAATTGACTTCTTGGACCTCTTTGCTGGGTTCTTAGAATGCATTTTGGTTTAACTTCCTGTTTGTTTCCTTGTATTACTTCCTGGCCTCCCAGCTTATGACAAGTTCTGGCTTAGGAATACTGAGCTTATGATTTTAAGAAGGAATTCTAGACTTTGCCGTAAATGAGTTGCTGGCCTTGGAATGCTGCTAGCTCTGAGTGTTGGCTCTGAGTGTTGGTTCTAAGTAGCCAGCCCTTTGTGCACCAGGCTCAAGGTGGATGTGTGTGGGGTGGGGGGGGGTACATCATGGAGCCTCTCAGGAGGTCAGGCCCTCAATGCTACAAAGCATGCCCTGGGCTGCTGGGTGGTTTGTAGGATGCCCTTGCAGGGTGCAGGGTAGTGGCCTGGGGACACTTTGCAGCATTAAGGGCTGTCCAAGCACAGGAGAAGAAGTGGGAGTGAGGCAGCAGTGGTCTGGGATTGCATCATGTGCCTGTGGGGTTCTTCTGCAGTGATTTTCAGGACAGCCCCTCGGGGAGCAAGACATCCCACTAAGCACAGCCAGTGGCAGGCCTCCTCACTGCTAATGCCCTCTTAGGGTGGGCTGGGGTCTGACAGCTTCTGTCTGCAGCTTCACCCTGGGGACCTGAGAGCCCAGAGGCAAGTGATCTCCCCTGAGGCAGCAGCATTTCTAGTAATTCCAGGTGTGTGTGTGTGTGTGTGTGTGTGTGTGTGTGTTGGGGGTGACTCAGGAAAGGCCCTGTAGGGCTTGGCCCAGAGCAGCAATGCTGTCTGTTGCATTATCAAAAGTCAAAGGCAACAGCTAATAGGGGAGCCAGCCCTTGCAGGCCATACTTGCTTTGATAAATTCTGTTCACACCATCGCCTCACCAGACCAGGCTTTCACACTCCTGTCCATTATGTGGCTCCTTCCAGGTGCTGCTATTATTCCCTTGGACAGATGAGAACACGGAGGCTCTGAGGCATGTTACACCACTCCTATAGCCGACAGTGTCCGGACCCTGCCCCCTGTGTGGGCAGGGCTCTGACAATCACTTTCTAAGAAAGTGACATGCCACCTCTTAAGGCAAGGAAACACACTTGGCTTCACTTCTAATTACAGAGGCACATTCATTCCAAAGTGAAGACACTTTCTACCTATCTGTTTGGCCAAGAAAAAGCTAAACAAGGTAAGGATGTGAGGAAACAGGTTACCCTTCAATAGAAACTGCTGCGATCCTTAGGCATACCCACTAGCACTTTAAACACACAGCCTTAAACTGTGGGGTGGAGAAATTTACCCTTCCATTCACATGCAAGAAAAACTCAGTTTACAAGGATTGCCACGGAAGCACTTCATCTAGTCAAAAAAAAAAAAAAATTAAAGTGTATGTACAGCCTAAATGCTCATTAGCCCAGAACTTGGTGAAATGAAAAACACATTCATACAGTTCGTGCTTTGCAGTTCCAAGGGTGAGTTACTGAATGGTGATAAGGAATAACCTTTAAAATGTGCTCTTAACAGAAAAATGCAAGAGAAAGTAGAATACATAAACAGGTCCCGTGATGCCAAATAAGAAGCAACTGTAAATGCATATGAAACTTCCAGAAGGGTTCTCAATAATCAATACAAGTGGCCTTGAGGTGGAAAGGAGTTGTCTTTCTCTTTCCAGTTACGAACTGTTTATTGTTCAAAATTCTTGTTTATTTGGTTTTGCTTTTTAGCTGGTGCTACTGAGTCTATCGTGCTTGTGTCTGGATGGAGCCCCCAGAAAAGGATCTCTCTCCTCTCCCTCTCTCTCCCTCTCTCCCTCTCCCTCTCTCCCTCCCTCTCTCTCTCTCTCTCTCTCTCTCTCTCTCTCTCTCTCACACACACACACACACACACACACATTCTTCAGCCATCACAAGAGGCAAATCAGCTCTCAACCCTGCAGAGGAGGCCTCTTCCTCCTCGTGGTCACAGGGTTTACTGGCTCCCACTATAAACACAAAACACCTCTTACCCACACTCCTTTGCTTTCCAGAGTGCTTTGCCAATCCCCAGAAATACTTGCCCAACCAAAGACACCCTGGGAAGTTCCAGCTGCTGGACTGCTGACTGTGCCAGCCCCGTGTGACTCCCAGCATCCGGCCAATATCTGGAGGGATTGAGCAATGGCTGCGATGGAATTTCATCTGGAGCTTAATGCAACTCTCTGCTTTTGCCAGAGGCAGCAGCAAATTCTATATAAAGCTGTCAAACCTGGCTGTCTCCTTGCTGTGTTGACCCCTTCTGAGCAAAGAGAAGGCAAGGGTCTGCTGTGTGTGATTCTCTTGCAATAACCCTGGCATTCAGGCCCGGGAGACTCAGGAGTGAGGACCCAGCTAAGCAGGGCAGGCCAGGCCCAGGGAATCAGCTCCTCTCCACTTAGTTATGTAAACTGAGACAGGATACAGACACATCCTGTCTGAGTTAACAGTGAGAAACTGGGCCCCACAGTAGGGATCCTGCCATAAATCAGATCTCAGGGTAATCTAGGATGGAATGCAAGTTGGGGCTGCCTCCCCATCAGTCCCAGTGGGAGGTGTTGGAGACAGAGGACTTCCCAGGGTGGGGGAGGAGTGGGCTGTCCTCTTCAGGCTGGGGGAGGGCCACAGCCTGCACTTCCTCAGTGCCTGTACCTAGGTGATCACAGTGGCTTCTGTCTCCTGTCTCCTTAGCCCAGGCCCTGGTACCCACGCCTGTAGAGACACTCATGAGGACCAACACAGGGCTCCACTGCACAGGCAAAGTTAATACTCGGGTGCCTGACATTTCCTGAGTCTGGCTATGCACATCTCAAATTGCACTTTTTATGTGGGCTTAACTCTTACAACCCGGTGGGAGGAGAAATGCCCTGGGATGAGTCTCAATTTGCAGGTGATGAAGGCTGAGTTAAGCAGGTTTACTTGCCAATAAGTGGCATGGAAGATTCCAGCGCAGACCGAGAGGCCCAGGCCTCCATCTAGGGTTGGGGTTGCGCGTACCTGCACTGACACTCTGGGGCTCCGTGCAAGCACAGCTTGTGTACACAGGGTGCACACTCACAGATCTAAGCGCCACCCCCCCCCCCACTCAGGCTGGGGAAGGTGATGATGCCTGCATTTTAAAGACTTAGGGAAAAGTCTGCATCTCATTGTCATAGTAACACCTTAATATGACTATGGAGTAGATTAGACCATCTCCCCTCTGACCAGCTCTACTTGTCCTAACGGGGTGGGGGTGGGGGGAGCAGACCAACAGTCAATATTTTAAAATACAATTTTAGTTTCTCTCTCAAAAGCCCAATGGCAGCACCAGAGAAGTCCAGCAATGCCTCCTGCCACCTAGCAAGAAAACGTGTGCCGATTAAAACAGAAAACAAACAAAACTGAATAGCAGTTTTACCAACCCTCACAAGGGCAAAGTCAGGGATCCCAGAGGTGTGCGCGCCTCTGGGAAGGCAGCGTGGATTCACGGTAACCCAGGGCGCAGCAGCCAGGGACGCGACCTGTTGCTGCACGGGTAACCCCGGCCACCAGGTGCCCCCTCTGTCCTGGGGACACAAATCCTGGCCCCACACTTCATTGGCCCCACACAAAGGAACAGACAGCGAGAGGGTGCGTGGCGCGCGGCCCAGGGCCTCTCTCCCGGCTCAGGGCGCAGGACGGGGACACTACCAGGCCAGGGCTGGAGCCGGCGCGAGCGGGCAGGGCTCCGGGTGGCCCCTATCGGTCAGCCCGCCGGGGCCCGGGTCCTCCCCCGGGGTACTCACAGGATGATAGGAACGGCTGTTCTGTGCTGTTCATGGCGAGGGTCCTGCGCGGGCGCGCTTGGCGCGGAGCAGCCGCCCGTCCCCTAAGGTCCCCTTCGCGCTCCGCGCCGCCCAGGCCAGGGAGGGGCTCGGCCCAGATAGGCCGGGCGTCCGCAGTCAGCTCCCCGCCAGCCCAGCGGGTCCCCACCCTGGGCGGAAACACAGCCGCCCACTTTCAACTCTTCAGCGCTTCAACTTCCCGCGCAACTCTTTCTCTTTTTCAACTCCTCCAACTCCTCCAACTCCTCCTCCTCCACTTTTTTTTTTCTCCCTGTTTCCATCCTGGACTATCAGATACCGAGGCTGAAGTTGAGAATTCCCCCTGAAAACTCAGAAACTCCCGGCAGTGGCAGGGTGGTCAGGCTGGATATCTTGGGGAAGGGGTCCACGCTGGAGCCTCTCCTGGGCGCTCTGCCGCCTGACAGCCCCGGGCCTCTTCCAGCCAGCCCCGGGGGTGAAATCTTTTAAAATCTCTTTTTATTTAGCAGATGATAACTGCATATTAATGAGGTACTTGCGATACTTCAATACAGCGTGAAAGGTACCGATCCAACAAAGGCCGGTGGCATTTACAGGTCCTCATTACAGAGCTCAGCTCTTGTAGGTCTTCATAAGATGCTCCATGGCTTGTGTGTGTGTGTGTGTGTGTGTGTTGATGCCCTTTACCCAGTCTCCCTCCTCCCTGCCTTTCCTGGCCATGGTAAATTCTGCTGCACTCTATCCACCTTTCAGCTCCTGTTTTTCAGCTTGCTCCTAAGACAGCGAACAGGCCGAATCTGCTTTTCTGTGTCTGGCTTAGTGTTCTCCCCTCTGGGCCATTTTGCTGCAAACCATAGAATTTCATTCTTCTTTCACGGGATAATATTTCTTTGTGCACACACGACGTGTTTTCTTCATCACTCACCCACTCGTGAACGCTTCAGTTGATTGCATCTCTTGGCTATAGTCAGGAGGCCTACTGGAAACTCTGGGGCCTGGGTATCTCTAACACAGTGATCTGATTTTCTTTGGCTGTACATCCAGAGACAAAACAGCTGGGCTGCATTGGAGTTCTATTTCCAATTTTTTTGAGGAACCTGTGTACTCTTATCATAATGACTATTAATTTAATTCCTGCTAGCGTGGTGTGAGTCCTTTTCTTCTGCACCCTTGTCAGCTGCTGCTTTTCATTTTTGATCACTGTCATTCTGACGGAGATGAAATGGGGTCTCTTGTTTTCATTTTCATGCTGGTGAAAGATATCGAGGTTTTGGGTTTGTGTGTGTATGTGTGTATTTGTTGGCCATTTGTATTTTTTTTCAAAAATATTTATTCAGATCATTCACTTATTTTTAAGTGGATTTTGTCATTGTATTGGGTTTGTTTGCTTGCTTCTTGAGTGTTCTGGATATTAATTGCTTACCAGGTGCCTAGTTTGTGAATATTTTCTCCCATTCTGTGGGTTGTCTTTTCACTCTGTTGGCTGTTTCCTTTTCTACTTGGAAACTTCTCAGTTTGATGCAATCCCATATGTTTATTTTTGCTTTTGTTGTCTGTGCTTTTGGGATCTTATACTAATGACTTGGAGAATTTGCCCTTTGTTTTCTTCTAGTAGACTCAGATTCAGGTATTATATTTAGGTCTTTGATACATTTTGAGCTGATTTTGGTATATACAGAGAGACGAATCATATTTTACTCTTCTATGTATGGATATTCAGTTTCCCCAGTACCATTTTTTGAGGGAGTTATGATTTCTCCATTGTATATTTTGGAGCTTTTGTTGAAAGTCAGTTGGCTTTAAATGTGTGGACTTGTTTACTGGATGTTTCAGTGGTCTATCTGTTTTTATATCATGAGCCTCTCTTGGTTTCTATAGCTCTATAGTATGTTTTGAGATCAGTATTGTGATCAGATATACTTTTTTTGCTCAATATTTCTTTTGGCAATTCAGGATGTAGAGGTCTTATCTACTTCTGGAGCTGTAGAAATTCGAGGACTGATATTTGGGTCACATTTTATGGAGTGGCAAAACACCCATAATTAACTCTACCTGGTTAATGAAACCTGCGCTGCCCGTAGATCTTCAGTCAAGCTCCTGTGCTCCGCGTATGTTGACTTGACATGAGCTAGTCAACAAATGTCTTTTGCCAAGTGTGGCTACTTTGGAGTTTTGGTTTCCTCATATATGCAATGGAGGCAAGACCTGCATTTTTCAGAAGTGGACAGAAACAATGTTTATCAAGTAACAGGAGGGTAGAAGTGGCATGTAATATAAGTTAATTATTTATAACACAAATGTTTAACTTTTAAAAAATATATATATGTCCATGTTAGACAATGGACCCTGTACTCTGAGTGAATACATTAAAAATGACTACAGTGAGCTGAAATAAAGCTGGAGAGCTGGGAGGAAGCAGGAGTCCCCACCAGGAGCTGAAGAGGCGGTCCCCAGGTGATTGCGCAGCACCCCTATGGCTGGCTGGGAGGTTTGCCTTGGACTTACTTGCCCAAGACATTATCCATCATAAGGGCTTCACTTATTTAATTTTCTGGGTGGGACAGATAAAATCACAAAAGATTAACAGTTTCTTATAGAAGGAAAGCAAAAACAAACAGACAGACAGACAGACAAGCATCCTAAAACACCAAGATCTGATCAAAGTAATACTAATTGCATCACTTTAAACATCTCAGCTCCGGTCAAGGTACCAGGGCCCTGGGACTAGACCAGGGTTAGTTCTCACTAGCTGGGAAACATTCAGCATTTTATTCCACTTCTCTGTGCCATAGTTCTCTCCTTCATAAAATTGAAGCAATCGGCAAAGTTAGGCTACTGTGTGTAACATAGTTAAGAATTAATGACGTGCCATGTTCTCAGCAGATAGGAATTCTTTCAAGATGGGTGTTTTCTCCCCCTTTGAAGACACTTTGTTTATAGTGAGGGCCCCAGATCACTGAGATAAGAAGGTAAACAGTGTATTAGTAGCAAATAGTAGTTTTTCTAATAGGGAAATATTGGATATCATTAAGATAATTTAGCCATGGAAGTATCTGCTTTTAAGTAAAGGAGTAATTTTGTAAAGCAGGTAAAATGATCATGTGAAAAACTAGATAAGATGGGAATGCCTGAGGTTCTGATCATTGACAAGAACTTGTCCAGTGTAGTGTGATCAAGACCAAGACCCAGCTCTGGTGAGATCTCTGTGGCCAGTGTGCTGTGTGGCTTACGACTGCTATTGAGCCTTCCTTTGGTCCTCGGGTGTGACAGGCTGGAGGAACATTGCCTCTTCCCTCCGACACACACCGAATGGGAACCGCGGGGAAGGGGCCCTTGCCCACCATACCCCACCCACACTGGGCATACTGCCACCATGGGAGGCGGTGGGGTCTGGCAGTGGTGCATGCCTGGGACAGAGTTTGTTGGCAGAAATGGAGCCATATTTGAATCCTTTAAGTTTCAATGACAATATTTTCTCTTCATTCAAATAATAAATGTTCTTTGTGAGAAACATAGTTAAATGGAGGGGAAAAAGACACCAACAAGTGTGCAAAATCTCTAGTACACTAGTGTTCTTTAATTTTAGTCTTTTTATGAAGTTATGGATATGGGCTTGATACTACAGAGATTTTACTGAATATGTGATTTTGACGCCTCGTCTCTCCCTGACTACTCTTATGTCACAACTGTTTTCCTATCTAAAATTATGAACTCTTAATTCATTTAACAACGAGGTTGTTTCACCTTCTAAATAGTGCTGTAATAAGCCGTGTGAATATAAATACCTGTATTTCATAGTTTTCTTAGTGTGTATTCTTAAAGTTAAATTCCTGGATCAATGATTAGGAGAGTGTTTAAGGCTTTTGACATGTTTGTCAGTTGTAGCAATTTAAGCTTCTGAATTAAGATGACCAATGCTTAACTCAGGGCCCTTTGCCAGAAGTAAGCATCAGGTTTTAAATCATTGTTAGTTCTATAGATGAGAAAGATATGTAGTTACCAGTGAGGTTGTATGTACTGTCATATGCTTATATGAAAATCATATATTCTTAGGGCGAATGCTTTGTTCATGATGCTTCGTCATTTGGAGAGACTGTAAATGTTTTCCTTATTGATTTATTTAAACTGTATGTGCCCAAAAGAGAATAGTGAGTTTTCATGTGTATTCAAAATATTTTCTTTTTTGCACCCCCCCCCCGCTTTTTTTGAGTTCTTTCCAATTTGCCCAGAAGCACACTTATGTGATTGGAAAATTGTTGGCTTTTATGAAAACCCAAGTGTGGCTAAGCATAATTTAAAAGGAAGGCAGAGAGAGAGAGAGAGAGAGAGAGAGAGAGAGAGAGAGAGAGAGAGAGAGAACCTGGAGTACAGTTCATCCATGTTGTCAAAAGCTCCTGGTAATGAAGAGCTGGAAGCAGGGAGCAGGGAGGTGGGAACCGAGAGGAGATCTGTACCTCACAGAAGGACCACACACAACGGCATGGAAAGACAATGGCTGTGAGCTCTGCAGTCTTAGCTGGGAAGCTGTCCCTTCCCAGGAAGAACGGTCTTTCTGAGAAGCATTCCTTGTATGGGGGAGGTCTCAAAGAACAGCAGCACCCTCAGGCAAGGTAGCAATGGCACCAAGCTGAGCCCCTGGGCCTCTTTCCTCTAGTCATTGCTAGAGGCTGGGTTCCCTTGTGCGAGGCAGAGAGAAAGGTGTGGAAGGAGGCTCAGGAGAACATCGCAGAGGCTGTGGGCACCTGCAGCCTGTGCTCTTAATTTACAAGAGCACCCCAGTCAAAGGAGCATCTTTAGGCAACCAGAGTAGTCCAGCATCACTAGGAGACAGGGAACAACAGAGCAACCCAGTGGGAAGACCATGTGTCCTGGGAGAGGGGGAGATGCAGGGGCAGAATCTCATTTGCTGATATCAGCTCTAAATCTGACCTGTTTTTCAACCAGCCTGAGAAACTTAGAAAAGCTTCGCACTAGTGGGGGAGAACCCCAAAGAAATTCCACAGGGAACCTGAGTCTCTAGCAAGGGTCAGCGTGTAGGAGACAGCACAGCTCAGCCTGGGAGGCTCAGACACTCCAGAAGGTGTATCTAAAGACATAGGGTTATATGAAGAGGGACAATTTCTGCAGCATCTAGATAGAATGTGCTAGACCTGGTTTTGTGTTAGGCTTTTCCACATATGGCCATTGCCAGTTGTCCCAGCCAGTTGTCACTATAGATGGTGCTTTGGCCTGTTTTCTTACTCTGCCCTTAGCAGAAGAGGTAACTCAGGACCAGACAGCTGACTTGACCACTTTAGCCCACATAGCTGAGCAGGACTGAGCTAAAATCCCTCCAGATTTCCTTATCTAAAGTTCTGAAGTAGGAAGTACCAACCAGATCTCTCTGTCAGTCTGTCTGTCTGTCTGTCTCTCTCTCTCTCTCTGCCTTCCCTGCTCTGCACAGGCCAGCGTCCTGGCTGTCTCTTCGTGCCACTGCACACCTGGTGGTCCTGTGCATGATGGTTTACCTGAGACACACAAAGAAGGGAGCTTCTGAACAAGGCTCACATGATTCTCCACAGTTACCATCAGAACAGAGAAGTGAGAATTTCCTAGCAACAAGAGAGTGAATTTTTTGATCTTTAGGAATGATTATTTGCTTTGTACCCATTGTCTTTGGCATTAAGATGCTGGGAAGCAAAACTAGAAACCTCATTTCCATCTGGTGTGCCTTGAATCCGGAGCCCACTCAGGGAAAGAAGCAGCCCAGAAAGAAGCAGAAGAAGGCCTCTTATCTTGGCTCTTATTCTCTTTGGCCAAGAGGATGGGGAAAATGGGGACATGTAACTTTGTGACAAAGGAGGAAGAACCGAAATGGTAATTACATTTTCCAAACTTTTCGCAATGGACTTTATATTTTTAATCTTATTTAATTCAGTGAAAGATCTCAAAGACAGGCAGGGTTTGGAATATGGCAGGCAGCCCTTTCTATTTCTGGTTCACCACTTGCCACTTTGTGAAGTGACTTTGTTGAAGGCAGCCGGGACTGAGGCGCCCTGGAGGGCTGGTGTGGGATCCTCTGGAAAGTTCATATATTCGTCAGTGATGGTAAGATTGTCTTCATTGCATGGTAGAAAACACTAAAGAATATCATGTGAAATATACATGCAAGGACTTAGGGGCATCATCGTGATTGAAACTAGGTATAACTGTGTCCACTTACAGAGGAATGGCCAGGCCAGCACCATGGGGACACGGGTGTAAATGTTTATTTTTCTCATTTATACATTCACTAAGCTCAAGGCAGGTTTTGTACTCTATCCCTTTCCGAAGTCCACTGCAGTTAAGTGAAGGGATCATAACAGGATGCTCTTACACAGGGGCCTAAGGTTAGGACCTGCTGAAGGGAGACAGTGGAGAGCTGGAGCTGCAACCCAGAGGCACCGGAGGAGGGCACAGGCGCCTTTGGTCAGGACGGTGACCTCCAGAGCTCAGGGCTCCAGCTCAGGGTTGGCAGATTGGAGGAGGGAGCATGAAGATGGGGATGAGACCAGGGAGACTGGCTTAGGGTTTGTTTGAGGTAGACGAGGCTTCTCCCCATTTCCTCAACCGCAGGAACAAAATGTCAGGCAAGCCACAGGAATTTTCCCCTTGGGACAGAAAAGATGTGCACACCTCCAAGAAAGTCAACAAACTGCTGGTGTGGGACAGAAAATCCTTCCACTCCTGAGATTTGACCCCTGCGCCTGCCCAGCCAGGCTGCTCCCAGCCTCCCCCAAGGATTTTATTCAGTGAGGAAGCTGATTAAATACATTTGTCCCAGGCTGGTAACTTATTTTTAAACTCCGATGGACAACTACAAATGACAAGCAAGTCATATATGTGGAAGAAAAATGCCAATTTATCTAAAAGGATAAAAACACTAACCTTAGAAGAAAAAGAGAAGAATATAAAGAAAATAAAGGATCAAAGAAGAACTTGAGTGTATTCAGAGATGAGAGAACCTTAAAATAAGAATGATGTATTCTGAAGAAGCAAAGAAAATAGTAAGTGAAAGCTTTTGGAATTAACAACATAATAGCTGAAATAAAAATTCAGAGTTAAAAGTTAAATCTATGGAAATTTCAGTAGAGTGAGAGCAAAAAAAGAGAAAATAGTGGTGAGTCGTAATGTAGGGAGTCCAAGAAATAGGAAATTCTCAAAAAATAGAACAGACTGTGGAAGGGAGCAAACTGCATGTAAATTCTGCTATCCACTCTTTGGGATCTGTGGAGCATGAGTGTTTGCACGTCACCCACAGCCGTCCTCCCGCGTGCTTTCACGAATGTGTAACTACAACACCCAATGCAGTGGGAAGGCTGTGTGAATGACTCTCATTTGTATTGTTTATGAAATAGTGACAAGAAAAAATTATCTGTGTATGTTGCATAAGGTGCTATTTTCCTCCAACATTTTAAATTTGCGGTTGTTTAAACCCGCGGAAGCAGACCTATAGAAACAGGGATGGCTGTGTATGTGAAGAATGGAGAAAAATGAAAGGAGGGAAGAGGACGTATCTCACAACTAATGAAGGGCACAGTCGTTATATTGAAATGGTAGAATTTTAAAAATGTATGCATTTGTATATAATGAAACTGCAGAATAGCAATGATATTTTTTAAAGTTTTCACAGAGAAGTGGGGAAGTGGGAGACAGACAGTACCTTCTACAGAACAGTAAAACCAGACAGGCATCAGAAGTCACATCAGTAACACGGAGTGCTGGACCCAAACAGAACAGCGCTTTGGGAGCTGGAGGGGGCTGGTGAGGGTTTGGAAGCTTATGCCGAGCACCTGGCTAACCCAACACTGGACCGTGAGAGGAGAATAAAGGCATTTCTGGAGACTAATGATGGAAAATGTTACTCTCACACAGAAGAAAGCTGTTAGGGAATGAAATACACCAGTCAAAGGAGATGGCAAAGGAGGAAGAGTCCAGGGTGCAGGGCGTGGGGCTGGCTTAGAGAGCGCTGCCTGCATCAGGGCTTCAGTCCTGTCCCTGTGGGTTATAAACTTGAGGGTGCATGGTTCTCCTAGGTGGGAAACTCAGGTATAAATAATTTAAAATGCAAAATGAAGACAGACAATGGGAAACAGGGAGAGAGATCTTTTGCACATGGAAAGGGGAGCAAAACATGGAGGGCTAAGAAGAATGAAAACATGTTACATACATGCACCACTTAGTTCCCTGTGAGAACATGATCATTTTGTACTGCAAACGTGTATTAGGAAAAATCTTAAAAACTAAAAAAAAGTTATAGAATTAAAATATATTAGGAAACTACCCAGAGGAGCCAGGATACCTAAAAAAGTAGTAAGAACACATACACTGCTTTGTGATAGGGAAATAGAAGCACCTAAAGACTGACAAACAAGAGGTTATACACATAAGTCATGGTCCACGTCTAAAGCTAACTGAAGGTCAGCATCTTCTGGGGCCACAGTGCAGAGTGAGAGGAGATCATCCAAGGCACCTCATTCGTTTTCCTTGGCAAACTCTGGAGACAAGAAGCTGGACCCATGAACAGGAGACAGAAACCTCTGGCACCACGTTGGCAGCAGTCCTGAGGTGTTCACTGCCAACTGGTTCTTCGGTTCAGGAAGCCAACAGGAAACACAACCAGAATGCACTGGAGGTTGCTGGGCAGAAAGTGATTTTTGGCACCTGGTGACACTATGGCAGCCCAGGAGACGAGCAGGGGAAGGAGGTGAAGTGTGAGAGCGATGGCAATCTCACTTTCCACAGCAGGACGGAGACAGCTGGTGGGCACCACCCCAGGAGCGCTCTCCCCGTCACTAAGACAATCAGCAAGGGGAGACCAAATAAAGTATGCGGCATTTGGAGAACGAGCAGTAAAGAAAGTGGAGATGCTGTCGAGGTACTGAACTGCCATCATTCTCCCATGAGTCGGTGGTGGGAACCCCTCCGGGAGGCTGCTGACTATGGGTGGGTTAAGGGCACAGGGCTTGGAGGGTTTCAGGTCAGAGGTCAAGAAAATAGCCTTATTTTCCATGATGAGACCACCCCCGGGTCTTGGGGGGCAAGGATTGTGCTATTACATCCGGCCCAGGGTGCCCAGGTGAAGTGTCTCCAGAAGGTTTTTTTTTTCTTTTTTACATTTTAAAAATTGTATTTATTTGCTATTTTTAAAATTTTATTTGTATGTGTTTGCTGCACATGATGCTTACATTCATCGTGAGGAGTTTGTACCTGTACATATTACAACTGTTTTCCTTCTCTAGTCCCCTTTCTCTTCCTGTCCACTTCCCTCCCTCCATCTCCCCATCCCCTTTCCTCATTTGCATTCTTAGTTTATGTTTAGGACACGTGATATCTACGTTAATGGTGGGTATTTGGTCCCTGTATGCAGCACATGTATTTCTTCTGACTTCCCCTTCCTCTCTACCTCTCCCTTACCCTTAGTTTCCTGGACCCCTTTCCGCTTGCAGAATATCTATCATCTTGTCTCCTTCTGTTATGACTTGTTATCTGGATGTCCCCCCAAAGCTTCATGCACTCATAGGTAGGGCTTTTTGGAGCTAGCTGCATCTGGGTGTCTGATGTTAGGATTAAGGGTGTGTGGAATTAAATTAGTCCACTGATTGGTTTAGCACTGCTCTGGGCATGAGTAAGGGGAAGGTCTACTCTGGAAATCACCCAAAAGGTTTGTAGCCTGGATGGAATAAAAGGAAAAGGGAGGCTTGTCTTCCTGTTGCCTGCCTGGTCAGCTATGGACTGTTTCTCCTCTGTGATGCCTCTTGCTCTGCCATCTTTCCTTGGAGCCAGTTGACTGTGAGGTAAAATCTCTACAAACTGTGAGCTAAATAAACCTTTCCTCCTTTAACTTGTGGGTGTCTGGTATTTTTCCATGGCAATAAGAAAGTATCTAAGACACCTTTTATCCATCATTTATTTCATTACTTTACTTAAATAAGAGATAGTGTATGGTATTTATACTGTGTATCTGATTTGTTACACTCCAAATTCTATTTTCCAGGTGCATGTGACAATACTCCACAGCACACAAATTGTGGAGCAGGATGGCGACAGAGTGATCACCCTGCTTCTCCCTACTTGGCTTTAGTCTGGGGCTCTCTTTGGCCTCATCTGCCTGAACACTCATCTGATGGAGCCCTGATAGATAATCTCTGCTTTGTGAGAACAGAGTCAAAGGTGGTCATTCTAGGAAGGGGCACAGAAACATACCAGTCAAAGAAGTCACTAGACATTAAAGCTGGCAAATAAAAAACCAGGGTTAACTAGAGAAGTGAAGTAACCAGCTGTAGACCCACAGTCAGGAATGGGGAAAGAGGCCTTGGTGAGCAGGCTGTGGCTAGAAATACACATGGTAAAAGAAGATTGCTTTTAAAAAGCAAAGGTCTTGTGTACTATTTAAATATTTTTTTGAAGAAACATTGTAAACTAAAGGGAAAGAATATAATATCGCAAAGATCTCAGCTGGCTAACAAAATAGGCTTGATTTAGCAGGATGAAATTTAGCAGAAATTAAGTCCATGACCATGTTTTAAAAAAATATATGTAGACAGTACCAAGGAGATAGTTTAGCTCAGTGGGCTAGCTTCATCTGCTCACAACATAGAAAGTGTGTGTGTGTGTGTGTGTGTGTGTGTTATGTTCCCCTTGAAGGACTGACACTGACTCCCCATCCCACTACATAATCAATTCTAGATGAGGCTCCAAGTAGGCCGCCTTCTCTCCACACACTACAGGAGTCAATCCTGCTGTTTAAGATGGAAGTGAACAGAAGTAAAAGGGAATAGTGGTTGTTTGAGAAATAAAGAATTGCAATTAGGGCACACTGAATGTTCCTGCGAGGCAAATGTAGGGTAAGAGTTCTTTTGGAAGGAAATTTCCACAGGTCTTGTTTTCAGAGACAGTGGCTTTACTGGGTAAAAATCTGAAATTGCAAACCTATTCTGGTGGGTGAGTTAAAGAGTGTGCTTTTAGCTCAGAGAGGTACAAAGGCAGTGGATACTGACTGTTCATCTAGTCCACTGGAGCATCCTGTGGCTTGATCTTCAGTGGGTATAAGGACAATTTGTTTGCAATCTCCTGATCCCACCTAGAAAGTCTTGCATCAATTGTTTTGTCTTCTTTCCCAGTGCTATTGAGCATCACTGTTAATCTGACTTACTACCCAAAGCATCCAGCCTCCCAGTTGTGTTTTGTATCCCTTAATAGGAGGCTGTTGTGTGTTAGTTTGAGTCTCTGAGCCCTCTCACTGGCATTCTGGATTGCACAGTCCTACCAGCAAATTTCCTTGTTTACTCAATTAGTAAATTTATTAATTAAATTTTGCAATACTGGGTATGGATGATGGACTTCCTGAAGAGAGAAGACCCACATTGGCTATGGGTGGCACTAACCAATAGGCTTGGAACCTAGATGGAATAAAAAGGGAAAGAAGAAAGAAGGCTCACTGTCTCCTGCTTTCCATGCCATAGACTGTTTCTACTCTGCCAAGCTCTCCTTACTTGGAGCCAACTAGCTATTGACTGAAACCTCTACAAACTGCATGCTAAAATATGCCTTTCCTTCTTTAGCTTGTGAATGGAATGAAATATTTCACACCAAAAACAAGAAAGTTACTAAGACAATGCCTTGCAATTTTAAAATTTTAGGTAAAACATCTGAATCTCTATAAGGAAAAGCATGAGTTCTCCTATGTCTAAGACAAATAGTGGTACATAATTTTTAAAACCCTTGGTGTCTCTAAAGTGATATATTTTGTATGCTAATGAGATGATTGATGGCTGGGGTCTACACACAGGCTTACAGTGTGAGCTAGTTGCCAATCACCTGGTTAGAAAGTTGAAATGTTCAGTCCCCTACCCTAGCCTTGCCCAAACCTCTGGGGAGAGGAGAGCATTTGAGTTTGAGTTGATCACCAATGATGGATGATGTAATCAATTATTCAAACATGCTGATGTCTTCATAAAAGCCTTAAAGAATGGTTTTGGGCAGCTTTGGGCTTGCTGAACACATGGAGGTGTTAGAAAAATGACATGGACACAGAAAGCATAGAAGCTCCAGGCCCTGTCCCACACTTTGTGCTTGGCATCTTTCCAATTGGGCTGTTTAATGTAAGAAAATGTTTCCCAGAGTTCCATGAGCTATTCTAGTACATGAGCCCAAGAAGATTGCAAAAACTTGGGATTTGTAGTTAAGTTGGACAGAAATTATGGACAGTGTGAGCCCTTACTATTTGTGATTGGTGTGTGAAGGGGGCATGGTCTCACAGGACTGAACTGTCTGAACGATGTCAGGATTGAATTGGATGATAGAACAATTTGTTGTGAGTTGCAAGAAATGTAGAATTACTTGATGTGGAATAAACTTCCATATGTTTGATCAGGGAAAGGTTCTATGTTGACAATGGTCAAAGGATAAAAAGTTTGTTTATTGCCAACATAACCTTCTTCTATTTACTCTCTAACACTCGGTCAAGTTTCTGACTAGCATAATTTTGCATTTTTCTGGAGGACTTTAAAAAAAGCATTTCTTGGGAAGCAGGTCTACTGATAATACAGTCCCTCAGTTTTTGTTTACTCAAGAAATAGATATTGTTCCTTCACATTTGTAAGGTAATTTAATTGGATTCAGAATTCTAGGTTGGTATTTTCATTTCAGTTCTTTAAATATTATATTCTACTCCCTTCTTGCCTGCATGGCTTCTGAAGAGAAGTCTAATTTAATTCTTAATTCTTCTTCCTTTGTAGATGAGGCATTTTCTCTTGTAATTTTTTTTCCTGTATCTTCTTTTTGTGTTGCTTTCCTGCAGTTTAAGTGTTACAGGTTTTGATTTAATCAATGGTCAGTTTAAGTGGGATTACCTAGCGGAACTGAGTCAGCGTGGTTCTGGGTGTGGAAGACCCATCTGAGGATTGTTGCTTGAACAGCATGAAAAAGAGAATGGAAGTGGAAAACAACATGCTACTGATTTTCCCGAGAGAAGCTTGTCATGCTGGTTTTCTGATAGGAACTTGACAGCTTGGCAGTTCTCATTTGAAGAGGAGCTTGGGTTCTCCCTGTCGCCTGGGGTGGGTGTTACTCTCTTTGGGGGAGCTCTGGTCTCCACCTTGAGCATCGCCTCCTGATCCATGCAGATCTCTCAGCCTTCTAGTACAGATCCTTTACCCACTGGCCCAGACTTTCTAGCTTCTGCTACTGACATTTGGGCCTCCCTGGTGTGGCTTTTTGCATGAGCCATTGTTGTGAGCTCTAGGCCTTCAGCTGGACTTATGGGCGACATTTTCCTGGGATCCAGACCCTCTGCTGGATTCTCTGGATCTCTAGCATGAGGATGGCTCTCTTGTGCTCTTGTGCATTTGACTTGTTGGGTGAATATTATAAAATAATCATATATCCTGTATTAAATCTATTTCTTTGCACAACCAAGGACTACCATAGTATATTTGTATAAAATAATATGTGTTATGTATGTAATATGCTTCAATCTGTGATTTGGTGTTTGTCAACAATTTTTAAAATTCTGAAAAGGATTTCTTCTGTTCTCTTTTCAGGGACATTGTATCTCTTAGGTCTACTTTGTACTTTTCAGTGAGGAAGCCTTAAACATCTTTCATTAGCTTTATTCCTAAAGATTTCATTAATTTTAATGGAATTTGACAAATCTTCCTTTCTAGTTGTTTATTGTAAGTGTAGAAAATCAGAATGTTCTTGTGGATAACTCTGTGCCCTGCCACCTTGCTAAATCGGACATTCAAATTCATTGGGTTTTTTTAGCCTTGTCGTTTCATAAGGGTTCTTTACATAAATCATCATTGTTTCAAATGTGTGCAGATTTATTTACAGTGACGATATTCTCAATCAGTTTATTATAGAACAAGAGATGGCTTCAGTCCACCAATTGGAAGATTTCAAGAGCCCTGCCTTCCCTCCCTGTTGTCCCAAACTCTCCGGCCTGGTGGCCGAGATCGGATGTATGAACCCTGTGCAGTTGTCTTGTCTGGGGCCAGTACAGAGAACACCCAAGGCCTTGGTGAACCTGGCTGATGCTCTTCGAACAGGTCCTGAGGTCTGCAGTGGTTGGGCGTCTTCACAGACTCTGCTTTGCCCTGGCCATCAGGTTTGTTCTCAGGCTGGTTCCACTTGATGCTAAGGTGGATTCAATGCTTCTCGAATGCATAGATAAGATATTCTCCCCCAATCTATTTCTCTTTTAGTATTTGCATAGTGTCTGAAATGCCCATTTCTCCTTGCATTCCTTTGGGTTAAGGCACTATCCCTTCCTAACATGCAAACCAAACTTTACATTGAACTAATAAATCCTCATATTGGTTAATTAGCTGGAAGAATTTTAGATGAAAGTGGTGATAATTGGTCATCGTTAGTGGTTATCAACTCCAGGTGATTTCTTTAGATGACCAGACAGGTGTAAGAGTTCAGAGAGTTAATGTCAACACAGCAATTTGATAGTAGCTGTGACAATAGTTTGTTAACTTTAAATATTGTTTGCAAATGTGTATTTGTTCATTCTGCTTTTCTAAGGGTGTGTGGTTACATAGTTTAAGATAATCCCCAAAATAGGTCATCCATACTTTGTTATGTTGGATTTAAGGTACTTATTTCTAGGGCTAAAATGGTGACTTACCATGGAGCTGTTCAGTCAGACAGACCTCCGCTCAAATATTGCTTTCTCAATTATTGATCTCTCAGAAGTAATTTATTCTTTCTTTGTTTTGATTTTTTTCTCAAAATAAAAAAACCCCAAATAAATAAAAATTTATAAAGTAATTTAGCCTCTGTAGGCCTCCATTTCCCCATCTGGGAAATGTGGGGAGTTACAGCTAATTTGAATGCCAGAGCTCCTCAATCTTGACAGTAATGACATTTTGGCCTAGATAATTCTTTATCATGGTGGGCAGCTAAGATGTTAGGAAACATCCTTGGCCTTTACCCTCGCAACACAAGAAGGAACTTTCCTTTCTCAATTGTGACAACCAAAAATATTTCTGGGCTCTGCCATTATCCTTGGGTGAAAAACCACACAGGAGGAGGACATTACCATAGGCACGATTACCACGTCTTCCCACGGCACCTGGCCTAGTGAGACCACTCCCCTTTGTATGGCCACCGTACTTCTTTCCCACCTCTTCTCAAATGCAGGCATTGCCTCTTCTTGAGGGTAACCTTTGTAGTCATCGCTCTGGGGGAAGGGATTTGCCTGGTTGGGAACAGGCAATAGATCAGCTCCTCAGTTCTTCAGTCACCCACATGAGTTTAAACGGGAAGCAACCCTGCTGATGTCTCAAGGCTGCCTGTAATCCTGCATTTTTCCTATGCATTTTCAGTGGGCTTATTTGCAAATCTGCAAGTTCAGAAAACAACGTGTATTATGTTTGATAGCTGTATTTTATTTTTGAGAAAAGGTGCTGATATTTTTTTAAACCAGGAGCTGATTTTTTTTTTAAACCACGAAGCAAGCACATGCTTAAAATCCAAATTTTGAGGACAGTCAGCAGATTTGGGATTTAGTGTGGGCAAAACCAAGGCCACACTGGACCACAGATTGCTGACTGTGGCCCACACAGGACCATAAAAAGCAGTCCCAAGTAGGAGGCTTTCATACATCCTGGTTAGAATACAGTCCCCAAGAAGTGAGGAAAGTGAATATCAATGTCTACTTATGAGCACTGGTCCTGCCTTCCTGTACTGGTAGTGGAAGAAAGACATACTAGGGAGGCAACTGGAGAGTGACTCAATAGAGGGTGCCCTGGAAAAGGAAGAGCATGGGGGTGCTGTTGCAGACCTGAGGGTGGCTTCCATACCTGGGGAATCTGGGACTGCCTGCCTGCAAATGGGCTCAGAGCCTGTGCCGGGCTCCCGGCTCTGACCATCAAATGGTGGTGTGGGGAGGGGCTCATCCATCACATTCTCCCTAGCATGAGCAGTCCTGTGGTGTGATTTAGAAATCCTGGCTGCTGCAATGTTAAAACAGAAGTTATTCTGGAAGAAAAACTTCATGCAGAAGAGTCTTGGCTTTAATCGAGACTATGTTTTTCATAAGCTCTCTCAGAGACTCCCACAATGCTCTTTCTGAGAAGCTCCACATGAGTCTCAGACACATCAGTAACTTGGAAAGTCTGCATATTTAGTGGTCAGTTGGTGCTGGACTCAGCTAGTAGAAACTTTTGATCAAAATGATATCATGCGGTCAGTACATGATTTAGCCCTGAAATGCACAGCTAGGGGTACTGCTAGGCAATTTTGTCACTGTGTGAATGTTACAGCATGTGCTTATACAAAACTAGGTGGTGTAGCTCATCCCTCCATGTGACCTCATGGGCAGCCAAAAGGTTGGCAAACTCAAGGTGGATAAGGCTTCTGCCAGCATCATACAGGTGTTTATTCTTTTAAGATCAATGTTTTTTAATAAATAGGAATATACTCTAAAATGATGATAAAAAATATAGCAAACACATGAACAACCAACATAGTCATTGCCACTATTTTCACATGTTGTACATTATTGTGTGCACTGTACTTTTATCTGACAGCCTGTGCAGTAGGTTCATTTACACCAGTGTCACACAAACACCTGAGCAATGCTCTATGCTACAATGGTAAAATGACTATGGCATCAGCAGGAGTAGGAGCTTTTCAGACGTATTATAATCTCATGGGACCGTCATCTATACAAGGCCCATCATGGCTCTAGAGGCACTATGGGTACATGCCTCTGCTTATGTTATGTTAAAGATAGGAAAACTGAGACTTGAAAGCACCGATGGTGATGGTCTGTATGTGGTAGATGCAAGCTCAAGTCCAAGTGTTTTCTTTTTTATTCTCTGTTTCTTTCCCCCCACCTCCAAACCAACACTATGATAATATTTCGTTAAGTGAGGAAGCCCAGCTACTAGATTTCAAATGAGGAGCAGCTGCGCCACGGGGTACATTACTACTCTGTTACGTGGGGTAACAGAGGTAGGACCTAGCCTCGTCCATGCACCCAGTTCTTTTCACATTAAGGGTTCTCTCCGAGGATCCTCCAGTCCTGGAGGCTTCTGCTCACATGAAGAGCACCAGCTGTACCAAACTCTTGTGAGCCCCAGACCTTAGTGTTAGCCCAGACTCCGTGGCATGTCTGTCAAAGTGCAGATCCAAGAATTCACCTTGAAGCTTTCTCTCCCAGAGGCACAGGGACAGGACAGCTCTCAAAGAGCCGGAGTGTGAAAACATTTTGGGTGTTTCTGAAAGGCTACTGCTCCCACTCCTATGCTTGTCCCTGGACCTGGGATACCCACCCCAGTCCCTTCTACAGCTGACTCTTCCTCATCCTCGGGGCAGCTCACTCCTCTACCACACCTACCAGGCTGAGCTCAGTGCTCTTCCTGAGAACTTTCTTGTAGCCTCAGTGATGAAGTTGACATTGAAACCATCTGTTTCCTGATGAGTGTGTGCCACTCTCTGGGACCGTCGCTTCCAGGGGACTGATTCTGCTTTTCCTCCCTGGAGATGTGTGACTATGTCTGGAGATAATTTTAGGTGTCAAAACTGGGAAGGAAGTGCCATTGGCATCCAGTGGGTGGGGGACAAGAATACCGGGAAGCATCCTGTAATGCCCAGAAAATCCCCCTCAAAGGAGAGAACTGGCCTCGTCTGCCAACAGTGCTGTGGTGAGAGCCCTGCCGGGAGGTCCTGTCCCTCCTGCTGTCTGCTGGTTGTGTGCTCATGACAGCCTTCCCACCCACTTAACAAAGTTCTCATGTCTGTCTGCAAGGTAGGCTCACACCCGCTGCACAGTTGTCCTGGGGATGGAATGCATTATACATGAAATGTGCTCAAGCAGGTAGGGGCTGGTACCCATGTTCTGGGTCACAGCACCATCTCAAGGGTGGAGCTTGGAGCCACTAGGGATCCACAGTGCCTCCTGCACTTCCCACCACACACCAGGCCTTGGCCTTTGTGCTAGACTCCAGGTACCTTGCTGGTCAGGGCTATGTTTCCACCTGGGAGAAACATGGTTCTTTTCTCTGTCCTGTTTCATCTCAAACTTCCCAGTTGACCTTCCATAGGTGTAACCATGCTCTGCTGGCTAACTCACCTCTACAAAACCTGCCCAATCGGAGCAAGGCAGGTAGTCCTTCAGTCATATCTGAGTCTCAGTTAGGCAGAGCCACTTAAAGGCAGGAGAAAAATGGAACTTCCCCCTCCAGCCCCCTCTTCCTCAAGCCTAGGCCTGTTTGGAGGCAGTGTTTTCAACTCAGATGCCATAGGATCTTCTGGTCCCTTCAAGGAAATTCTGAATCCTTCTGGTCAAGTGCTTTGCTCTAACCTGGAGATATAAGGCAAAACGATAATTCTAAGATTTGTTCCCGAGGAGTTTGCTCACAAGGTGAACAAGCTGAATAACCATCAGCGCTTGGCTGGCCTCACTTCCAGGACTGGGCCTGAAATTCTGGGGCTGATGGGCTGCCTGGACAAGGGAAGGCTCAGGTAGGGGAATAACTCACTTTAAGTAGCTGAGTACTAAGTGGTCCTGTTCCACTACTCTGTGCTTCCAAGATCTTGTGCTTAGCTACTGTGGAGCTCTTCCAAGGCAGAGCTAATCCATGCTTGCTTGCTTGCACTTGTGGCCAGATCCTACTTGCTCATTTCATGCCTTTGGTGAGGCACCATTGGCCCCCATGCCAGCCACATTGGCCTGATGAATTTGCCTGTAAGGAAGTCTATCCTAGAGGTAAAGTCGATCCTTCCTGCTATACTGTTATCTGGCTGGTTAATACAAAGCCCGCAACCTTACAAACCAGGACCCAGCATCATCCTCAGTGCCGTCAAACCTACTTATCTGACTAGGAAGGCTGGAGGAGCCAGGTCATAAAATTAAATGAAATTACTGCAGGAACTGGGATGGTAGTGACAATGAGTGGAATTTATAACACAGAGAATGGCAAGAGAGGTTTATGGTGCCTGGTGCATATCTACAAAGTCATTAGTCAAAGGGCTCCTGTCTTCCCTGGTGGGGGGTAAATATCACCCTTTGCTAGCATCCCCTTCATACGGTGCTTCCTGGCTTATTAGATTTGGTGTGTTGGAAAAAGCCTTGGGTCCACCCAGTTCACCTGTTTCATCTTACAGATGAGCTAATACTCAGAGAGCTGCTGGGCTCCTCTCTGTTAGAGCGTGCTACTGACAAACCAGTATTCCAATTTAGGTCTCTTGGCTAGGTCTAGTGATCTCCTTTCCTCTGCTGTCTTTTTGGAACAATTTTCAAGATATGACAGTGGGTTCACACATCACAGTGAACTGACATGTTAATGGGCAAAAGCAGGTAACAGGAGAGAGTCAGCAGGGAAGAGGTTTTGATAATTTTCATTGCATCCCATTCTGAGATGCAGAAGCCACTCTGCACAGAACCCCAGTTTGGTCTGATCCAGATGCTTTGCTCTCACCAGTCACATTCTACATCAGAATGCAACGTTTTGTGCTGGTCTGTTTTTGCCTGGGCCTCAGGAGCCGGCAACAGACCTGTAACAATGTCTACCTCAGCGATCCCAGAGTCTCCTGGGGAAATGACGCGTAAGTACACTGTCTCCAACAAATGAAGCTCAAGGAATCCTGGGAAGAGCCGTTAGTACTTGGGGCAATAGAGAGGACTTCTAGGTGGAGGTGCTGCCTGGCCAGGAGAGGCTTCTAGGCTGTTGGAAATGGACCGCTTACCATCTGCTGCTACTCCTTCCCTTTCACAGTGTGTTGCTTCTCTTCTCGGTCTAACTGGCACTTCCTAAGCAGTGGAATAAAGCCTTTCCTTGTATGTTTCTAGCTCTTCATCAGTTCATGTAGTTTTAGGCCAATCAGTAATAATAAGGTAATAAGATACGATATAACTAATCAATAACTGCCAAATACTCTACTTCTGTAACAAGTACCGCATAAGTCTTAGGGCACCAGAGATCAGGGCCTGACACTTGGGAATGAATCCCTATCAGAGCCCATCGACATTAAATGAGCCTGCCTCCAAATCCTGGGTGATGTTTCGATGTTTCTGTTTGCCACTGAAGCTTGGGCAGTGCCTTAACCCTAGAGTCTTCGTCTATATAATCAAGGTATAAACACTGACCCTGTAAGATCATTGTGAAAACTCTAAGATTATGTATACAAAGTTGTCCTTAGGTACCCACAGGAGTTTGGTTCCAGGATCCCAGAATCGAAGTCCTAGAATACCAAAATCTGAGGATGCTCAAGGCTCTCTTGTAAAATGGCATAGTTTTTGCATATAACCTAGTAACTTGCCCCATATTCCTTAAGTCATCTCTAGACTAGTGATACTATGGGACAGAATGTAAATGCTATGTAAATATGGTTTAAGAAAAAGTCTGTACTTTTCTTAAATGGTGTACAGACACCATTTAAGAATATATATTTGTAGTCCATGCTATTTGAATCCTGAATGAAAAACCCATAGACACTGGCTGGCTGACTCTACCTAGCTCAAAAATACTGAAGGCTCCAGTTCCTCTGTCCTCCATGGATGTTCTCAGGGAAAGCTTCTGTCCACTAGGTCTCCTTCCACAAGCCTTGCTGTTGCTTTGCACGACTGATAATCACCGGCAGTCAATCCACCCACAGGGTGGCTGACAAGGGCCCACTAGGTGTTGGGTCTGAGTCAGCCTTCTCATATGTCTCAGAGTTGCTCCTACACCCAGATGTGGATGAAAGCATTGGGCAGGTGCCTAGTGGCCTGGCTTGACCTGGCCTTTCCATCTCCTTGTGGACACAGGGGAACTGAACTGTACTCTTGGCCTTGGCTACCTTGGCATAAGCAAAGTGAGTTTCTGGGGAAGAAGCAGTTAGTGATGGAGAAAACTGGGGCAATATCAATTAGTTTTGAAATTAGTTTTGTCAGCTTTTCAAAAAATAAGGCAATAGGAACAAAATCCAAAAAGAAAAGACATAAATATTTCAGAACGGCTCTAAGACGATCATGGTTTCATCATTGTAGTTACAACTTTGGAAACGCTTACGTGTGTGCAGGGGGCACTGCAGCTAGGAGTAGGGTTCTTAAAAATGACCGTGTGTTGGAGCAGGAATATTGAGCTATGAGGAATAGCAGTACCTGTTCTGTCTCCCACCTGGGAAAAACTGGATGCCTCAAAGTTTCTCTGAGCCTCAGACTCTATATAAGCGAATGAGAATATTTTCCCCTTATCCATATGTCATAGGGATTTTCCTTTGTCAATATATTATCTACCTTACTCATTTTTATGGCTATGTAATATACTCCCAAGTATTGATGCATCATAATTTATTTAACAATTCTCACATTGAAGGTTGCTTCTCATTTTTTTAATACAAAACAATGCTGCAAAGAAATAGCTTATCCATAAATCTATGTAAAGTTTGGAGAGCATTTTTCCGGAATAGATTTGAAGTAGTTGAACTGCTGAATAAGTGACAAGAACATTTATATTTTCATACTTTCTACAAATTGTCTATCCAAAGTGATGTACCTAATTTCACTTCTTTTACCTATATAGTTCAAATTCTTTTAACACTGCAAATTATATATTATCTTCTCCATTTGAAGACAGGGAGCTGGAGACACATTAAGTAACTTTCTTGATGTCACACGCATATCCTATAAGCCAAGGTAGGTTTACTCAAGGCTAGCTTTTCTCACTCAATCTGTGCCAGATGGTGTCTCTTAGCATCCACCAATTTTGTGAGCCAGGAAGTTAGGGTTCATTCACGGATACAGGAGAGAAGTCAGCAAGGATTCTGCAGAAAAAAACATTAGGATTGAATAATAGCAGCATGGGCCATGTTGTACAAGTAAGTCCATAGTGTAAACAAGTCATTTGTTAAATTGCTTTCATCAAATGTTTATTAGAGAACAAATAATATTTACAAAATATGTGTGATATAAAATAACACAGTATGTAATAATACTGCCTGGAATCATTTAAGAAACACATACTACTACCATAATCTTGGCACTTCCCATAAATATTTGTCCTTATTTTCATCTTTTCTCCTTCCCTAGACTTGACCACTATGCTAAATTTTTTTGTTATATGCAATTATATTTTCTTGCATTTCCAGAGCCTTGATCATCATGACTGAATCCCCTCCAGTGTTTCAAGAATATACACTGCACAACTCCAGGAATCCTTTACCTACACCGGGCAGTATGGCACCAGCACAGCTCTCACTTGTAGCTACAAAAAAGGAGTATAGTGCTTAGAGTTGCAAATTTGAGGCTTTATTTAAGTGGGATCCTACCATATGCATTCATCTGCTGTTTGCTTTATATCACTCAGCATACCCTCCTGAGAGAGAATCACCATATGCTTATGGCTGTAGCTGGTTTGTTTCACTGCTATACAGTGTTACATGGTATAAATGAATCAAAACCCTTATGGATTCTCCTGTCACTGGGCATGTGGCTTGCTTCCAAGGTTTTGCTGTTAGAGACAGTTCTTCCATGAACATTTGACGATACTCCCTGGAGCAAATCATGTCATCCTGTGCAAAATGTTCCATGTGTTACTAGGAAAGGCATTCCTGTCTCTTGGAAAGCACATCTTCATTTTTACTAGAGAATGCCAGATTGTTACCCTGCAGCAATAGATGAGTTTTTCCTAGGATCCTTGCCAAAATTTGACATTGTCATACTTGGAAAATGTTGCCAGTCTGTTGGGTACAAAATGGTGTCTAACTGTGCCTTTAATTTGCCTTTTCCTGACCAATAATGAGCAACTTTATACACTTGGATCAGCCATTGATTTTTTTGTGATGTAGTCCCTGAAGTCTTTTGTGCATTTCTCTTATGGATCATTTTTGCCTCATTAATTTGTTAGTTTATTAAGTATTTTGTATTTTTCATTCTTTGTCAGTCATATATGCCGCAAATATATTTTTTAACTTGTGATTTATGATCATTTAAAAGTGGCTTCTAATAAAAAGAAGTTCTCAGTTTAACATGTTTGCATTCATTTTTTCTTTATGATTTGCATTTTTTAAATCTTAAGAAATGCATTTAAAAAAAGAAATGCATTTTTTCCAAAATTACAAATATTCTTCAGTATAACTTTCTAAAGTTTAATTTTAAGCTACTCATTTAAATATTTAAAGCATCTGAAATTAGTTTTTATGTATTATTATTGTTTATGAGGTAATGCTTCCATTTCTTTATCTCTCCTTCATGTAGATAGTTAATTTTCTTAGGACAGATTATTGGAGAACTCATTTTCTCTATTGTTGTTATACAGCAAGACTTTGTCAATCTACTAACATAAGCCATTACAAATGCCAAACTTTATTAGTTCTTGTACCTTTTAGACAATCTGATGAGGTAAGATTCCTTCATCGCTACGCATTCCTTCTTCATAAGCACTTGGTGAATGCTGGTGTTAGAGCCTTCCTTACTTTTCAGAAATTGTCAAGTACCACAAAAATAACTCAATTTGAGATAGATTTGTGTTCAACTGTTTAGATATTTATTTAGACATTTTCAAAACCTTCAAACTGTTGAGTCTTTTGATCTATGAAAATTGTATGTTTCTTAATTTGACTCTTCTTAATGTCCTTAAATAGTTTTATACATTTTTTTAAAAAATAAAAAGCTCAAAATTTTATAATTTCAAGGAATTTAAATAGTTATCCTTTGCTTTCTTATAGTTTTAACAGGTATGCTATACCTACGTATAAATGATTTCTAAGTTCTACAGCTGTGTTACATATATTCATTAATTTTAATACTTTAACAGTCACATCATCTGTAAACTTCCTCCTCCCCACTCTTCTTTCTTCCCTTTTTTCTGATCCTTATGTTTCATTTTCTTACTGATAGTAAATGCTGACTAGAAATGGAAACCCTTGGCTTTTCCTGTTCCTTTAGGAGGGTCATGGTGAGCCTTCTAGAACCTTCATGCTAAGAAGCACCCGGTTGCGGCACACACACCACCGGTTTGCCACCACTGAAACAGGAGAATACTTCTGTATTTCTTACTTAATACAATGCTTGTTTTAAGTTATTTGCATGTAAATTTTTACTAGTTTAAGGAAATTCACTATTAGTTATACTTTTCTAAAAAAAACAGAAATTTTCTTTTTATTTCTTTTTATTCCTTAAAATTTTCAAGACTGTTCTCCTTTGAATTTAATATAGGATTTATGTGAACCAGTTTCTAATGTTGTTAGCCCTGTATCTCTATTGGCAGAAATTATTATTTTTTTGCACATTTTGGATTCAGTTTGCTAAAATTATTTAAATTTCCTCATTTAATCTTATGAATGAGAAAAGTCTATAATTTTATTTTGTCATAAAGTGAGTTGTAGAGTATTTCCATAGTTTTTTCCTCTGGGATGTTTTTGCATGATTGGGATTATTTACCACTTAGAAGTTAGAACCAGTAGAGAAAACCATTTGAGACTTGCATTTTCTTTACAGAAATATTTTTAATAGCTGGCTTCATTTATTGAAAAATTATGATTTTATATTTTCTGTGTCTTCTGGTGTTGATTTTAGGTTTTTGCTTGTAGAAATTTGTCATTTCACCTCAATTTCCAAATTTATTGATATTTATTCATTAAATCTTTTACATTTTACTTTGTACAGCATCTGCATTATGTTGGTAGAGTTTTCAGCAGAATAGATTTGATACAGAACACATAATTTGTGGATTTCTCTTTACTCTTCACCCAAAGAGTCCAATGCAGAAGAGTACAGGAGATCTGTCCAAACACTGGAGACCCAAAGAATCCAGCTGAAGGCCTGGATTCCATGGCAGTGTCCTGCACGAGTCCAGTAGAAGACCCAGAGTTCATGAAAGTGTCTTCCACAACACCAGCTGGAGGTCTAGACCCCACTATTGTGTCTCATGTAAGTCTGTATCAATGACCTGCACTGCGAAGGCCCAAAGGTCAGTGGTGGGAGCTAGAAAGTCTGTGCCAGCAGGGTGAAGATCTGTGCCACCAAGATGAGGAATCTGCTCTGGATCCAGGAAGCAATACTCAAGGTAAGGACCAGAGTTTCCCCCATAAAGAACCACAATTGTCCTCGGTGACAGTGAGGATCCAAGCTCCTCTTAGGAGAAGAACAGCTGAGTTCATACCAGGAAAACCAATGTGACAAGCTTCAACAGCACACCATTTCCCCCCTTAGTTCTGCTTTTATGCTGTTGGTGACAATCCTCAGGAGGACCTTCTATACCAAGAACCACACTGACTCAGTTCAACTGGGGACTTGACCTTTAGTTAATCCAACACAGCATATATATGCACAAATTATTTCTAATATTGGTTATGCCCCTCTTCCACAAGTCTTACAGATTTGATAGTTTTTATGGAATATTCTCTGCTTTTTATTTTCTTCTTTTTATTTTTTCTATGGTCTCTGTTATACATTTCTTCTTTAGCAGAATCTTCAAGTTTTGTCATTATAGTGTCATTAATATTCAGCTCTAAGTAGCATTAACATAATTAGAACTTATCTGACTCACAAATTACTTAAACTGCATTTTAAGAAGTAATAATTACTTGTCTTTTGTTATTTGTGGTTCATATGATTATAAAATTATATAAGAATATCAATAATTAAAAAATTTACTTTTTTATTATTGATATCAAGTTTCATTGTGTTAATTCTTTGGTGTTTGAATTATGGCCCAGTTGATTAGTTTTCCTGTGTGTTACACATACATTTCAGAAAAATATGTAATTTCTAATCCTTGGGTTAATGTACTGGCTTTGTGTGTTCAATTAAGTATGCCATCACTCTAATTTTACACGTTTGTATTGTCATAGTCTGTTTTGTTTTATTGTACTGTAACAGAATACACAAAATGAATAATTCATAAGCAACATTTGTTTCTCACAGTCTTGTAGACTGGAAAGTCTAAGCAAAGATGTTTGCTGCTATGGCAAATAGAAACACCAAAATGACACTCCAGGTTTGGAGGCAGATTTACTTATGATCATGGACACTGATCAGAATCATTATCAAAATATCAAGCCCCAAAGGCTCAGGGAAGTAGGTTTATATGGGACGCTAAGGGGAGGTGCAGAGGTAGACTACTTGGCTTAGACTGGTTCTTACAACGTGCAGCGCAGTGACCATCCATTTCTAGGAGACAGAAGCAACTGGAATTGCAGCAGGAACTATGACCTGGGCAGCTAAGAAACTGAAGTCTACTGGCCAGGGTGGGGGGCATTGTCTGTTACAGTGGGACAGGCTGATTCATTAGGCAGAATTAAAGAGGAAGAGACTATGAGAAGGTATTTCAGCTGGAGAAGCAGAGGGTCCACAACTCTGATGGAGAAGGCCAGACTGGCCTGTGAGCGAAGGAAAGAGGCCAGGTTTCAGGTGGGCTTGGGAACCCTTAACATGGATGATATAGAATTTTTTTTTTGAGTTATTTGTGATTTATTTGGCATTTGTTTTCTTAAGTTCAGCTTGATCATTGGTGGGCTAAAGCAAAAACTGACTAGGTTAAAATATAAGCCATTTACATGTGTGAGTTCAGAGAGATGGTTCCTAATTAGCATTCCTGTTTCTTTAAGAATGGAAGCCTTCGATGTAGCTTCTGGAATATATGGATTTGTAGTATCAGGAGGAAAACACAAGCTGAATTTCTGGACTTATAGTATCTTTAATATGCATAGGAATTTAAGAGTGATGAGTTTGGAAGGAAAACAGGCCTTGGGAGTAAAAGGAATGGGTACTTTATGTCTTAAAGCTGCAGTTTCCTTAAAGTACAGTTCACTCAAAACCAACTTTCTCACCTCTTTTCTCCCTATCTTCATCTTTTTTATCCTAGCTCAGTCCTTCTTCAGCTCTCACATGCTGGAACCACACACTCATGGCTTTTCCAGACTGGCATGATGGCGGAGGGTCTTGTGGATGGCTCTGTTGCCATGGTTCCACTCTGTATTGCTCTGGAAGTGACTCTCACTGTGGCCCTGAATCTACAGTTCTCTGGTTGTTGCTCTCAGGAGGGCTGTGCATGGCATTCTCAGAAGTCTAGGTGGAGGCTGCCATGCACCCTAACTGCCGGCAACATCAGCACCCTGTGGATGTCTCTGCCACTCACTGCTTGTGCCCTCTGAAGTGGTAAGCCCACTGCAGCCACAGTTGGGGTGGCCCAAGAATCATTGTGCTGGAGCAGAGAATTCAGGCAACCCTGAGCAGCAACCCTGACCAGCAAGTCCCAAGGTCCCACGGGCTCCTTGGGTCCTGCCCTTTAAACTATTCTGTTCACTATGATATCGTGCTCTTGGCCTATGATGTGCCTGGCAGTCTTGAAGACCCTCTGGGGTCATCCTTCTGTTGTCTTGGTAAGCAGCGCCTGGCTTTCCTTTACCCAAACTAAAATTGCTCTTTCAGAAAATCACTTGACCATACCTTTGGTTTTCTCTCCTAAGCATTTTTGAAATTTGTTTACATTACCAGGTTGCATATTTTCCAAATCTTTATTTTCTGGTTCATTTTGGTGGCACAAGAGTTTTAAAGACATTTATCTACTTCTTTCTTTAAAGATTACATGTGCATTACAGACAACAGAAAAATACAAGACCCAAAGAACAAATTCACTGCCATTTACTGCCATAATCAGCTCTGTTGGTTGTGTTTAGGTCCCCTGTGTATGCACACTACATGTCATTCTGTGTGACTGAAGTCGTACTGTGAGCCACACTTTCCCAACACATCGTGAATATTCACTGATTCAAAATCCCAACGCTTCAAGGCTGTTTTTGATAACTAAGAAAACACTACTTGAACTCAATCTGTTAGGAAAAATATTGTAATCTTGCCTTTCCTGGGGATGAATTTCATTTAAGATAAAAATGGTCACATGCCTCTAGATGGAAGTTTTGGTAGAATTACAATTAAAATACTGCATTCCCCTAATGCTCAATTTTAAAATGAGAAACAAAACAACACAGTACATCAGACCTAATGGATCTGAGAATTATCAAATCTCTACTATTAAAATATTAGCAAGAAGGTATGTTCCCACTGAATTACTCATGTATTTCTCTGATACAATTGGAAATGAACACATACTCACAGATGTCACCAAAATGTAAATTTTGTGCATACTGTTTGCTTCCTCTAGTCTGCCCTACAACTCAATAAGAAATCCTGAGACAGTGCTTGGAGGTGGTGTAACAATTCCATGTCCATTTCTTCTATCAAATTTTTAAAAAGGTAATTACAAATTGGTGAATTCTCTAGCTCCACCTTTTACTATACACCCAAGACATGCATATAGCTTAGATGTTATGTATGGTAAATGCAAGTATTTTACCACAAATGCACATAAAGACCTACGGTTATAATCCAACCCATCTCCCGGATACAGAGACACCAGCAGAAAGCCCTTGTTCTCATCCTCCTTTTCCCTCTTTTGCTCCAGTGACTAATCCCAAGGCCATGTCTGGCTCCAAGAGGCTCCTTTGACAGAGGATACTTCAGAATATATTCCTTCTTTGGAGTACTTTTCTGCCGTAAAGAAGGTTAAGCTTGAACCATTTGTAGGGAAGTAGCTACACCTTGGGACCATAATGTTAGGTAGGATAAATTATACACACAAGTTTAAATGTCACATGGTTTGTCTTATAAGAGAAGTCTAAAACATAAAGAGCACAATAAAAGGTAGGTGATAGGAAGTAGGGACATAGATCTTTCTCAAATGGGAGGGGGGGATAAAGAGAGGGAGACAGCAGGAATGGAAAGCGAAGTGGATGAAAGTAGAACTGAGGTGTGTTAGGGGCATGCACCACTCCACACAAGGAGTGCAAACATTGTGGACTACAGACATGGACTAGTAAAAACAAAATCTGAAAAGGACATTTTATATAGGAATTATTTTGCTGTTTCTAGTGTAATCTGGGAATTAGGACTTATCCTTTAATACTCAGCAACATTCAGTAAAATGCACGCAGAGCAATGGGTAGACAATCTGAATTTCACAGGCTAAAAACCTTCTCTCCCTGCATGCCCCTCTCCCAGCCAGCAGGACAGATTAGCCCTCTCTTGAAGACATCAAGGATAGCAATTCCACTCCCAGAAGACAGCCATTCCTGGGACATAACAAAAGATACTTACAGGGCCTTACTTTAACCCTTCACTTCTACTCAGGCGCACTTAGAGCCCATCTAGAAAGACTAGAAGTTCCAAAAGGAACTTAAATTTCTCCCTATATATAGCAGTGTTGGATAAATTGCACGAATGCATTAACAAAAGCTATTATTTGAAAGACTTTTAAGCAGCAATGTTCTGCTCTGAAACCCTCCTCCTTCCCAGCTCTGTCAATCCAGGGGGCAGACAGAGGCATATGTAACACCTAGAGGGAACTTTAACAGTGTCACCTCCTACTTGGTTTTAAGAACAGACTTTCCTGTGAATTGCAACACAAAACATTCCCAGCTTGTTCTGTTACTAACTCTGCTTTTGTCTTACACTGGCAATCTCTTCAGCCTCTAGAAAGACCAGGAGCTGTAAATCTGGACAGTGATTAATTGTGCTTCACGCACAGCTGTAAAGCTTTTTGCACTTCCTGTTTCCTCCTCAGCCCATCCCAAGAACAAAACAGTGCACTGCTGAGCGAGGTGCTTCGCTCACTCTCCTTCCAGCAGACAGCATTTCATTGCAAATTTTGACAAAATTGTTTCTACAAAGTGTGTCATTTACTACCTCTGCTTTTGCCATACTTTATTCCATTCTAAACATTCCATGTTTCAGATAGGAACTCAAGGAGTTCACATATACCCAGTGGTGTCGAATAAATTACACACACGGAACAGTGTTTTATTTCAAAGCGTCTTGTAAGTAGGAGGATTCTGGTCTAGAATTCTCCCGATTCTTTCTTTCCCAGGCTCCATGTGACGGAGGCACGTGTGTCACAGCAGTTAAATGCAATGCATGATACACAAGGACAATGGCTCAGCTGAAATTTCCAAGCACACACTAACAAAACTACTTTTGCAGTTTCTTCCCTCCCCCTCCCTCAACCCACTGAATAAGGACAGACAGCCTACTGTTCACAGAGGCAGCTTAACAATTCCATGTCTGAGCAAAGTATTTTCTATACGTTTGAAAAAGGTATTTACAAAAAGTGCTATCCTGAGGCTCCTACTTTTAAATATATCGAGTACTTCTAAGTATCTAGAGCTAGACTTTTCATGTAAGAGCTTCTTTCTCTGCTCTGAAAGAAAGACTGATAAATAAAACTGTAGTGATGGTTGTATCTGAGGTATCTTCTAAATATAGCTATTTTGGCCTTGAACTATTCATTCCTCACTTTCTTCTCACTGCCTTCAATCCAGTGAACATATAATGCTTAGAGCTGGTTGCACAAATCCATATCAAAATCATTCACAGAGGACAAGCTTTCTGGTGATTTGGATATAAAGTGTGTAAAATGTGTTAACTTTAGTAACTACTTTGTTTCTCAGGAAAACTCTTTAACATCTAGGGACTTGATGTAACAAAATTTGGACTTCTTTGTCTGTCATATAGGCACAAAATAGACTGAAAAATGATGCTTGAAATGTCTAAGGAGAAACACACTAGCATTTCCCTTTTGCAGTTGGGTTCTTTCTGCTTCCTTCAAACCACAGAACAGGTACTAACGGTGCTATGCTGCTCATGAAAATGGTTCAATAGTTCAGATCCCAAAGGACACTGTTTCATATGATTTTTAGGGAAAAGACTTACAAAGCGATATTTTACTAGCTCTACACTGAAAATACATTGACACTTTTAAGTGTTTGGGTAGGACTCAATTGGTAAGGACTCAATTGGTACACTGTATACACAGCAGTCTTCAGTGGTTGGACACATGTAACTAGGGTTAGAATGAGGGACATTCTGGCTTAGAACCATCTCCACCAGCTGAGTGGGCTGTAATGTGTACATTTTTTAGAAGACAATCTCTCCCAGGCATTTTAACACAAAATTTTAATAAAGATGTAAAAAATTTATTACTTACCCTTGCTATACATTGGTAACTCTTTAGGAAGACTAGATACAGTAAGTTAGGGTTACTTTATCCTTCCACCTATACAGCAAAGTAAAGCAAAATCTGGTTTACACAGATGTAAGGGATGATGATGCAGCTAGATTCAGTGTCGGTGTTACCCTCTGCATTTCCTTCTCTTCCCCATGAAGCAGGGCACTGTATCATATGCACTCAAGAAGGAGTTTGGATATTTCCCCCCAAAAATAATACTTCTTATAAGTTTTAACAAAAGGAAAATTTAAAAATGTAAATTTTACTGCCTCTGCCTTCTAGCATATATCAAGCACTTGAGAACATATAGAAAGACACAGTAGTTCAAAAAGTACTAGCTATGGCCAATTATATGTGCACTAGTGAGGAATAAGTAGACACATGAAGCAAAGAGTGTAAAATGAGAGGTTTTCTGTGTACAAAGGACCGGTCCGACAGAGGGCCTTCTCCTCCTCACAGTGTCCTGCACCATGTCTCTTAACCCATGGGAAAACGAAGGATGGATGACTCTTTTGCTGTCACTCTGAGAGGGTCTAACATCTCCATTTGAACAAATCACCACTAGAAAACAATTCTTTTCTGTGGCTTTTTTAAACAAATGAGCATTTACAAGATTTGTGATTTTCTAACTACAGCATCATACATCAGCAAACTCTTCATAATAATCTAGAATGTCCAAATGTAGTACAACTTTTAATTTAAATGGTTGAGGGAAAGGGAGAAGTTGAGAGCAGCATTTTCATGATATATACAGTCGCCTTCTAAAAACAGTCAGTAACTCATCGCAAAGGCTGGTGGACACTTTTAGTGAACCACCCCTAATCTGTTACTGCACCCATTCTCCGGACGGAAGGCAGAAGATCAATCCTGCTGGCCTGCTAACCATCCACCCATCCTCACCCGTGGCTGAGTTCACCTTCTAGGATGAGTAAGACTTTGAGGTTGTGTGGAGGTGCGGACAGAATGATCGTACCAGGGCCCAGAATGGAACAATTCCATGGCCGAAGTGGTTGGAAGCTACAGCCCACGAGGTGATCATGCTCACCTGCACTGGGCAACACCAGTCTTCTTACCACACCAGCTGCCACTTGAGTGCCATGACCTCCAGTGTGAGCTGGGCAGGCAAGACCAAGCTTTGCGAGGAGTCTTGGCTCTGAGAGGTCATCACGTGGCCGTGGGGTGGGATGTGTGGTTCACTTGTGCTTTAAGACCTGAGACAGGTGTGACAGCCACAGTGAGGGCTCCAGGTCTGCAAGATGAGGGCTGAGTTGATTCTGTAGGGTAGAGCCTGGCATGCCCGAGCCTCGAAGCTCACCCAGAGGACCTGGAGGGCTCAGAAGGAGCAGAATGTGCTCAGTTTCTCACAGATCTCTCTGCTGGGACATCTGTTTCCCTCTTAGTTATAAATACTTACTGTCAAGTTGTTTTTCTTTTCTCACATTTCACTAAAAAGAGTTAAGAGAAGCCACACAACCCTTGACTACAGTGATGCCCAAGGGTTTCTCCCACCAGGTATACCGCTTTATTACTCATTACCTTTCCTAGAGTGTCAGGACATGGACATGCTGGCCCGTGGTTATTTGCCACTTCATAACAAGCATAGCCTTCCCTTCAATTGCCAATATCTTATTCTTTCTTGTCATTTAGAGCCCAGTAGGATGGTTTTTACTGTTTATATTACCATTAACACTTAGATAATTGTGTAAGAAGATTAACACTTTTCCAACAGCAATTCTGAGCCTTTACCACAATCACCCTTAAGGCTTGCCTCAGAGGGAGAAATTTGAGAAAGAACACCTTTCACAATAGTATCAAAAACAATGAAAGACTTAGCAATCAATCAAACAAAGAAGGTAAAAGACTTGTACATTGAAAACTACAGTATTCTGAAAAAGGAGATTGAAGAGGATATTACAAAATGGAAAGATATTCCTTGCTCTGGGGTAGGAAGAACCAAGACAGTGAAAATGGCCACACTTCCAAAATTGTTATACAGATTTAATGCAATCTCAAAAAAACACCATTAACATACCTCACAAAATTATAGAAAACAATCCAAAAATTCATTTGGTACAGAATAGATCTAGAATAGCAAAAGGTATTCTGGGCAACAAAGGCAAGGCAGGAGTCATCACAATCCTTAACTTAAAATTACACTACAGAGTTACTATGATAAAAAATGGTATGGTACTGGCAAAAAAACAGACCAAAGAATCAATTGAACAAGTTAGGAGACGTCAAATAAACTCCAAACACATTCATCCACTGTATCTTTGACAAAGGAACCAGACAGGTTCACTGGAAGAAAGACAGCTTCTTTAATAAATAGTGCTGGAAGAACTGGCTTTTCTGATACTGAAGACTAAAACTAGACCCATGTCTATCATCATGCACTAAACTAAAATCAAAATGAATCAAAAATCTAAATATTAAAAGAGAAACACTAAATTTACAGGAAGAGAAAGTAGATAGAACTCTTGAAGATACAGGTATAGGCAAAGACTTCATGAATAAAATCCAGATTGCACAGGAAATATTACAAAAAATCAACAACTGGGATTTCAACTTATTAAAAAGCTTTTGCACAGCAAAAGAAATAACCAATAGAATGGGAAAAATTTTAACCAATTGCTCCTCAGACAGAGGACTAACTTCTAGAACATATAAAGAACTGAAAAAAATCAGGTCCCTTAAATTCAAAGATCCAATCCAAAACTGAGCATCTGAGATGAATACACACTTCTCAGATGAAGAGGTAAAAATGGCAAATAAATATATGAAAAAATGGAAAAATATGAAAATGTTCAACATCACTGGTCATTTAAGAGATGTAATTAAAACAACACTGAGATTTCATCTCTCCCCATAAAGAATGGCTATTATCAAAAAATTGACCAATAACAAATGCTGGTTGGACTGTAGGAAAAGGGAACACTTATCCTCTATTGCTGGGAGTGTAGGCTGGTGCAGCCACTGTGGAAATCAATGTGGAGATTCTTAAAAAAAACTAGGATTACAGGTCCCATTTGACCCAGATATTCCTCTTCTTGGTATTTCCCCAAAAGAATTAAAAGCATCATACTACAGTCATATATACTCACTCATGTTTATAGTGGCACAGTTTGTAAAAGCTAAACCTTGAAGGCAACCCAAATGCCCATCAACCAATGAATGGCTAAAAAGATGTGATGTTTTTACATAATGGTGTACTACTTTACCATAAATAAGGATAACTTGAGATATTTACTGCTAGATGAATGTACCTTGAGACCATACTCTTCAGTGAAATAAATCGGGCACACATGTAAATATTGCATTGATGTGAAACTGCTATTATAAATAAGAACCAAATTTTACAAGACATATGGTGAAATGGGAAGAAATTGTTCAAAGGGAAAGTGTAACTAGGGAGAGAGGAGGGGAAAAGAAAGGAAAAGAAAAAACGAGAAAAGAAGGCTAAAATGGAAATAAAGCTTTGTAAATAAGGAGGGGAAGAGGTGTCAAAGAGAGGAGAGGAGAACGGGGGGAAGGACGAATCAAGGTGTATTATGTACAGGTACTGAAACCCTGTGATGAATGTGATCATTGTATACACCTAAATTGTACCAATAAATTTAAAAATTAAGAGAAAAGCTTGACTCAGGCAATGAGGGACTTTTCCAGCGTTCACTTCAAAACTAGTCCAGCCTCTTTCCAGACGTACCGTTTGAAAGCCACTTCCACATATTGAGGTATTTGCTGTTTAACACCCTACTCCTCTGGTAGCAATTTCTGTCGCAGTCAGTTTTGTGCTGCTATAAGAGGACGGCTGATAGTAAAAGCTTTATAAAGAATGGAAATGCATTTCTCACAGTTCTGGAAGGTGGGGAGTCCAGGATCAAGGTGTTAGCGTCTGGTGAGAGCCTTCCTGGGGCATCTTTCCAAGGTGCCCTACCCCTTGGTGTAGCTGCATTACTCAGTCCGGGAGGGATTTGCCCTCCTGACTTCAGCTCTCCCTAAAGACTCTACCTCCCAAGAGTGTTGCCTTGGGGGTCAAATTTCAGCACATGAATTTTGCTGAGACACATTCAGACATAAAATACACTCTTGTCTTCATATAGCCGTCATTTACTATGAAAATTATCTTAAAATTTGTCACTATAATATTGTTGCTGGAAAGATTTTCTTCCAATTATTTTGATTTCTGCTTAGTATATATTGTCATGTTTCTGATGTGATTGCAATTTTATAATTGTGATTTCTTCCTTAAGAATAAAACCTTTTGTTTAGTTGTGATTTTTTGTTTTTACTTTGTGCCTAAAAATCTATTTTTTCCTTATTAATAGCTACATGTTGATTTGTTTAGTGTTCGCCTGGTTCAGTTCCTGCAAACTTTTATTTTTTCTAATATTTGTGAAGCAGAATTGTTTGTTACAAGTAACATATGGCTAAATTTTGCTTGTCTAGTTTGTCTTGGCCTTTTAATTCCAGAATATCCTCCTTTACATTTATTCTAATGATCATAGTTACCTTTACTTGTACCATTTTATTTTGTACCTTTTGTAAATAGTATTATGCACTCTGTTTTTTTCCTTTTATTTTTATTGTTTGAGTATATTTTACCATTTCTCTTTTTTCTTTCTACTATTTTGGAACTAACTATTTTTTTGTCCTATTCCTATTTACCTTGGCAAATGTTACACAGTTGCATGCCGTACCCTTTTCCTGGACAAAACCAGGACTGGCAGTGAATCAGCTGCTCTCTCTCTCTCCCTCCTGATCCATTTCTGTGGGAGTTTCTAGATTTAGTTTTTTTTTTTTTCCCTTTGATTCTTGGTAAACAATATTACTGTTTTATATAGACAATATTTGTTTGAATGCAGTTGCTTTCATGTTTACAGTTTTCTTTTCATTCTTTATTTGTTCTTACAACTAGTGCCTTTGTTTTTTATTTACAGATTCATATATTTAATAAATTCAATAAGCAGATAAATAGTGATATCACCAGTAAGAGGCAAACATAAACTTAATGAGGATTTTAGGCTTTTTTAAAAATGAATTCTTCTTAATTAAGGAAATACTCTTATTTTCCCAAAATATAGAACTGGGTTCAAGCAAAAAACTTAATAAAATAAGGCACAATGTTTAATGAGGAAAAATTCATACACAAGGTTAATTAACATAAAATTATATTATTCTGTTATGCCCTGGAGGGTGATGGGTAAGTGCTAGAAGTTAAATATGCTTTTTAGAGCATTTACAAGATAATATATACATCTGACACAATCAACTATCTAGAAAATAGAAATTAACTATTGAGTGATGTCACTGAAACATTCACTTTTAAATAACTATATATTTATAAAGATATTGCTAATACACACAGTTTCAAATACAGAAAATTAAAATCATACATAGTAATTTGAACCAAGTGAAAGTCAATCTATTTTTAATATCTGTTGTTGATACTTTGAAGTCTCAAACTTAATGAAAAGTTAAGATACTGGTTATTGTAAAAGTTTTCCTCATCATTTTAGTTTCTTATGAAAGCAAAGTGCTTCAAAATGCAGCTAACCTCAACACAAGCCTCTCTACACTGTGCAGTGATTGTTAAAGTTAATAGATTTTTTGGTAACACATCAATGTTAACTATTTAACCTAGTGACTGAATTTTCAAACATCAACTACTGACTTAGCCAATTTAGTATTGGTTTGTCAACACTGACAAGAGTAATGTCAGCCTTATCCCAGTTTCTTTCTCTAGTTGGAATTTTGAATAAAATAATTTTTTCCAATGGTATTTGCAGCAAAAGGAACAAAATATGTCCTGCTAAATGGAAATGGTCTTTTTGCAATGGTAGAAACACCATCCATTTAACTAATAGATTTTTAATGTATGGTAGATTGAATGCTGTCACTTATATGCATTATTGAGACTAATCAGTACTAGGTGAAAGTCTAGTAGCACTTAAACCAATATTACCCTCAGAGAGTTCAATAATGCATAATGCTTACTGGTGAGCATACATTTTAAATTGTATGCTTAGAAAATATGGATCAAGAAAAATGAAAAGAACGGAGCTATTTACATACAAAATCCTTAAATATTAATTTCCCACCCCTTTCTGCCTATATTATAAGGAAAAGCGATAGCAAAATGTGTTCGCCCTCACAGTAGCCATGTCTTCATGTAGTACTTTAGATAAGAAGATGGGTAGGACCTGCTGTTTTCTTTTGTCGTGGCCAGATAAACTATCTAAAATAAAATAATATATAAGGAGATATATTTCTTTACTGAGTTTATTTCAGGGAACCCTGATCTTTCTGATTTTGACATCCTGAAATGGTACGTTAATCAGGCTTGCCTTCCCAGAAGTCCCTCATTGAAATCCTGGGTCCTGAATCCAGCAAAAATATCCTTCAGGATCCCAATCTTTTCCTTTCAAGTCATATGCAAAAAGATCATGGGCTGCCCAAAGTAGCTTATTAAGTGGTGCAATTCTCGAAATTTTGGATTTAAGTTTTACTTTTTGATTACAAATGGACAACATAACCCATAATTTGTAGTTCTGATTCTTTCTGCATGAAAGAGAAGTCCTTGACTTTCACTATCTCTATACAAAACACTAACTCTTATATAACATTAATGAATTTAATAGCATGCGATTTTGTATTTCCACTATAGTCATTTTTCTTAGAGGTAACAGTGTCTTCAACTGGTCACTTTAAGCCAATTGCATTTATTTTGCCTATAGTATGTTTTTTGCAATATCACTTAGTAAAGATATTTTGGACACAGTTCTCTCTCTCTCTCTCTCAATCTTTTTTTTTTTGGCAGGGATTGAACTCACAACCTCATGCTTGCCAGGCAGGTGCTTAGGTCACTGAGCTAAATCTCCAGCCCATAGTTCTCCATTTTTGTGAGTCTAGTTCTTAAAAGTTTTTAAAATTTATTTTTATTAGGGTATATTTGCCATATATAATCATCACAAAGATTCTGTATCTGTACATAATACATCTTAATTCCTCTTTTTTCCAATTCCTCTCCCCTCACTTCCACCCCCTTCTCCCCATTTATAAAACTTTTTTTCACTTTTTTAATTTTAAAAAGAATAGAACTAAACATAACAAAATGTAGCAAAGCAGATCAGAAGAAAACAATGTAAGTGACATAGATTTCAAAGCAAGACAACAGGAGATCTATAGTGGCTACCATAATGTCTCTTGTTTTCTTCTAAATAGTTGTCCATATCTTCACACAATGAATTCATACAAAACAAACTAGTATAAAACTGATCAGAACAGACTAATGAAGGCATTACAAACCTTCAAAACCAGACAATAGAAAAATCAACAATGGCTGCCATAATGTCTCTTGTTCTCCACAAATTAGTTGTCCATACCTTCATGTATGTTGAAATTAAACAATGCAAAACAGGCTAAAACCACTCTGAACAAAGAATAGAAGCATTACTGGATTTCCCAGCATGATGATATGGAATTAGCAATGGACACCATAATGTCTGTTTTTCTTCAAAGTAGCTGTTCATTTCATCAAGTATAATATAATCAATTCTTGTAAACTGTTTAGGAGAAGTTCTAGACCTTTCATTTTTTCCCTCCCATTCCTTTTTTTTTTTTTTGGTACCGGGGATTGAACTCATGACCTTGCGCTTGCCAGGTAGGCACTTATGCCACTGAGCTAAATCCCCAGCCCACCATTCCCTTTTCTAACCCCTTTTCTCTTCCTTTTCTTCCTCCTTCCCCTTCCCTGTTCCCTGTCCAGTTTGAATGTGTTCTTCCTACTTCCCAATATCTATCTCCGTTTTGCTCCTTATTTACCCTTTAAGTTTTCTGACACAAGAGAAACAATGTGATCTTTAAACTTGGGTGTCTGGTTTATTTAACTTATAATTATGGTTTTGAGGTGCATCCATTTACCTAAAATTAACTCAAGCTTATACTTCTTTATGGTGGACAAGTAATCCATTGTATATAAATACCACGGTTCCTTTATTCATTCATCTGTCCACAGGCATATGGGCTGTTTCCAAGATTTAGTTATGAATTAACATGGATGTGTGTATATTGCTATAGTGTGACCCTTGGAGCTCTTTTGTGAAGAAACCTAGAAAGGGGGACAGGTGGGTCAAACGGAACCTCTAGTTTTAGCTTTTTGAGAAATTTCCTCCCTGATTACCAAAGTAATTGTACCAATTTACACTCCCACCAACAGTGGAAAAGAGTTGCTTTTTTCCCCACAGCCTCACCAGCATTTGTTATTAGTCGATTTCTTGACAGTAGCCATTCTTTCTAGAATGCAATGGAATTTCAGTGTTTTAAATTGCATCTCTCAAATGACTAGTGACGCTGAAATTTTTTTTCATATATTTATTTGCTACTTATACTTCTTCATCTGAGAAATGTGTATTCATCTCAGATGGTCACTTTTTGGTTGAGTTTTTAAAGAAGGTCTGATATTTTTTATTTATTCATTTATATTCTATATAATAGTCCTTTGAGGAACAACAGGCAAATTTTTTTCCCACACTGCAGGTTGTTTCTTCACTCTGTTGGTGGTTTCTTTTGTTTTGCAAAAGTTTTTAATTTGCTGCAACCTCAGTTGTTTATTCTTCTTAACATTTCTTATGCTATTGGGGTTTTGTTCATAAAGTCTTTGCCTAAATTTATGTCTTCAAGAGTTTTACCTGTTCTGTCTTCCAGCAGACTGTGTTTCTGTTTTTATATTAAGATATTTAATCTACTTTGATTTTAGTTTAACACATGATGAAAGATATGGGTCTAGGTTCAATCTTCAGCATGTAAATGCTAGGTTCCCCAGCACCATTTGTTAGAGAGGCTATCTTTCTTCTAGTGAAGGTGTTTTGGCTCTTTGTCAAAAATAAAGTAGTTAGCTGAGTGTTCTTGGAATTGTTTCTGCATCTTTTGTTTTGTTCCACTGATCCTTGAGTTATTTATTTATTTATTTATTTATTAAATATGTGTGTGTGTGTGCATCTGCCAGTACCATGCTGTTTTTAACACTGTAACTTGGTAGTGTAACTTCATATTGGGGACTGCAATGCTCCAGCCTTACCTTTGTCACCAGAAATTTCTTTTGCTGCTCTAGGTCTCTTCTGATTCCATATGAATTTTAGGATTGTTTTCTCTAGTTCTGTGAGGTATGCTGTTGGTATTTTGATTGGAATTGCATTAAATTCTGTGTAACAGTTTTGGACATATGTCCATTTTCACTATTTTGGTTCTGCCAGTATAGGAGGTATCTTTCCATTTTCAGGTATCCTCTTCAATACACTTTTTCAGGGTACTATAGTTTCCAATAGAAAGATTTTTCACTTCCTTCATTAGACTGGTTCCTAAGTATTTCTTTCTTTTTTTTTTGATGCTATCATGAAAGATGTTATTTCCCTAATTTTTCTTTCAGTTAGTTTAATAAGTGTACAGGAATGGTATTAATTTTTGAGCATTGACTTTGTATCCTGCCGTGCTATCTAACTTGCAGTATTAATTCAGGGATATTTAGTGGGGTCTTTGGGGTTCTTCCACAAGATCATGTCATCTGCAAATAATGATAGCTTAGCTTCTTCATTTCTTTTATTTCTTTCTCTCATCTAATTTCTATTGGTAATGTTTCTAGAATTGTACTGAACAGGAGTAGTGGTAGTGGGTAATCTTGTCTTGTTCCTGGTTTCAGAGTAAAAACTTTCAGTTTCTAACCATTTATTATGATATTGACTGTTGGTTTGCCATAGATTTTTTTTTCAGATTGAGATAAAAACCTTCTATTCCAATTTTTGTTAGGGTTTTTTATCGTACTTTGTTAAACGCTTTTTCTGTGTCTATTGAGATAATCATGTGGTTTTTGGTTTTGGTTTTGTTAATGTGGTATGTTACGTTTATTGATTTGCATATGTTGAACTATCCCTACATCCCTGGGATGAATCCTCCTTGGTCATGATGGATTATCTTTTTGTTGATTTGCTTCATTCAGTTTGCCAGTATCTCATTAAGCATTTTTGCATCTCTGTTTATTAAATAGATTGGCCTGTGTTCTCTTTTTTGGTTAGATACTTCCCTGGTTTTGGTATTAGGGTAATGCTTGCTTCCAGGAATGAATTTGGGAATATTGCTTCCCTTTCAGTTTTCATTAAAGACTACAAGGAGTACTGGCATTAGATAGTCTCTAAAGTTCTTGTAGAATTCAACAATGAATATTTTAGGACCTGAGTTTTTCTTCATTGATAGTTTCTTTCTTATTTCTTCAATTTCATTTACTGATATTGGATACTTAGAATTTTTATATCTTCTTGAATCATCTTAAATCACTCATATGCAAGACAGAAGTCAAGATGGTCGATCAGTGAGAAACAAAATACAAAGCCTCCTGGGAGAAACAACTCATATGCCAGAATAAAACTCCCTGGAGAGACCCAGACAGAGGGAGATGGATCCTCTTGACACAGGAAGAAATTAAAACGTAAAAAAGCTCATCAAATACATCAGGACTACAACTGAAACAGCTAAAAATTACAGGACCCAGCGTTTTCGTGGTGACCCGCCATTTGTGCCAGCCTGAATTTGCGCCAGCTTGAATCTGCGCTGGCCGGCAGAGTTTCCCAAACTCATTCCCACCACCACTCACAGGAACCACAGCAGCACTGAAGTCAGGGGTAGGTGAGCCCAATGGAGAGTGGAGCCAGCAAAGGGACCTTCACTAATCCATGGTCAGTGCTGGGAATGAGACCACCCCCACAATGGGAAGGGCATGACCAAATGGGCAACATATTGGAATTGGGTGAGAGGAGCCTGAACTGAGAGCGACAGTGACTTCAGTTGGTTGCTCCCTCCCCAGAGCAGATTCGTGGGATTTGCTTGGACTGGGCTGCACCCCTGGCCAGACCCAATGGTCCATCCCAAATTGATTCCCTGCACCTAGCAAGCACTAACTGGGTGAAGGCCTCTGAAGTTTGGCTGGCCTGGTTGGGGGGCAGGCATATGCAGCCGCTGCTTACACCTTAGTGACAAGAGCAGGCAAGACAGGGTGGAGGTCCCTTGCCAGCGTGCTTCAGAGGAAACGTGGCCAACAGGGAAGGGGGCTGGGACCTACACTGTAACCTGTGTGGAGGAAGCCAGGGCTATGACAGGAGAGAGAGGCAGGAGGAGGCCCCCAGCCCAGAACCCTGAGAGCACTGATTCAGGAGAGGGAAAAACAAGGAAGACTAAGGGCGGCAAACATGCAACATCAGACATGGCTTCAATGGACATTTTCAGATATTTTCAGAGATATTTTCGGGACCTTGTAGAAGAGCTCAAAACTGAAATATTAAATCAGGTAAATAAGATATGAGTAGAGTAATAAAAGAAATGCTCTCAGGAAGCATCTCTCAGGAAGATACAGATGGAAGAAGGGAGGAACACAAAAAAAGGAGAGAAACATTCCATAAAGAATATAAAAAAATATAGAATACATGAAGCAGATTCAAAGAGACTACCAGGAAATTAAAAACTCCATTGAAAGCTGGCAAAACACCTTAAGAGAAACTAAGGATAGACTATCAAAACTTGAAGACAAGTTTGTAATGTGTGATCATGAAAGGAAAGATCTCTTAAAAATAACAAGGAAACAGGCAGTAACAATACAAAGGCTAAAAGATGACAAGAGAATCTACAATTTAAGAATAAGAAATGTGAACAAAGAAGCAGGAATATATACAGGTGAATTACAAAGGCTATTCACAGAAATAATTAAGGAAACTTCCCAAGTATGGGAAAAGAAAATGACATTCAGTTGTGTGAGGCATGCAGAACTCCAGCCACCTACAACCAAAACAGATCTACACCCACACATATAATAATCAAGATACCAGAAATTGAATATAAAAACAGAATATTAAAAGCCATCAGAGAAAAGAAAAAGATTATCTATAAAAGTAAGACCATCAGGATCATGGCTGACTTTCGACACAGACCATCAGATCAAGAAGAGCTTGGAGCGAAGTAGTCTACGCCCTGAAAGAAAATAACCTCCAGCCCAGATTGATGTACCCTGCAAAGCTGTCACTAGAAATTAATGGAGAAACAAGATGCTTCCATGACAAAGAGGAAGTAGGGAGTTTGTGACCACCAATACAACCCTACAGAGAATACTGAAGGACATTCTAGAGAGAAAGAAAAAAAATACCGTGATTTTAGGAATAGTGGCAGAAAGGCCTCAATAAGTGGGGCAGGCAGTAGAATGAAGGAGAAAAGTAGACAAACAAAGGCAGAAAAATAGCATAGCAGAAATGAGGCAGAGAAGGATGGCTAAAATCTCTAACATAGATGGCCTTGATACACTATATTGTTAATAGTGCACCAGGATTTAAAACCCATATTACTCACACTACTCTGCTTAGATGTATTATATTGTGTTCCAGTCATTCTACCTGTAGTAGATTTGAGGGCACAGATAGTAAACCCGAAAATAACAGGATATAGTATGGTAGTCATCCTTAATTTCCTATTAACTTAATCTAAAGCTCTGTAAAACCTACACTGTTTTACCATGACTGATCGTAATTGAATATGGTTTGTTAGATCGCTGTTTTGTATTGATAGATTTTATTCAAAGCTGTTATGATTGATAGTATCAAGTCTGAGAGTATAGGCAACTGCACTTAAGATGACAAAAGATTCACTAGAATATCCACTATGGTTTGATTATTACCTGCCTTTGAAGTTTTATACTGTCTACAATGTTTTATTTTTACTAATATTGTTATGTACTGCTATATTCAATTATACTGCTATATTCATTTATGCCTGATGATATAGACAATTCTATTGAAGATAATAAGAAACAACACAGTAATCGTTGTAGATCCCTTATACTGTGGTTTTATATAGCTTTTTGGTTTCAAGTTTTTATAGGAATTTGTTTGTTTTGTCTTGCTATGTTTTGTTTTTCCCTCTAATACAGAAAAGATAGAAATACATGTAGAGACTCATGCATACTTAGCTATTTACAGTCTCACTGTTTGACTATCTACTTTGTATGCTTTAATTTTGTAGCTTGAACAACAATTTCTAAGAGGACAATATGTAATTTATCAACTACTGATTTCTTGTTTATCTTTTTAAAAAAATTCTGTATTATCTCTACCCTTTATATGCTTTTGTTTCTCTTTAAATAAAAAATTTTTTAAAAATCACTCATATGCAACTATTTTTTCATTGCCTTTGGACAGATGTTTTCATGGGAAAATAGTTCTTTTCTCTTAGTGCATTAAAGGCATTGTTCCACTGTCTTCTGATTTCCTTTTGCCACTTGTTATTCTGTATGTATTGGAAGTTTTAAAGGTGCCCTTTAGCCACTAATGCTACACAGTTTCACAATGATATTTCTAACATTTTATTTTTATTTTTATTCTGTATGAGATATAGTTGTCTTTGCATTGTAAATTTGAAGCCAGTTATCCCTGTAAAGTTTTCTTTGTCACTGTTTCTTCAAATGTCATTTCTCCTTGTCTCTTCTTGCACCCTTCCTGGGCCTCTGAGTGGACAAATATGAAACATCATCACTATAACTTCTATGTTTTTCAAACTTTTTCTGCTATTTTCTGCCTCACCATGATTCTATACTACATTATACAGTATGCATTTAGATGTAGCTTGCATTTTTATTAGACAACTCTTTTTTGGGAATTTTTCTGTGAGTAACATCCATTGGAATCTTTATTTTAATAATTATAAGTTAAAAATTGAGACCTTCCATTGGAATCTTTATTTTAGCAATTATAAGTCAAATGGTTTGGCATTTTAATAGTCTTTTTTGGTTCATTTTATCAGTATCCTGTTTATTTCTTTAATTTCATTAAATATACTTTTAAAAATGTTTTGCTGGTATCTTTGAATATGAAATCAGTGATGACATGTTACCTCCCACTCTTACTAGTTCTTGCTTGTGGTAACTGTTTTCCTTGTGTAATGTGTGCATAGTGTGTGTGTGTGTATGTGTGTTGCATTAAACTCAAGACCTCAGGAATGCTAGGCATGTGATCTACCATTAGGCTTAACCCTTACCCCAGTATTTTTTAAATATTTTGGCTGTAAAATTAGAACCCGGGGGCGTGCATCTGTGGCCATTCTTTGAAGTTTGTGTTGCACATTCACCTTCACTGGTTGTCTATCTGGGCTTTATGATTTAAACAGAGCTTGCACCCTGAGTTGTTTCAGATCAGACCTCCCAGGTGGTGTGAACTCATGCTGCAGTTTGAGTGAGGACAAATGATTCCTCACACTTCTCAGGGCAGATTATTTTGTCCCTTACCCTATACCACAGCCCACCTTGCCCATCTGCCTCCTGGGTGGCTGTGTTAGGGCGGACACAAGTATAACACAGATGTTTTCTTGCTGATTCCACCCTAAAGGTGAAGCATTTCCTGACTTTTCACGTAGGTAGGCCCCAGGTTTTGCATCTTAATCCTTAAGGCCCACAGCTTCATACATCAATGCTCAGTATCCTAAAGAGAAGAGTTATTTCTGTGTTTGGCTTATCTATCTAGGTTTCAGGTTTTACTTGGTTTTGGCAAGCTTTTTATTTGGTAAATAAAAAACAAGGCCCAAAAAACAAAAAGAAAAAGAAAAACACCACCTTTCAGTATTTTGTCCAGCACTGTGAGCGTTTTTCCTGCTCCTTGTGTGAAGAGGTAGTCAGTGCTTCTGCTCTGTCGCAGTACATGAGTTGCAAAGTCTTATAATAGGTTTAATTAAGACTTTTTTGTATGTAAGGCATTATTAAAACCATGAGTGAACCCAAAGAACAGCTGATATCCATCCTCAGAAAACTCAATGACTACCTCATATGCAATATGGATACATCAGAGACAGCTGCAGAAAAGTGCCAGCAAGTCTGAAGTTAACGTCTAAAGTGGACACAAGTGAATATGGTCACCAAGGGATTTAGCAGAGAAGCAGGACTCTATTTTTTGTCTCCTCCAGAGAAGAACCTGGAGGAAATGAGCTTGAAGCATGCAGAACAGCTACACAGGCAGAAGAGCAACAGGAGGGCAATCTGGAGAGAGGAGCGTTCCAATGTGGAATGTTCTCTGAAGACCTATTTGTCAAAGGTTTATTCCCCAGGGTGGCGCTGTCAGGAGTTGGCAGACTCTTAAAGAGATGGAATCCAGTGGAAAAGAGTTAGGTCACTGGAGGAACGTTCTTGCAGGTGTCTCTAACTCTCTCTTGAATTCCAGCCTTGAGGTGAATGATATCTTATGCTATCACTGTTACATGCGGGCTCAACACGCCCCCAAATAAAGCAACAAACCTGAAGTGGAACCTCTGAAACTGTGATCCAAAATAAACCTTCCTCCTTTCAAATTGATTATCTCAGATATTTTGTTATAATGACAGAACACTAACACAACATTCTTTACTAAGGTAGCAACAAAACTGAAGACATTTGGAGGGAAAATTCATAAATCTTGATTATAATAATATATAATAGTCCAAAATCTAAAATATTCTAAAATGCAAAATTGCTGAGTGCTTACCTAAATGGTGCCACAAGTGGGAATTTCCGTATGTGACTTCTCGTAATAGATCACCATTAAATGCATGTGCACTAAAAATATTGTATAAAGTTATCTTCAGACTATATGAATAAGCGTATAGGACACATCAACAGATTTGGTGTTCAGACTCCTATTTCCCCAGTATATTTCATTATGCGTATGCCAATGCTTTAAGGTCTGAAACAATCCAAAATCTGAAGCATTTCTCCTCCCAAACCTTCTTTCACATAAGGGAAAATCTGTGGCTCATTAGTGGTAGACGTCAAAATAAGCAGCTCAGTGGAAGTCTTCAGTATGATGAAGAGTGGGATCGAGTCCTGGGGTCTCTCACTGCCTGTGAGATTTGGAAGGAAAATCCAAGGGCAGGATGGCAGGGCTGACAGCACACCCTGGTGGCTCCCTGATGAAACTCACCCAGCAGGGCCCCTTGAGGATTAGTGTGCAGAGGAAGTAAAGCATTGGATTACTTATACAATGGCCAGCGGCAGATTTCGGGTTCAGGAGTCGGGTGCCGTCTTCTCATGAGTGATTAGGCCAAGGTTTGCACATCTGTGGGCAGCGACTCTGCCCCCCCCGTATGGGTCAGGCTCCTCCAGCGACCCCGTCCCACCTCTTTATGATCAGGCAAGTGTTAGCTTTTAGGCATTTCCAGGGCTCTTGTTCCTGTAATAATTTTGGGATTGCTATATATATATTTTTTTTCTTGAATGTCTTTATTCAGAGTGTGTGGATGAAAGGCAGTCAGAGAGGTAACATGTTTCAAGAAGACTGGGAGAGAACATATTTCCTCAGCCAAGTGAAGGCTACTGTTATTTACTGTTCCAGCTGAATCTATAGATTATATCTTAAAATATGGGTCCAGAACACATCTGCGTAACTCATTCATCTACGTCCCTTTGCACTGGCTGCTTCTGAGTGAGAAGGCAGAAGTGGGGAGCAAGAGGGTTGTGTGAGAATTGTGTCTGTCCCTAAAGACAAGACAGAAGACGGTGAATATCAAGTGACCCTTCTCTGGATGAGGGTGCTACAGACTGAATGTCTGTGGTTGGACTCATACCTTAAAAGCTCCCAGTGTGAGGCTGTAGCGAGGCAGGGTTTTGAGGGGTGGTTAGGTGATGCGGGCCGAGTTCTCAGGGAACAGAAATGAGCCCTTGTGAAGGACTGCAGAGAGCTGCGTTCGTTCCACCACACGAGGGTGCAGCAGAAAGACAGCGGAGAACCAGGAAGTGGTCTTCACCAGGCGCCACATCCACCTCGACCTTGCATTACAGGCTCCAGAGCTCGGAGAATGAAGTGTGTGCTGTTTAAACTCCCTAGGGTAGTGATGGTGAAACTTCTAGAGAACGGTAACAGGCTGCAACTCAAAACCTACTTATTTTTTGCAAAGTGCTAACATGGCAATGAAGCCTTAACACTGAGTTTTAGTTCAGAAAACAAAAACAAAAACAAAAAACCCAGCACTTACATTGACATCTTTTGTCTTAAAAGAAAAGCACGCCAGCACACATGCCATAGGTTCCCTAGTGTATGGTCTGTGACAGCAGCCCAAGACCGCACGGGAGGAGACCACCCCTAACCTTGAGTACACATGTCTAGGTATGCAGGTCAGAGACGGGGAGGGCCTCCAGGGGCCCAGGTTTCCAAGATCTCCCCCACCTTATACCACTGTATTTCTCAGGACATTAGGCTAGAGTGTGGAAAACCCAGGGAGTTCTAAAAATCACTGTGCAGATGATTCCCTAAAAGGTAAAGGGGCATGGGATCACAAGTGGCCTGTCCATGGAAGGCGCTATGTGACTTGATAAGGGGTTGTCTGAACAGGGAGGGTTGGGGCGAAGTGCATCTTTCACTTTTGCAAACTTCCTGTGAGCAATTTGAAATGAAACTTTCACCGAGCTGGTTTCTTTGTCCCAGTGAGGAATAACAGGAAATTCTATGTGATAAAAGCCATATCCTTTCTGCAAAATTACAGGGTCTCGCAGTGGCAGAGAGGGCGGGAATACAAGATCCTTGAGCACCCTGTTCCATTTGATCTGGGCCACAGCCCTGGGGTGCTGGCAGTGCCATCCTCACCTGACAGACGAGGACCCAGTGTAAGAGGAATTTTCTCTAATTAAAAGTACATGGTCTATGCTGCTCATCTCCTCCCAATATTCTGGGAATTGAGCCATTATAGTTAAAGCTGCCTAGATGAAATTCAGACAAGGATTAAGCTGACTAGAAAACCTGGGTTGCGAGGTAGAAACAGCTCCCTCCCATGTTTAAGGAATTTATGGAGTGTACCTTCCCTGGGCATCTGCTGCCCATATTAGGAAGCACCCTCTGCTGCCCAACTCTAGACCACCCTATAGTCGCTCCCTCCAATGAATGTAGAAAGCCATTTAAACTAACCAATGCCATCTGCTTCTGTGACCACGCTTGCAAAGACCCCTCCTCCCTTTGTTCGGTAGTTTAAAAGCCATGCTCCGGCACATCTCGTGGCTCTCTGTTCCTGCGTGTTCAGTGAGCCCCACGCATGCTTGGACAATAAAAACCCCTTGCCAATTGCATGAGAAGGTGCCTGTTCGCTTCTTCCTACACGCGGCGGCATCTCGACCATCACACCAGTACAGGGAGAGGTGGGCCTGAGCACCCAGCCTACCAAGGTCAGAGCCTCAATCTCTTCCCCTTCCCACTTCATTGCCTTGCCTCCCTCCCAAGGGGTCTGCAGACCAGACTTGGCTTTGGACAGACCACTGACCCCTGCCCTTGTTTGTGAGGCTTTGCTTTTAAGGGGCAAGGAATGCTCAAAACAATTAAATAATTGCCCAGTCCTCTGTTATTTAAAGCAATTTTTCTTGGAGCTCTGTGGGCACATACTGAAATATGGATATTTGATTTGTAGAGCATTGTCCTTGGAAAGGAGGGAAAGAGATTGAAATTTCTGAATGAATATAAACTATAATATATACAGAACTAATCACTTTAATTGGCCCTTTTTATTTGGAGACTTTCTTAAATTATGGATGTGTTATTTGGGAGCCCAGGCAAAACTTCCTGACTGGGGTCCTGCAAGCTTATGAGACATCTTTCAGCGAGAATAAGAATGCAATGTGAACATTAAGGAATTTGCTGTTAGCTGCTACCAGTAGCCATGCTCTGTCTCAGCGTGCGCCCACAGGCTTTGGCAGTTCCAGGCAGTGGTTCCCCACATTTGCTGATTTATTTATTTTGTGGAATGAGAAGGTGCATCCTAAAGGAAGGTGTCTTTATTCTTTTCCAGAGGTTCAGAAGATCAATAAAACTAAAATATGTCTTGCTTATTTTTCTTTTCTTTTCTCCTTTCACTTTTTTGTGATATTGGGAATTGAACCCAGAACTTCCACACTGAGCTACATTCCTAGCCATTTTTCATGTTTTAAGACAGGATCTGCTAAACCACCAAATTGCTCAAGGATAGCCTCAAACCTGTGATACTGCTGTCTCAGCCTCTCAGAATGTTGGAATTATAGCTGTGCATTACTGCACCCAGCTTATTTTTAATTTATAATATCTTGCTCTTTCTGTATTCTGTATTTTCTCTTTGAATTGAAAAGCACAAGTACTTCCATCTAGTTACTTTATTAAGATATTCACTAGGGCCAAAGGAGCACTCAGCCTTTGCAGGTGAAGAAGAGAGTTTGCCATTATCTAATACTGACTGGAAATAACTACATAGAGTGCTGTGTTAAGTTGACCTTTTAATCTTCATAGTACACCGATGAGCAGAAAGGAGTGAGGGATCTCCACTGTGGCTGTGCTTGCATCGCTTTTATTCATGTCCCATCTACCAAAGAAAATCACAAGACCGGGGTCCAGATTTCCTAGAGTCAAAGAAGTGAAGTGATGGTACAAAGTGTACAGCTACAGTAAGGGTAAAGATAAGCTTGCATGCTAGTCCTTGGTTGAATACATGTATTGTCAATATCTTCTAACTTGTGGCTTTGCTTTTTACTCTGTTTGTTTTTGATGAATAAAAGCCCTGAACTAACTAGATAAAAATCATTCATGAATGTAATGTATTAGTTTGGCTTTATATGTAGTGGTTTATATTTTGTTCCTGTTTGATGAATCTTTGCCAAAACTAGGTTAGGGAAAATTCTTTTAATGATTTCATTTTAGTAGTTTCATTTTTATCTTTTATAGATCTTTAATATTTAGGAATATGCTATAGTTTAGAATACTATTTAATACACAGGAGTTTCCATTATCCATGGTTTTACTTTGTATGATTTGTTACCCATAATCAATCACAGTCCAAAAATACTAAATGAGGTATTATAGAAACAAATGATTTCTAAGTTTTGAGTTGGATACTATTTTGGGTAGCATGATGGTATCTCACACAGTCTGTTCCATACTGCTCAGAATGTGAATCATCAATTGTCTACTTTTCTAAATTGTATGCCTGGCCGCTTAGTAGCCATTTAGGATACTGTATTGACTATCACAATATCATAGTACTTGTATTCATGTAACTTTTATTTTTCTTAATAATGACCCCAATCTCAGGAGCAGTGGTGCTGGCAACTCAGATGAGACAAAGAGAAGCCATAAAATGCCTCCTCTAAGTGGGAAGGTAGATATTCTCAAGTTAATACAAAAAGAAAAAATAATATGTTGAATTAGTAAGGTCTATAATGAGTAACATTATGTGTATCTGTGTATGTATGTACTATCTGTGACTTCAGGCCTCTGCTGGGGGTGTTGGGACATACTGATAAGGAAGGAATGCAGTCTGAAGTGGAGGCCGGGCTAGTATTTTACCTAGTGGATGTTAAATTGGTCAAGTACTATTAATAGACATAATTATTTCCCTCATTTAGTTGTGGGTTCTTTGCCACAAGTGATAGTCTTATGTGTGGGTCTGTTTATTATCATTTTGTTTCCTACCTCGGTATTATATAGTTGAATGTTGTCATGGCTATTCTGGCTTTAGAAAAAGAGATAGTAATAATTTCTTTTTTAAAAAATCTTTTATTTAAAGGGATAAAACAGAAAAAGGAGAGAAATATTACAGAATTTCAAAAAAAACATAAACAGTAAAAAATCACTAGCTGATAAATTACATATTGCTCTTTTAGAAATAGTTGTTCTAGTTACAAAATTAAAGCACCCAAAATAGACACTCGAGCAGTGAGACTGCAAACAGATCTGTTCAACAATCAAACAAGAACTAAGAAATATGGGTAACAATACATGCAGTTATATCTTTTATAGCACTTCCTATTTTCTCTTTTTTACAATAGTAATTATACATTTTTTATTTAAAGAGAAAAAAACAGGAAAAAGGTAGAAATATTACAGAATTTCAAGGAAAGAAGATAAACAGTAAGAAATCACTAGTTGATACATTACATATTGTTCTTTTAGAAATAGTTATTCAAGTTACAGAATTAAAGCACACAAAGTGGACACTAAAGCAGTGAGAGTGCAAACAGATCTCTTCAGCAATCCAACAAGAACCTAGAAATATGGTCATCAATCCCACACACCTAAACATACATGCAGCTATATCTTTTATAGCGCTTCCTATTTCCTCTTTTTTTACAATAGAAATTATACATTTTAAAAATTTTATTTAAAGAGAAGAAAAAACAAAACAAAACAGAAAAAAGGGTAGCAACAATACAGAATTCTAAAAGAAAGAAAGAAAAAGGAGAATGAGAAAAAGCCCTACTAAGAAATCAGGAAATTATAAATTACGTACTGTCATCCTGGATGTAGTTGTTCAAGTTACAAAGTTAAAGGATAAATAGTAAATATTCAAACAGTCAGAATACAAACAGTTCTGCTTAAAGATCCAAAAAAGATTCAGCAATATGGTCATCTATTTTACACACTCAAACATACATGCAGTTATATCCCTTAGAGCACTTTCTTTTCCTCTCTTTTTTACAATAGCAATTACACATTTTCGTTTTGTTACTCTTGTAGTTCTTATGTACTTTTTATACTAGAGACACAATATGATATTTATAAATATGATTCTTATTTATTTCACTAATGAGGATAGTCTCAAGTTGTCTCCATTTGCCTATGAAGGCCTCAAGGTCATCCTTTTTTATAGTTGAGTAATATTCCATTGTATAAAAATACCACATCTTTTTCATCCACTCTGCAGTTGATGGGCATCTTGGTTATTTCAAGGATTTAGCTATCACAAGTTGTGCAGCTATGAACATGGGTGCACATAAATCACTGTGGTATGAACTTTTCAGTTCTTTGGGGAAAATACGCAAGAGGGGGATAGCTGGATTGAATGGGGCTTCCAATCCTAGTCTTCTGAGAATTCTCCATATGGATTTCCATGTACTGGCTCGACTTTGCCATGTTATGTTCCAGTTGTTTCTTTCTGCTTTTCCTCTTATTTAATTGCTTATCCTACCTGGTGGTTTCTTTCTGTTGTTGTTTTGGGGGTTGTGGTCATTTTTATCTCTGTCTAGTATGTCTTTTAGTACTCTTTCTAGGGTTGGTTTGGTGGACATGAATTTCTTCAGCTGTTCTTTGTCATGGAAGTATCTTATTTCTCCATTAAATTTGAATGAAAGTTTTGCTGGGTACATCAGTCTGGGTTGAAGGTTGTTTTCTTTCAGGGCTTGAAATACCTCACTCCAAACTCTTCTTGACTTGAGGGTTTGTGCTGAAAAGTCTGCTGTAATTCTAATGGGCTTTCCTTGATAGGTGAGTTGTGTCTTTTCTCTGACAGCTTTTAATATTCTGTTTTTATGCTGTATGTCTGAGATCTTAATTATTATGTGTCTGGGTGTGGATTTATGTTGATTGTGACTGTTTGGTGTTCTACATGCCTCACTTATCTGCATATCAGATTCTTTCCCCATGTTTGGGAAATTTTCTGCTATTATTTCTGTAAATACTTTATGTATGTCATTTGCCTGGACTCCTGTATCTTCACTAATGCCCATTATTCCTATATTGTTGCTCTTGGTATCATCATGGAGCTTCTGGATTGTCATTTCATGCTGATTTGTTATTTTTAAAAGTTCTATCCTTTCCCGATCACTAACTGTGATCCTGTCCTCAAGGTCCGAAATCCTATCCTCAGCTTCCTTTAAGTGGTTTTGCACGCTTTCAATAGAATTTTTTGTTTC
>PVLA01003424.1:0-214135 GCA_004027455.1 Hydrochoerus hydrochaeris
CTTCCTGCTTGGGGTTGAGGTTAATTAAAACCTATTGTTTAGGATTGTCCCTGCCTGGCCCTAAGCCTGGGGTGCTTCCTGCTTGGGGCTGGGGGTTGCTGCCAAAGGTTAGCAAATATATACTCCAGCTTCTAAAAAATAAAAGGGGATTCAGATTCACTCACAGACTGGTGTGCAGTGTCTTCTGTCTCTCACTCACTGACTCCCTGTCCACCTTTGGGAACCCTCTGCCTTGCTGCAGCTGGACTCCGGCAATATGGCAAGGCCCTATCTATAAATGAATAAGGAGCTGATCCCAGGACCATTGTTTTGCGTTTCGCATGATAGGTACTGAAACAGTTAAGCTGCACTGAGTGAAGGAAAGATACTGGAGATACGGGGTAGAATGGAAACAGGGGAAGGCAACGGCAATCTCTACTCTGGAGGCACCTGTTAGACACTTCTAGAACATAAGCTCTGTGAGGGAAGAGGCTTTGCCAATCTTGTTCCATGCTAAACCCTTAAATGTGCACAAAACGACATTCAGGACATAAAGTATGAGAAAAAAGCCAAGGGGAGGCACTGAGAAGGCAGCTGGATTTATGAATGTTTAAATCTTTTGGGTAAATGCAGATCCCTGGCAAAGCATAAATACATTCCTCCTTGGCTCTTGCACCTCAGTAAAGATATCTGAGAGGGCGGTTTTTCGAAGAGTTGAATTAAACATCCTAATAGGGTCAGCTAATGCGGCCCTGCAGAGAGGCTCAAAATCTCAGCCTCTGACGAACTCTTACCTGATCTTCCCACATGCTCAGGTTCGTTCAAGTTATCTAATGGGCCTTGGGGAGCAGCTGTGCTGTTTCTCCAAGTCACGTTTACGATTTCTGATAAGAATAATGATGATGATAGTACTAATAATGTTCACATATGTCAAAATTATTATCTTTTGCCATTTTCTATTGGATCCATTTTTATTTCTACCAGTCTCCAGATGAAAGTGTTAAACTTGATGCTTACCTTAGATCATATATGCCTAAACTTTTGGCTTTCCTGGGCCACACTAGTGAAGAGGAATTGCTTTGGGACACGTATAAAATATGTAATACAGTTAAAGTAAGTAACAAAAGTTCTTTTACTTTTCAATATTTTTATTATAATATTAAATAATAGATCCAACTGTGGCACGTGCAGGAGGTCGAGACAGCACTGTGCTGTAGCCTCTCCTCTGTAATGGTTCTGCTGTTGCCTTGCAGCCCAGTGCAAGCACAGCATCCGAGCACAAAGGTACACTGAAAATCATGTGATACTGTTAAAAATTTATGCTCTGATGTGGCTGAGGGCTGCACACACCTGCTTTTGCCAAAAAGAAGAGGTCTCCAATAGGTCTTATCCTTTCCAAGGGCTGGTTTTTCCAATCCATGGTGGTGTCACATTTTCATTACTAGGAAGGGAGCGAGTGGGCCGAGTAAAGAGGAAGTCAACAGTGTTTCACAACTTGAAACCATGAAGACTTCGGGATCCAGGAGCTGAATCCTGTTGTGAGGAAAACAGTTTCATCTGAAGTCAGGGAAATGAGTTCAGGGGAAAGGGCCTTCAGCTTTGAGACAGGAGTACCAAACGGACAAGCCAAGAACGCTGGTTCTGAAGCCAGAACACTTGGATTCAAATCCTAGCTCTGAATCTATAGATCATTTACTTAGCTTCTCTGTCCTTCCATTTTCTTACTTATTAAGTGGTTGGTGATCATCATAATAGAATTAAATATTATTTGTTTGCACTAGTTATTTGAAAATGCAGTTGTTTTTGTAACTAACGTCCAGTTATTACTCTGTCTTTGTTCTCTGCTAAGTCCTTCCACGTGTAATCTCTCTGCGTATTCACGTCAAGCATCCGAGTAGGAACCGTAATTACCTTCACTGAAGGATGAAGGCTTCAGTAGCTGTCCACATTAGACAACTACAATGGTGGGTCACAACTCAGGCAGCCTGACCCAGAACTGCACTGAATAATGAAGTGTTATCATGCCTCTTATTTCTGACTTGCTGTTTGTTGAGTGTTAGTATGAGTGAGCAGAGTCCTGGGAAGACTGATTGCCAAGAACCATGGACCAATATTTGCTGTCAATCAGCACTAGTATAGATGGGCCGCCCACAAGAAGCTTGCTCTTAGAACACTGTGGGACATGGCTGAGCCTCTGTGATGTACCTGCCTATTGTACTTTTAGGCTTTGTTTTGATATAGGAGGTCTCATTATGTTGTCTAGACTAGTCTCCAATTACTGCTTTCAAGAATTCCTCCTGCCTCAGCCTTCTGAGTAGTTGGGATGACAGATGTGTCACACTGTGTCCAACATGAGTAAAATGCACATGAAATAAAATCATCGGAAGAAACAATACAACATTGCTCTCAAAGGTATCTTCCGGAGAGGGGCTCTTGTCAAGGAGAAAATAGCATTTCCTAAGTAGCCTAAGCTTTCCCTTCCCATGAGTGCTCCCATTTGAGGAAGAAAGTTTGCACAGCAACCCTGAATCTCCTTTTATAAAAAGGGGGAAAGCTTTGATAGGAAATTTTTCTTCATATGGTTGAGTGCACAACTTCAAAAGCAGTAATTTTTTTTCAAAGCCTTTCAACCAAAGGAACGTATTTGGCCATGAGGGCACTGTCCCTGCCCAGACCGTTACCATAGGCCGTGCTTTCTCCTTTCTACATAGCAATGGCCTCTCCTTAGGCTGACTTCTAGGTGGTGAAAACTGACCCTCATCCTTGGGAAGGCTATATGGAATCAGGAAGGACTAGCTCAAATGGCTTCTTTTCCTGGCCAGATGGTTTATTCTTGCTACTCTCTCCCAGGAGTTCAGCTGCACCTTGAGATTTTTCATAGGTGAAATGACCTTTAACCCGGTCAACTGACAAATGGTGAAATCTACTAGATGGATGAAATATGTAACAACGAAATGTTATTTTGGGCTACCCAAGTCTGTCTGGCTCCGGGGAGCAGTTTGGTAAGTTGTCCCAGATAACATGGGTGGGGAAAAGACACCTAGGGCCCAGATCTGGGTATAAAAGCTTCCTGGACCCCATATTACTACAGACTCAATCAAGGGCGTATGTCCTGTCCTTGGACCAGCCAGTCCAAAAGAGGAGCCCAGATGAATGGTCTTACCAAGAATCACTCAATAAGCGAAAACTGCCCTTTCAAGGCATAGGAAAAAGTGAACCTGCTAAGGGAATTTTAAAGCTGAAAATGACACCCAGGCTCCAAGCCCAAGGATCATCACAGGATGAACAACGTGACAAAGGCAGAGGCTCTGTCTGTTAAGGAGCTTTGAGGACTAGAGGCTCCGAAAGCTGACCCCAGAATCCTCTGCTCTCCCTGTACAGCTCCCCGTGGCGCTTCCTAATATAAAGGGGAGAGGGAGCAAAGGACGTTAGGGTGATGTCGGTCTCTAAGGACGTTAGGGTGACGTCAGTCTCGGTCTTCCTCTCATCTCTGAGCTGCAGGTGATCTCTCTGATACAGAAGAACTAAGAAAAAGAAATACCTATCTTTTGTAAAAAAGATAAATAGCTGGGAATTTGTTATCAGAGAAAAAAGATCAAAGGGAATGTGGGCTAGAGGTAGACGCTGGATAGAAGAAAAAAAGGAGGGGAAAAGAAAAACGTAATTTGAGACTCTATCAAAGCAAGAGACTTCGTGGGTGGGCAGGAAGTGAAGCCAGAAAGGCAAGAGACAATACTGTCTCGTGGGGCCTTTAGATAAACAATATGACCAGGGAAAGGGGTCCGGATTAAAGGGGTCCAGAAAGACCTGTCTCCCAAACTGAGCAAACCTGCCCCAGTGCAGACCTCGACACTCACCTGCTTAGGACTGTCCTCTCCCTAGGGCTTCTGTGTATCTTCAAGAAGAGAGGGGAACTGCCTAAGAAGCTTATGTGGTGTATACTGCAGACTTGTTGGGCAAGAGAAGGTTAGAGAGAAACACTGCTTCCGAGCCACAGTGCAAACTACCCATGATTTATCTCCAGGCCTGCCTTCATGTCAGCTAAACCTTTCCAGTTATTTCATGGTTGTACTTTGAACAGCATTTTAGCCATAGTTTCCTAGGAACAAACATTATGCAACATTGCCCCAAAGGCATCAGGAATTTTTGTCCCTTTCCCCTCACCACAGTTAAGTCATTGTGTAAAGGACTTGATAGAATGTGGGAAACTTCTAGCTCATGATCACGCTCTCCTGACAATCAGGAGCAAGCTCCTTCCCACAGCCATGAGGCTCACCATGATGGAAACTGTTCGGTTGTTGTCCTGTTGCCCTCTGCTGCCTTCCTCATGATCTTCCCCTCCAATTCCTCTCATTGTTCAAGGCCCAGCCCCAAACTCCAGAGCTGAGCACAGGGCCTCAGCTTGAGGCCCCTCAAGGCCTCATCACACACCGCTCTCCCTGCACTGGACTTTCTGCCTTTTTTGGTAATTGTGTCCACGCCTGGTCACTTGTGGCTGCTGCAGATTGTTAATTACTTTCTTCAGGGCACAGCACACGTTGTCCTACTAACAGGTGCTCAGCAGATGGAGCCAAGCACTGATGCATGAATACACACACATCGCCCCCGAGGACCAGCACTGCTGTGGTGAAGTTAAAGTTCTTTCTCTTCTCTGCAGGATGCCTGCAGCATACTAAGGAATACATTTTCCTTCCACTTGATGAAAATATATTTGCTTTGTCTGTTCTCTATTGACAGCACCAAAAGATGGGCTGATGATGTTGTTCCATCAGATATTGCTAATGTCTTAGTTTTAAAAATATGCTTGACCATACCCATGGAAAAAAGAGATGGTAAGAGCATAATAGGTGCACAATAAATACACCTCGAGTGAATGAATGAAGAGAAAGGAATGGTAGGATAGGAAAATAGATAAAAACAGAAACAGAGAGAGGAACAGAAAAAAGAGAGATACATGGAAAATTTAGTGAAAAAGTAGAGTGAGGGAAGAGAGGCGATCCAAGACTAATTAAGTTCTAAATCAGCAATTCTGGGTTTATTATAAACTTGAACTTGATAATTTAACAAGTAGGAAGCCAGCTGGGAGAGAAGAGGCAGACTCTGAAGACAGAACTACATTCTGATACGCACACAGTGACTGTGTGGCCATGGACAAGTGCTGTAACCTCTCTGAGCTCACTCTTTCTTCTCAAACTTTCTATTTTGAAGTAATTTTATACTTACAGGGAAGTTGTGAAAACAGTGCACAGAGTCCCAGTACCATACACCCTTCATGCTGCTTCCCTCAGTGTTAATCACAGTAGGTATGAAAACAAGGAAACTGACATCTGTACAGTAACACTGACAAGACTGCAAGTCTTCCTAGGGTTTCACCAGTTTTTCCACCAATGTGTTTTTTTTTCTAATTCAGTATCCAATAGGATCCCACATTGTATTTAGTAGTCATTTTTATCTCCTCTAGTCTTGATAGTGCCTCAATTTTTTCTTACTTCCCATGACCTTGACACTTTCTAAAGAACAGAATGTCCCTAAATGTAGAGATGCCTGGTACTGGTTTCATAATTAGATTTAGGTTCACATTTTAGACAAGAATGCCATAGCGATGATGTCACGTGCCCCTCAGGGCATCACACATTTGCGGGGGGGGGGGTACACACCGATACTCTCATCAGCCTTCATCACGTGGTTGAGATAGTGCCTACTTCTGCTTTCCCACCACTGCTCTATTATTCTCTTTGTAATTAATAAGTATCTTGTGCAGAGTTGCTCTGAGACCATGCAAATATCCTGCCTCGTATCACATTTACTTTTACACAGTCATTTTTAGAACTTATCAATATTTTCTGCCTGTAACAATTATAAGTGTAGGAAATCTAATGATTATTTTCTTTTTCCTACATTTGCTAATTGGAATTCTCTGATTACTAAGAGCTTCTACTCCACCACACAGACTAACTTAATATTTATTCATGTTAGTATGGACCTGAGAATATTTATTTTACTGTAGGGGTCAGAATCTAGTGCTGTCATTACTTTTGTTGTGCATGCTTCACTGCCTTCATCTGTAAAACAGGCAGAATGCCCATGGTTATGAGGATTAAATGGGATAAAATGTGAAAATGTCTGGTTTATTGTATCTACTAGATAGATGTAAGCTCTTTAACTGCCCTTTCTTTTCAGGATAGAAAACTATGTTAATTAGAGGCAAAAATAGTCTAAATTAGTGAAAGTATGAATATAATAAGATATTTTAAAATGCAATGTAGTTTTTCTAGCTTAAGGTATATAAAACAATTAGAATTTAGCTATCTTAGGTTTTCTAGTGGAGTTTATTGGGATCTGCTTGCAATGACTAAGAATGATTTTTAATCAGCATACACATAATTTGTATGAAGATACATGCTTAAGAATACTTGAAAACAGACTGTTCTCTTAAGTAGTTTAAGTGTTTTCCCAGAAATCTTGTTTATGTTCCAAAGTTGCTTAGCTAAACTATTTTCAGAGATGGTCCAAAGCAAGTCTCAACCCAGCTAGGGTCACATCATCACTAGCTCTGAATTAGTGACATCACTGATTCATCTCTGATTCCCAAGGTTATAGCAGTGAGTGGAAGAAATCCAAGTTTAATTTAAAATTAGATTTTTAAAGTTCTGGCAATCCACTTTTAAGTTTAGGTCAAATATTTTTAAAAGGGACAAGAATAGTGTCTTAAAAATGTATGAGTAGAACTAGAAGTTGAAAATACTTCATAAAATACAGTAAAATTGACTAATAAAATCACTCAATTTACAGGAACTTTCATTTTTCAATCCATTTTTATCAGTAAGGAAAATCAAGAATAACATTTTTTAAAAAGTAACTTTGGGTCCGAATAGTTTGCAAGCTCTCATGCAGACTCCCAGAGAGCCTGTCTCACTCAGTTTGGGGTGGGAACAGGAACCTGCAGACTTAACTTCTCAGCCCCCTAAGATGCTCCATCCTAGGAGTTCCTAGACTGCAGCCACACCTGTCCTCTTCAGAACTGGCTTCTGGCTGGGTCTCACAGGCTTTGAAGTGACTTTCTAGGGCTGAAGACATTCACAGGACACAGAGAGAAAAGGTGATCCATGTCCCTCAGTGAATAGCTTCATAGTCCTCTGTGTATGGAACCCTAGGTGTGTTGGGTTTGAACCTTCAGCCAAGGAATTCTGATAATGTGACAGGGAGTGGCCTAGACAGATGTGGTTACAGATCATGTTTTTAAAACTCTAAAATGAGCTTTAGTCTCAAAAACACTAGTAAGGGTGGGCAGAAGAGAGACTAGGAGTTGTAACTGGTTTTAGAAAGCAGAAGGATTAGTGCACTGGCCAGTGACAGGGAAGAGAGATAAGGTCAATTAGGCATCTGGGCAAGGGGGCTCAGTGAGAAGAAGAGAGTGTGTTGCTGAGTTTACTGCCTGGAAAGAAAAACCACCATGATGGAAGTGGAAGACAGAGGGAGATATCAGGGACAGACAAAACTATGGAAAAATTATGCCTAAAAGCCACAAATGGCACTTCAAATACAAAAACAGCCAAGAGTGGCTCTTTACCTCATTAAATCTCATCACCAGGTCTTCAAGGGGATTGCGCTCTCCATTATGAGAGGTGAGAATGGATGCTGAGATGGACGCTTTGAGGCAGGGCAGGGACCTCTGGCATTCTGGGGTGCCCAAGTCCCGGGTTAAGAAGCAAAGGTAGTCAACTGGCAGGACTCTTCGGTAAATGTTCTGCTCCTGCTCAGTTAGGATACTGGCGACCTCCTCTGGGAACTGGATAAGGGGCTGCAGATCGATCAGGTCCTTGCTGATCCCAGCTGAGCTTGAAGGGAGGGCATTCAAATTGGCCACAGAGGTACCTGATTGGCGTTCTGAAATAAAGCAAGGAAGTCATGGTTACACCGAAGTTGGTATTCTCTGACAGGCCAGAAACTTGAAAGATTTCTTAGTTAAATCCTCCGTCTGGTGACTAGGTCTATATTATCTTGTTGGTTATGGAGACCTTTCTGATATCTATCTGTCTGTCTGTCTGTCTGTCTGTCTGTTCTCTCTCTCCCCATTACCTGTGAGGTAGAGGTAGTGCTTTTCATTTTTAGAAGCTGCAATAATACAGCACATAATTCTCCAACCAGCTTATTTATCCTTATCCTTATCAGAGTGAAAAACAAAACAAAACAAGCCTGGATATGGGCACATATCCACTTTTCCAAGTGAAATGGAAAAGAAAAGAAGGCCATACACATATCTGCATATTTTATGTAAACATGAAGGAGACCTGGGGACCTAGGGACCCAGCAACACTCTCTGCCCAGAAGATCAGAACTTCATAGTATCACCCACTCTACACCCTTCAACAACTTTGATTTCACTGAGGTCCATTTGGGAGTTTGTAAGAACAGATCTGCCTATAAAAGTAAGGAAGAATAGGTAATAAAATGTGTCTAAATAAATAAATCTTACTAGTCTACAGCTTGTGGCAGAAGGATGCTAGAGAAAACATGGAGGCTGCATTAAAGAGAAGTACCAAAGGCAGGGATTCCTAGGCTCAAAACGATTCCCTCAATTGGAAATACCATACATGTGTTCTCTTTCTCTTGACACCCTCTCCTTTGCCTCTTGTCTTATTACCTAAAACTCATTCTTTCATTCACTCATTCATATACTTAACCATTCATTCATTCAAGCTCTGAAAAATCAATAAGCCCTGGAACAGAATTTCCCAAAGTATGATCTTCAGAAGGCTGGTATTTCAAAGAAAAACTAGTTTTGTGGGTCTTCTAAGCTGGGGAATTACCACAGATGCTTATCACACACTCTCTTCCTGGAGACCCATGAGGCATGCTGGTGCACTGTTACAGGCTCTGAAGAGTCTTCCTGTAAGGGACCCATTTACATAAGCTTAACCCAGGGTTCCCAGAGCCCCACTAGTATCTATGGCATCATTCTATGTTACTAGCATCCTTGGAACCCCTTCAGAAAATGCTACCTGGGTCCAAGTTGCCCTCAGTCTCTCTCTAGTGTAAGTCTTTCCTTTCCTGCAGACACTCCTGAGGTCTCTTTCACATACCTCATGCTGGATGGCTCAGGAGGGGACCACCTGCTATTTGCCCACAACCTTTCTAACACCCCTGCTTTGTTTTCAATGCCGTTAGTGGTCTCTTGCTAAAATAAAACCCGTCTGCCACCTGCCTGTCTTCAGTCTGGACACTGGGCAACAGAAAGTTTATAGGACTTGCTTCACACTCTGACCTCAATATTCCTAGATGTCTTTTTGTATCTCCATTGCAGAAATACTTGTAACTATCACTCCTGTCTCAGAGTTACTAAGCTTTGAAGTTACCATTCCTGAATGTGTCCTTCCTTTTCCCCCATATCAAAACCACAGCAACCACTAAGTTGATGTGCCATCTCTGTGAATGGTTTGGGTGCTGATATTCTCCCCTCGACTCATCCCGGCTTAAGCAGCTCAAATGCCTTTGCAGCATCGCAAAGAAAATTGATGATATTTGCTGTTTAATCAAGTGAGCTACTCCCCTTTTGAGGAATGCTTACATGCTAGTCAAAAAAGAACTGTGAAGAGAAAGCTTTAACATTTGAACAACTCTGCTCTCCACTGATGCAAACTTGGACTTGTTTTAAACATATTCCAAGCAAACGTTTTTCTTTTGCCTTTGCTATAAAATTGATAGTCTCCAAATGATTGCTTCTCTTTGACTGTGACAGGCAAGCAAATTGTGAGGAATTTATTCTAAGCATTTTATCCATCTTTTGGATTAAATTACCAAAAATCTACTGAACCAAAAAGTGGGAATTCCTAAATTATTTCAAATCACATTCAAAAAAATTAAAATAATAAGGGAGTTAAATAACAAGGCAGATTTCCAAATCTAAGCAGCCTCACTCTCCAAACTTTTTGAATAATTTAGAAAGTAACAAGATTTCCTGAAAATTGAGTCAGAATGTGGCCTGATGACAGGAGTGGCCAGCATTTTGGGGAATACTGATAATTTATGTATAGTGAATAAGCCACGGATAGAGTGCTCTTCAGATGTTATCAACTCTAAAACACAATTTCAGAGTCAAGTACACTACAGAAAATAAAAATAAGTCCCAAATCTTAAGAAATAGCCATATATCTAGTATATGAGAAGAGATAATATAATAAAATAAGCATATAAAATTAAGATACCATGATATATTGGAAATGGCAATATATCTTGAGATATGAATTCCATGTTGTTACAATGAATGACAAATGTAGCGAACAGTAGAAAATGATAATAAAGCATCTTTTTGAAAAAAATTTATTTAAAGGGGGGGAAGCAAAACAGAAAAAAGGATAGAAACAATACAGAATTTCAAAAAAAAATAAACAGTAAGAAATCACTATTTGATACATTACATATTGTCTTGTTGGATATAGTTGTTCAAGTTACACAATTTAAGCATACAATGTGGACATTCAAACAGTGAGGCTGCAAAAAGTTCTGTTCACCGATCCAACAAAAACTTAGTAACACGGCTATCAGTCCTACACACTTAAGTATACATACAGTTATCTCTTTTAGAGCACTTTCTTTTCCTCCTCTTGAATAAAGCATCTTAAAAAAAAACTGAATAAAGACATGAAAGAGAAGCCTGGTTGGTATAACTCAGTGACCCATGTGTCTCAGTATCAGAATGACATCTCCTTCAAAGCAAACACAAATCAAGGCATGAAACAGGTGCAGCCCTTTAGTGTATGTTTCCTTAAAGCAGGCTTTCTTGGGGACCTTATACCATGCACCAAAGAAGAATATCCTAATGTTTTTCTTGGGACATAATTTCCTGTCCCTCAGGTCCTACACTACCAGTGCTGTTGTATTTTGCCCCTTCTTTCATCCTTGCTGAGCCCTCCTCATCTCCTCCTTCTCTTCCACATGCCACATTACCCCAGTGCTCAGCTATACTCCAGCCCCACCTCCCACTCTGTAACACCTGCCACATAACGATGGATTATAGGCCTAGAACAGTGCTGGTGAACCTATGGCACACATGCCACAGCAAGCTGTGTGTATCGCTGAAAGCTCTAAAAGGTTTGCCATCACTGAGCTAGGAGTTCTACGATCCCTCATGCTTCCTCCACATCTGTGTGGCAAAGTTCACAGAGCTCACTGAACACTGATTTTTTTGTGAAAGCCTTTTTAGGAAATTTCTGGTAACAAAGTCATCTGCCTCATTTACAGTCAGTGCTGCCAACCCCATGCTCTGCTCACAGTCATTCAACAGCAGGATATGGCTGTATCTCCAGATACTGGTACCATGAGACAAAGTAATTTCAAATTCTAGTTCTCTGCTCAGATAGAAGCTTCTTGTACTATGTGCTTCCTATGGATTAACTGAAGAGACAGTATTACACATACTTTATTCATTAGAAAACTGGCTCATATACAGTCACACTGGTAGTAGGCCAGGCAGCTGGCATCTGAGCAGGGTCTATTTCACCTCAGGTTCCTGGGCCTCTGACACACTGTTTCACTGATGTTCTAGTTTATAGATGCATCTCAAGAGATTTTAGTGTCAATTCCCGTGCTTCTTACTCAGAGCAATCTGGCAAATAGCCTATTTAGATTCCAGTAGTAAGAACCTGACCCTGAGAGTAAACATTCCCTTCATGGGTCAGCCTGGAACCATCACTCGCACTCCAACATGACAATTGCTAGACACCACAGCATGTGGAAACCTAGCTTTTCCTCCCTGTGAGTTCATAAATTAGAAAAATATTTTACACTGACTCTATGCAAAGTGTGGTTCCTTTAGTTAATAATTAGTTAAATAAAGTTAAGCAGGCTTTTAATTCTAGGGCTTCTCAAGCCCTTAATAATTCCCACAAGGGAAATACAATATTGCACAGTACCCATTTCAACCTTGTTGTCTCTGTCATTTACATAGGAAGCACAATCTCTTCAAAGGTTTCCCACCACATTTCATGATTGCCGGGGGGGATGAATGGGGCCTATGCAATTGGTAAAGTTGGTGGTTCCAAGAGTTTTATTCTTCCACACTGTGAGAATCCTAAGCTCTAAGGGTGAGAAATACTATGGCTTACTTAGGAAACTGCAAGTCATTCCCATGCTGAACCCATATTAAGAGAGATGAGGAATCCTATAAAAACCAGGAATAAAACTTCATTTCCCAGAAAGCACTAGTGAACAGGGGTGGCTCATAAAGGAACAAAGGCAGAAATATGCACCCTGATTTTAGGTCTTGGGGTAGAGCTGGGTATCACCCAATCTTGAAGGATGGGAATCCATGGCCAAGTCTTCTTTTGAGGGATGCTTCTCTAAGTAGCTGGAGCAACCCCAGCCCCAGTCCTCTTTGCCTTCCTTTCTCTCCAGTGATCACCTGTCCCTGACCTTGTTGATAAACTGTCATTCCTAGGGGTTGTCCATTGATTGCACAACCCACAAATACCAGGTAGGCTGGGTATAATATTCTATACTTGATGAGTATTTTTCTTTAGTAATTGTTCACTTAGTGGTCTTGGGGCATCCTCTGCTGTTTAGAGGCACTTAAAAAACAATACTCTGGGCTGGAAATGTGATTTAGTGGTAAACTGCTCATCCAGCATGCATGGGGCTCTGGGTTGGATCCTCAGCACTGCAAAGAAAGGAAGAAAAAAAGGAAGGAAGGAAGGAAGGAAGGAAGGAAGGAAGGAAGGAAGGAAGGAAGGACAGAGAGAGAGAGAGAGAGAGAGAGAGAGAGAGAGAGAGAGAGAGAGAGAAACAAGAGCTTGCTCAGAGCCTGATTCTTTACTCAAGAGCCTTTCGACCTGGGCTAGAATCCAGCAAAACCTGCCACTGAGGTTTCCTATTTCTTTCTTTTTTTTTTTTTTTTTTTGTCCCCACTAAAAGTTACAGCACTTGGTTTTTCTTGCTATGGCTCATATGAAACTCTAGAGTTTACAAAGTAATCTCATATAATCTCTGCACAATGAGAGGGAGTCATCATTCCTATCATAGGTAGGCACTGTTACTCTTGTTTTTTTGTAAAGCTTGAGTTCAATTGTCACATGACTTACAGATCCAGCCTGTTGGTCAGCCTAGGAACTGGCAAAAGCTGGCAGAGTACTTGAAGGTTCTGGCTCCTGGCCTAGTACTCAATGTTACCCCAACCTGAGCTCGGTGATCTTGGGCATGCTCAGTACCCAGAGTCCAGCTGAAGTAGCTGCCAGCACATCTGAATGGGTTTATGAAATGCTAAATGCCATAAAATCACCACTCATTTACTGAGTGCCTACTGTGCGTTAGCCTTTGTTTCAAGCTACACTGCATTTGGGATTTAGTGAAAAAGACCCCTATTCACATAAGACATCCTAGGAGAGCAGACAGGTATTAGTTCTTTGTATTAAGTAATACATTAACTACTCACAAAAAACCCTATAATGTGGTGTGATTTCCTCCCTCCTTTTTGTGGCACTGGGGTATTTGCACAGTGTTACATTCCCAGTCCTTTTTTAGTCTTTATTTTGAGAAAGTTCCTGACTTTTGTCCTAGCTGGGTTTGAGCTTGAGATCCTCCTGCCTCAGTTTCCCACAGTGCTGTGATTACTGAGCCACAATGCCTAGTTTATTCCCATGATGAAACAGAGGTCAGAAATGTTGAGTGAATTGCTTGAAGACACCTTGCTACTAAGAAATGGAGTTGAAATTTAAAACATTCTGATTTCAAGAATCTGCCCTCTTGTACACTTAGCCTTTTGAGGGATCTTCTGCAGGCACAATTCCCCAACTCTCCACTGAGCTTGTTACACACACACACACACACACACACACACACACACACACACACACACACACACACAGTTTCTGGGTAGGGATTTGAGGTTGGAGAGTTAGGCAGGATTATTTTTAGTTTATAGAAATCTGAATTTTTTTTTCTTGGTACTGGGGATTGAACTCACAACATAGCACTTGCCAGGCAGTTGCTTATGAAGCTGAGCTAAATCACCGGCCCTAGAAATCTAAATTTAGAAGGCACCTTCTCCCTAAAGTATCCAAGTAATTTTCTTTTTTTTTATTTTGAAAAAAAGAATGATACAGAATTTCAAAATCACATAATAGGAGATTAACAATAGTTAATGTATTATTATCTTAGTAGTTGCACAGATTACAAGACAAAGACATGAGAAACTGATCAAATGATGTAAACACAATCCATCCTTTTCGATGAACTAATAGAGATTCTATCATACATACAAAATTTTTTATTCTATTACATACACACACACACACACACACACACATTCTTATCTCTTCTCTTTTTTCCTTTCCCCCATTCCAGTTGTTCTTTCCTTTTGAGCAGTTTCTTCTTCTTTTGTCTTCACAATATCTATTATACATTTTGGATCTTATTTACTCTTCTAGTTTTTTACACTAGTGAGATAATACAGTGTTTACACACGCATGTCTGATTCATTTCACTTATGAGTATGGTCTCAAGATGCATCCATTGACCTATAAAAGCCTCAAGTTTATTGTTCTTTATAGCTGAGTAGTATCTTCTGATCATGACTTTAAATGACATCCTATCCAAACCTGAGAGAACCTGCCACGTGGCTCTGCTTCTGAAATGTCATTGCTCATTCCCACTTTCTGTGGATGGGAACAAACTGAGCACAGCTTTCTTGGGATACAAAACAGAATTCTAACTATGCTGTACACCCTCTTCCTAGCAATTCTACTTCTAGAATTTCACCCAACTGAAATTCTTGAAAAAATACAAAGTGAAGTAAGTTTATTCTTACTGAAATTGAAATTTTTTCATGATAAGTTTAGTCCAAATATGCAAACTGAGAACAACAGAATATGACCCTATTGGGGAGAAATACTTTCATAAATGTAGGTCTATGTTATTTATATGCACCAAACTAGGATTTATTTGTATATTACACAGCTCCATTTTACTTTTTTGTCAAATAGTGATTTTTTAAAACTTCAGTATTTGAAAAGAAAAACAGTACCTGAAAATTTCACACTTAGAACAAAACCTCAATCTTCTCTTGATCAAAAACTGCTTTACCTTGCTAACTGTCCAAATATTGTTCCAATAAATACTGAAATACCAGTTTTGAGAAATACTTCAAGCGATAACTGGGTAAGGAAACAAAAACTTCTTGCATCTGTTCTATCCATTTTTTTGGAAAATGGATTAGTTCTCAGTGAATTCTGTATGAAGTCACATTTTAAAAGTTAAGCAATAGATTCTCAACTGCACATTTAACAGTGCATTTACAATTATATAAAATAATAAACAGAGAGCAGGACATTGATTTCTTTTTATAAAAGAGTAAAAGTTAGCTAAATGCTTGCAACAGGGTGGTTATGGCCTTAGAAAATTTTTAGTTAATTTGTGGTCTTTTCTCATTACTATTACTGGTTTTTGGAATAACAAAAATCAATCTAGCAGCAAATATGTCTAGCTAGTCATCAACCTCACATAGAAAAAAGATGAGTTCACAATATAAATGAATAATATTAAGTCAGTGCTTAAAAAAATGAAAAGCTAATATATCTAGACTGAGAATTAAGATATGTTCAGATGAAATTCTCCACTGTACTAAACAGTCTGAGAGCAAAAAGAAAAACAATGGATAGAATTCTCAATAATAAGATGTAGCTTGCACCCTGATTTTCAAAGAAACACATGCCAAGATAAAAATGGAGAAAAAACAATAATTACAATAATAAAAATAATAATCATTAATCCCATAGAGATAATCTCTGCAAATAGTTTTGTTGAGGCATTTAATATTTTTTCCTATAAATATACCTACCATTTACATAATTAGGATTAGGGGACACATAATTTTTCTAGCAACAGCAACAACAATAACAACAAATAAAGTATTACCTCAACTCTAATGTTGGTTTTATATTTGATTTTTAATGGTACATTACTACCCCATGTTGTATTTGTAATTTTTAGCATTATACATAACACTGTGATCAATAAACTTGTAAAGATGTTTTTATATTTACATAGGACTTGAAAGAAGGAAAATAACCTAACCATAACTATGTAACTGATAGAAGAAAAATACGATTCTCACATTAAGAAATTTGTCAGGTGCAGAATTTTCTCAACTTTTCCTTTTTACAGCACACTAATTGTTTTATCACTACCTCTCGCTGATAGTTTATCTATTTCTGGTTACACTGGGTAAAAAGCAAAAACCAATTGAGCCAAAATCATTTGGCAAATTGAAATAATGTTCTATATTGACAATGTGTCCTGTAAAGAATGACATTTCTGATTCAGAGTTAACTGGGATGGATGAGGATCCTTTAAAGATTGTTAGTGACAATCTGATGTCCCGTTACTCAGCAGAGAGTCCTGAGGGATGGTGGACCTTAAAGATATTGATAGTCCTAGAACTGAACCCAAGCAGGCCACCAAGGCTTCAGGTCCCACCTGATTGAGCTAAGGGACTCTGCTTCTCTATTTTATAATAAAGATCAATAATAATCAGAGGTAAATTATGATATATTGAATAATATGTAATAACTACCCTGAGATTTCTAAGTCTGACATCAAAGCCAAGCCCCCTGAAATCACCAACTGTGTGCTTAGACGTTTTCATCTCTGGTCTCTGTATAAATGGACAATCATTTGTCAGTGGCAGGTAAACGAGCAGGACTCAGGTTCAGTGCTGAAGAAACAGTTGGATAATTGGGACAAACTTGCTACATGCTACGGAGCAGAAAACCATGCCGCTGAGAGACACTTTTGCCCTGAGTCACACAAATCTGTAGCAGCTGCTCCAGAACTCATGGCTCCTGACTCCCAGCCCGGAACACCCCAGTTCCAGCCCACTGCCTCCCTCCTTTGGTGTGGCTAGAATACTAGGTGCTGCGCACTCCTGAGGGCAAGCTCCTCAGAGAGGGGGACGGGGCAATGGAAAGTAACACCGAGCAGCTAAATGAGGTCTAGGCAGTTTCGCGGACTTGGGGCCACTGACCTAGTGCATGACCGTGGACATATTCTAGACAGCTCTGTCATAGAGATGATGCATGTAAATGTTTACCTCATATTCATCCCTCAATAGTCATTTTATTATCATCACCAATTCATCATTTAAAAAAAGGCCAAAGATTTCTTGGGCCTTTTGTCTTGGAGGCTAGATAGGGAGACTTACTCATATATTAAGCCATTTCAGGCTATGGAAAATTTTGCTTTATTTTTATAACTTGCAATTTGCATCCTCTGGTATGGTGCCTACCACAAAAAAGCTTTTCAAGATGCCAAGTGATATCTTATGTATTAATATGAAAAGAAATGCCTTTATATCACCTTGCCACACAATGTAGCACCAAATTTCCTAAATTTAAGAAAGCCCCCGCCCAATAAAAAGCACCAAACAATTGCTATTGTTAACTTTTCAGTTCTTATATGTACTTCTGGTGTGTTTAACACTAACACAACAAAAAATATAATATATACACATGTATACATACACATACATACAATTTCCTGAATAACAGAAATGCTAGGAGCATCTTTTTTTTTAACATTTAGTCTTTGATTCTTGTTCATGATCTAAAGTTCCTCAATCCCTTGAACTTTGTGACAGTGGGAGTGTTCAATTCTAATGAGGTGACTTTGGTGGGCTCCCAGATAACTTTGGGTTGATGGCTGGTCACCAGGAAGGCCAAGCCTTGATTGAAAAGTCAGAACTTTCAGTCCTGCCCTTCATCCTGTGGGGAGGGCTGAAGGACTGAAGACTGAGTCAAAACTTGCTATGCTTATATGAAAATGCCTCCGTAAAAATCCCAACACTATAGGACTCGCAGAACTTCTGGGGTCATGAACACATGGAGGAGCTGGGAATGGGGCACCTCGAAAAGGCACAGAAGCTGAAGCCCTTGTTGTACCTTGTCCTGTGCACTGCTTCACCTAGCTGTTCATTTGTATCCATTCTAACAAACAGACCAACATGTTTCCTTGAACTATGTGAGTCTTGATAGCATAGTGCTGCCACTGAGGAATGCGTCATGGGACCCCCAGTTTGTAGCCAATTTGGTCAGAAATACCACGTGCCTAGGACTTGGTGAGTGGGGTCTGAGTAGGGGTAAATCTTAGGAGACTGAGCCTTTACCTGGTGGGTCTGACCTTAGCTCCAGGCAGATGGGAACTATAGGACACTGGTGTTGGAAAAGTTGGAGAACTGGCTGTTGGTGTGGAAAACTTCTACACATTTGGCATCAGAAGTATTGTGAAAAACAAACAGTATTCACATGCCTTCTAGCTTGGCAACATCAGCAAACCTAAGAGGACAGAGGAGTCTCAAAGTTAAATACTTTTATGCTAACTACTGCTTTGCATGTCCACTTTTAAGAACTGGGATATCACTCACCCTTACTTTTTAATTTGTACATCTCAGTAGATTTTTATATACTCATAAAGTTGTAGAACTCTCTCCATAGTCTACTTTAGAACATATTCATCACCCCTGAAATGTGTCACCTTGCATGTGTTAACATTCACTCCACCCCGATAACCACTAACTTATTTTCCGGCAATGGCTTTGCCTATTTTGGACATTGCATATAGTGGAATCACAGAATACATGGCATTTTGTGTTTGGCTTCTTTTATTTTTTTTAAATTTTATTTATTTATTTATGGAGGGGGTGCCAGAGATCAAACTCATGACCTCGTGCTTGCCAGGCAGGTGCCTAAGTCACTGAGATAAATTCCTGGTCTGTGGCTTCTTCTACTGAGTATAATGTTTTCAAGAACTTCATTTGTTTTTATGAGTGAAATATATTCTATTTTATGTTTATAGCACATTGTGTTTATTCAATGACAGACATTTGGGCTTTTACACTTTTTGGCTTTATGAACAATGTAATGAACATGCATGTGAAAATTTTTGTTTACATGTTTTCCTCTCTTGGCTACATACCTGGGAGTGCCCTAGTGCATCATATGGCCAACTCTACCATTAGTATTTTGAGGATGCTTACATTGTTTCCTAGAGTGACTGTAGCAATTTACATTTCCTCTGGCCATGTACCTATAGGTCTCTAATTTCTCCACACCCTTGTCAATACTCATTTTTCTTTTGATTTTCCATCCTAAGTAGTAACTTATTGTAGTTTTAATTTACACTTTTTTGTGTGTGTGGTACTGGGGATCAAACTCAAGACCTCCCGCTTGCCACTGAGCTAAATCCCCAGCCCTTAATTTACACTTTCTTAAGTGACTAATGATGTTGAGTATTTTTTCATGTTTAGTGGCCATTTTTATATTTTCTTGAAAGAAATATCTCTTCAAGTTCTTTGTCCTTTTTTTAATTGAGTTTTTGTTGTTGTCATCGTAGGGTTTTAGCACTGTATATATTCTGAGTGTTTTTTATTATGTATGATTTGCAAATATTTCTCTCCCATTCTGTTGATGTTTTTTTACTTTTTATGTATTTATTTTTTTAGACAGAGTATCATTATGTAGTCCAGGCTGGCCTTGAACTCACTTTTTAGCCCAAATTGGCATCAAACTCACAGCGATCCTCCTGCCTCAGACTCATGGGTGCTGGGATCACACACTTGCATTGCTACAACTTGCTTGTTGTCTTTTTACTCTGCTAATAGTATCTTTTGATGCAAAAATATTTTTAATTTTGATGCAATCCCATTTATTTATTTTGTTGCTTGTATTTATGACTTCACATCCAACAAATCACTGCCAAATTTGATATTATAAAGCGTTTCCCCTGTGTTTTCTGCTAAAATTTCTGTTCAGATTCTTTTGCCCATCTTGAGTTAAATGTTCTATGGGGTGTAAAGTAAGGGTCCCACGTCATTCTTTTGTATGTGGGTATCCAGCTTTCCCAGCACATTTTATTGAAAAGACTGTTTCTTTCCCCAATGAACATTTTTGGTGTCCTTGTTGAAAATCATTTGACGATATGTATGAGGATTAATTTCTGGGCTCTCCTTTCAGTTCCACTGATCTGTAACTTTGTCTTCATGCCAGCATTATAGTGTTTTGATTTCTGTAGCTTTGTAGGAAGTTATGAAATTGAAATATGTAGTGTTTAAAAATTGTTCTGGTTATTCTGGGTCGTTTGAAATTGTATAGGAATTTTAGAGTCAGCTTATTAATTTTTGCAAAAGAGATGGGTAGAATTTTGAGAGGGACTGCACTGAAACGGTAACTCACTTTGGAAGAGTATTACACCTTAACAACAGTAAGTCTTGCAATCTGTGGACACAGTCTGTCTTTCCATTTATTTGGGTGTTTCAAAATTTCTTACAAAAATATTTTGTAGTATTCAATTTACAACTCTTGCATTTATTTCATTACTTATTCCTAAGTCTTTTAATCTTCTTCATGGAAAAAGATGGTTTTTCTTTTAAATGGAATTGTTTTCCTAATTTACTTTTGGATTGTTCATGGCTAGTGTATAGAAATACAACTGATCTTGTGTCCTATCACCTTGGCAAACTCATTTATTAGTGCTACTAGTGTTTTAGTGGATTCTCTTGTATTTTCTACATATGAGATCATGTTACCTGATAACAGAGAGAGTTTTATTTCTTTTCAATCTGGATGACTTTTTGTTTTCTTGTGTAACTGCCCTAGATGGAACCTTCCATCCAATGATGACTAGAGTGGCAAGAGTGAGCATCTATGTCTAGCTCTTAGACTTAGGTGGAAAGATTTTAATTTTTTTTTTGTCATTATGTGTGATGTTAACTGCAGGCTTTGCTTAGGTACACCTTGTTGATTTGGGAAAGTTTCCTTTTATTCCTATTTTGTTGACCTTTTTTTCATGAAAAGTTGTGGATTTTGACATATTGGTTTTTTGATTTGTTAAAATGATCACATGATTTTTTGGGTCCACTATTCTATTAATAGGTTTATTACACTGGTTTTCATATGTTTAACTCTACATTCATTTTTATATGAATTGACTATACATTTAATTACCATATGACTGTGAATAACCCTGTGCAAGACCAGCAGACATTTATGGCCCACCTGCAGCCCTCGCTGTAACTTGTATGTTGGAGCAGAACAGATGGAAAACTGAGACAGGACTTTTAACCATGACTTTAACTCACAAGTAAACTAGTACTTCAAAAGAATTATATGTGCTTTAAAGTAAAGGGATAAGCCGGGCGTGGTGGCTCACACCTGTAATCCCAGCACTCGGGAGGCTGAGGCAGGAGGACCATTGCAAGTTCAAGACCAGCCTGGGCTACAAAGTGAGCTCAAGGCCAGCCTGAACTGCATAGCAAGACCCTGTCTCAAAAAGACTAAATAAATAAATAAAAATAAAAAAACAAAAAAATAAAAAACAAGCATGTATGCAAAGGTGGCTAATGACAGGGTTGGGGACATCATGACTTAGCTCATTAAAATCACCATACAGCTGCTAAGGTGGAGGAAATTTGGTTATTTACAACTTTAAGCCATACACCAAAACTCTCTTTGGTGTTGGTTTCCGACCCTCCTTGTGGGCCCTCAGACCGAATTCACTATTCTCAGTTCTTTGTTCATTTCTTTCTCATCCTAAAAATCTCATTTCAAGCTGTAAAGATCACATCTAGGGAGATGGCTTGCAAACATGTTACTCTGGTTTGGACCTCTTTCTCTGATACCATTTAGATGTTTCTATTTGAGAGTCAATTTAAATGTCTCAGCCTAGGAACCAAGATACCCAAGTTGGATCTAACTTTTCATATTTTTCCTTCTAACAGCACTACCTTCGTTTCCCCAGGTCTGAAATCTCAGAGGCATTTGTTATTTATCTCTCTATGTCCTGGGCTGAGTTTGCATCCATTCATCTACCAGTTGTCCGGAGGATTAGTTCCTTCCTCTCTGTTGTTATTGCTTTCCTTTCACTCCCACCTGCAAGCTTGCTGGTAACAGCCTCCTGATTGTTGCGTGCTGTGAAAAACGGAAGGGGAATTTTTAGGCCGCCCTCATTAGGTAGAGGTCTAGGAGATCAAAAAGGCCATTTGGCCCTATGAGAAGATTGTGGGGGGCGCGGGGTGGGAGAGGATGGACACCAGCCCAAAGAAATGTATGAAGGGAAAACAAAACCACATGGTTTATACAAGTTTGGGACAGACCTCGCGCTTCCTTCCTGAGGTCAGTTCCTCTCTGATTTGGTATAAAACAGTCATAGGATCTGGAAAGACACCTGTTGGCTTCTATCTTTGGGTCCTAAGCAAGACAGACAAAAAGGCACTGACTCCTGTAGTGGACACAGGCAGCCCAAGCTGCCAGTATCTGCTGTCCATGACACCCCTGCTGGACTGCTGCCAGCACTCACTGTGTAAGTCAGGGCTTCAGGCCTGAACGTTCTTGGCGTCTCCCCTCCCTAAAGGTGCCTCCCCCTACAAAGGCCTCCCTAGACACTAATTCATTGATTTTATCCTGTTATAATTCTCTCAGACAAGTATCTGCATTGGCTTATTTTACAGGTCAGTGATGATGTTTAAGAAGACAAGAATTAAGGAATCTGCCCCAGATCTTGTAGCATTTATGTGGTAGATCTGGGATTTAGCTTTTTCTGTCACCAAATCCCACATTCTTAATCACTAGTCTGGCATGTATATATCACAATGTAACCACTTGTTCTCCTCTATGATCTAAATCCCCCATTCTCTCTCAGTGTTGTCCATATTGTGCTGAAATGCACTGCACTTCCTGGAGGTACCCTAGAGGCAGGGGAAGGGTTTACATCTAGCCTCAGAATAGTTCAGAGGATGCTTTGTGAGCTCCGTAACCATCTAGAGCTCAGTGCTAGAGTGCTCTGTGCCTTGGTTTCCTGTCTCAGTGTTTACCTCCTCCTTTTAGTAGATTCTGAACATCAGAAAATAAAGGAATTACTTTATTCTTCAACCTAGCTTCCTCTCTTATCTCCAAACAATGCCTAACATGCTGTTCAGCCACCACAGGGACTAAAATGATTAAAAAATTCATAATTTTCTAATCTGCCTCCCCATTTTGAAAAGTTGGGCAAAAGAGTTAGAAAATGATGCCACTTAACTGTTATGAGGTCAGAGATACAAAATTACATTACATTCTGCATATAGAGAACTTAAAATGATCATGTGAGAAAGAGTGACAAAGAACCCTGAAAAGAGAAATTGAGGTTGTGAGGCTAACAAGACCCTATCGGTGGAAAATATGAATACTTTCTGGAACTTTTCCAACCAAGTTCCTGAATCTGTAACTTATTTCCAATAAGTCTAACTTGGGGTTTAACACCTAATTGGCACAAACAAAAACAAACAAACAAATGAACAAACAAACCCCATATTGTATATGTTATAGGTTCAGAACACAAACCATCTGGAGATCTGCAACTGAAGTGTTAAGACGTCTCAGAACAGGACAAAGCGAAGCACATGCAGTCTCACTGGAGTTAAGGCCTGAAACTAGACATTAACCCACACAGAGACCCCGGAGGGCTCCAGCCCTTCCCTTTGGATAACTCTGAAAGGAGTCCAGCGAGTTCCAATTTGGGCAGGGGTTTGTTTATTCTGCTTGGTTCAAGTCAGGGCTACGGATCCCTAATAGTTTTAACATCCTTAAAGGTTTTCCTCATTTGGGCAAGATCTATGCTTTATGCAAGCCTGAGGCCTGGGTCCCAGCCTATAGGCTGGATGACTGCACAAAGAGCACTTAACTACTCCAGCCCAGGCGAGTTTAACAGTGTCTACCCCTTGACGTGAACATGATATTTTACAACGGTTTTGTGGTAGTCAAAATGCCTCCATTGTTAACTTACTGTAGTTTTTATTATATTTCATTGTCTGCAAGAGATGCTGAATTTTCAAGACCAGTCCTTCTCTGGCCACTGCCTTGTGGTTTCTGGCCCTTTATTTTGCCTGCAGCACCTGCTAATTCAGGATAATTGCTCTGTTTGTAGTTGCCGTTCTCCTCCCTGCAGAGGTTGCTTCTGGCCTCTGGACCCTCACATGCCACATGCCACTTTTCTAAACCCTATAAGGGGCTCTCTAGTGCTAAAGGGCTAAGCATTCATCTTCTCTCTGACCTGTAGCCTCAGCCACCAAATAAAACCTTCTTCTCATTCTGCCCCTGTGCTGCATGCACGGGCCCCATGGGTCTCCATTTGTCCCTACCTGGATACTCTCCCACGTGTCGTCCCCCCTTGGCACACCTTCTGTAAGTCCTGGAAACCCTAAACACTAACTTGTGCCAAGACAACCTGTGTGTGTGTTTATAGCTCGTCTCCCTTCTGCCCTGACTCATGGTGCAGCCTCCTGAATCTTTGAGCCAAAGCTCCAGGGCATGTGAGAACCTCAGAATGCAATTCACTGTGGCTGGTTACAGGCCAGGTGGGTGAGAGTGTGAGGAGCACAGGGGTGTTAGGTACAGTGCTGGTGGATCTCAGTGGAGGGATCAGAACGGATCAGCGTCAGTGCATAGGGCCAAGGGACCGTGGTGGCCTAGGGCTGCCAGAGAAGCCAAAATTCTACATCTTAATGTACAGTTCCCAGTTTTTAAAATACTGCAGCTGTCAAAGAAAAACACACATGTCCGGAATTTGGTTTATAATGGAAAACTTTTGCTCCCTGGACACAAATAAAACAGGGCCACAGCTCAGAGTACTCACCAAGCTTGGCATGGGTTGGGGGCCAGCCATAGTCCCCCCGAGGCTGTCTTCAGTCTCTCTTTCCAGTCCTCAAGCTTCTTTTCTACATCTAACTTCTTGGAATGCAGTTCTCAGAAAGCAAAGCAAGTAGTTACCAGCCACCATGCCTCCCCGTCCTCAGACGTTACTAACACTGTCTTGTCTTCGTTGCAGGATAATCATTTGTTTTTGGATTCGGTGTTCATGAGTTTTCAATGTTTATATTTTTATTTTCAGTACAAAGAAAGATCTGGGCAGGTGGGGACATCTCTGCTTTGTTTTGGTCTGAACTGTTAATTTTACTGGGTCACTACTGCTTAACGTGTTCGGATGGCTTCTCATGGAACCTGCTTTGCTTCTCTGTGCCTCAGTCTCTTCCTATGTAAAAGTGTGAGGCTTACATTACATAATACTTCAGAACATTGTCATACTGGTATACGATGAACAATATCTGTTAGTGTTTGTCATTCTTGCTTCTTTAGACTTTCTTGGTGTAATGAACCTTTTAGCTCCCCACTCTCCACACAAACCTCAACCCTGCTGCCACTGGACCTGTGCACATGTGATCACTTCTGCCTACTATTCCAGTCCCTCTCCTCTTAATTATCAGACCAGATCTATAGCCCTCAGTTCAAATTTAACTAACTGAGGAAAGACTTCTCTGAGGGTCTCACAAACCGTGTCTATCTCTTTTGTAGGCATCATAGTAACAGTTTGCCATTTATTTTGTGGCCGCTCAATCTGCTACTTTCCTTTATACTCTAGGTGAGTAGAAACAAATCTTTTTTGGATACCTGGCAGTACAGGTGTTCACTGGGTATTAGCGAGGTAAGTGAATTTCCTCATTCTCAGTAGGGGCCTCCTCTTGATGGGCTGGTATGTGGTATGTGACAACTACAGGGAAGAAGGCTGTCCCGAAGCTCTTGTTTTTCTCTTTTGACAGCTGTTTTAAAAAATGAGATCTCTGAGAGCACTTACCAACTGGTTGAGGGGCATGAGGGCACTGAGGGTGACTGCAGAAACAGGTAAGAAGAATCATGCTGTGGCTGTCCGCCTCACTGTGGCAAGGCCCAGGGATAAACCACAGGTGTAAATGTTTTCATGTGGCTCTCAGGGAGTCTGCGCCCCCACCTGCCTTCAGTCATGTGGTGGGTAGGGGTGGAACCAGCTCAACGGACTTTGTAAATGCTTAAAAAAGCTACAGTGCTGATAAAGCAAGTATGTGGGTGATGCTCACAGGACAGATCAGGCAGCTTCAAACGTTCCTTCCTGGGTTTAGTACGTAAAATTGTGTAGCCTGAACCTGTACGCGTGTGCTGATGTTTTCATACTCACTCAACAAATGTTTTGCGAGCCCTCTCTGGCAGCCTTCTGTGTGGCCTCTTTACAGAGAGAAAGTCATTCAGTTAGTCCATGGGGAGTAGCTGCAGCTTGCCCTTGCTTTTGATTGCCCCGTACCACACACGGCAGGATCCCCAGGCACGCTCAGAGGTGCCTACAGGGTGTCTGCTGGTCCTGAAATCCTCAGAGGTCTCTAGGGTGAGGAGGCAGGAGCAGCGTGGGAAAATGAGCACTTCTGTAGTCAGGAGAATCTGATGGGACCAGAAATTAGCTTTGCCCCTTCTAGCTCTAACTAGCTTATAAATCCTGGTTAAAGTTGTTATTTTTTTTTTTAAAGTTGTGAAATCAGGGCTTCACCCCTAGTCCTCATAATAAATCCTTCATTTTCAGTAAACTGTATCATCTCTCTTTTCTTTTCCCTATCTTATGGAGCACAGAAATAATAAACTATACTTGGGAAAACCCAAGATTATCCTGTGAAGGAAATCTGTTTTATTTTTTGCATGGTAAAAATGAACAAAACAGGTAGCAAAAATAAGCTGCTTGCTAATTATGCTTTTTTTATTTTAAAAACAAAATGAAAGGATAAAGATACAAAATTTCAAAAAAATAGTAAATTAACTAGTTAATATATTGCATATTGTTATCCTAAAAGTAGTTGGTTAGATTACAAGATGTAGGCATGAAAAAAATGATCAAACAATCAAGCAATGAAACCACAAACTTTTTTTGGATGAACTTACAAACATTAGTAATATAGTGATCTATCTTGCACACACATGCGTATGTATGTATACCGATACACATATACTTCCCCTCTTTTCTCCTTTCCCCTCTCTTCCCAGTTGTTCTTTTCTTTTGAGCATGCACTTTTCCTTTCATTTTAAGATTTTGTTGTTAGAGTTGAGTAATCCGCCAGCCTAGACCTTCGACGTTTTCAGGGTCTCTGTGTTCTTCCTTCCCTCCACGTTCCCAGATGATCTATACTAATATCTGCTTGAAATGAATTTTAAACGTTTGCTTAAGAGGGAAAAATACTCACTATTGTTACCTAGGGTAGTTCTAGCAGTGGGGACAGCCTCCGAAATACTGAAGAACACATTTGTTCACTCCTCTGTGGAATCACTTGTGGAGTTAGTATTACAGGAAAATTTTATTTAAAGTTTGCTATCATGATGAAATATTAAGTGAAAAATACTTTGAGTACCAAAAACATATTTCCAGTTGACAAAACATTTTAAATTCTTCTGAAGATGGTAAAAAAATATTAGAATTTAGTTCATAATAAATAAAATACCCTTAAACTACCTTTTTCCCTTTAACTATACAACTGTATTCTTTCTTATTTCTTAGACACTCAATTCCAGCATAAGTTTAAATAATGACTCAGACTGTCTTGAGATCATCTTTTTTCCTCTTAAATATTTGCTGCTGACCCACATGTTATTATAAACAGATTATAAGCATATTCCATTATGTTCTATAAAAGTTCCCATGGACAAGAATGTTCATAGCTCATTTAAATGAATTTTAGTCCTTTAAAAAATAAACAACTTAGAAAAGCTAAGAAAGTTAGTTTCATGTACTGAAAAAAAAAAAACCACTTAATTTTATTGTAATGAGCAATTTGTCCTCATAAAAAGGTATAAACTTTAACTTGAATTAAATTTTGTCCCAAACAAAGATTTTGGAAAAGCTTCTAGTATCAGGATGAATAATGCTTAACACCTTTTCTACTTTGGTGGAATAGAGATAATATCAGCAGAGAATTAAGTAGAAATAACAGAAGTTTCACAATCTAAGTCAGGGTTTGTTTCTCTGGTTAAATACCTGTTCACATTTCTCCAGACTCTGACATGGTTTTAGAAACCTCAGACTGCACTCAGAAAATTCTGGGCCAAACATATCCCATGCTTATTTCAACTATCACATTTACTCCATCCTAAAATTGCACATTTGCTAATCCGTCTCTTCCATTAAAGGTATATTCCTTGAAAGTAAAGACTGTATTTTGTTTGCTGTCACATCCTTGGCACACAACAGATGTTAAAAAATATTGAAAGAATAGTCAACTGTGTGGAAACGAAAGAAAACCTAACTGAAGCAGTTACACAGGAGCATCGCTTCTCCTCTCAGAGGTCAGCAGGTTGCTAAGCACTCTGGAAGCACAACTGGGAAAACCGCAGGGGACTTTCCTCCTTGTGTGCACCTCTGACTGAGCTAACAGCAAGGCCTCTGAATTAAGTTCGCAGGGGTGCTGGCATTTCCAAGTTCTGTAATAGAGGGTGGCAATAATCGCCATTCCCACCATCTTTTTCCTTAGCAGGACGTCATGATTATCGTAATTATTATGATAAATGATATTATGCTAAGTTCTTCATATGCATTATTATGCTTAATCTTCAAAACAACTTGAGGAAGTTGTTGCTCTTATTCTCATTTTAGAGATGCAGAAACTGAAGCCCAGAGAAGTAAAGTTGTCTCTTCATTTTGATACAATATTGAAGTCAAGACTCAAACCTAAGACAGAATGGTGCTCACATTTAATTTCTTTTAACCATACAGTAACTCAGAGGCATATTCTCCATAGGACAAAAACAGCTTAAAGTAACACTTATCTTCCTTATTCTGAGCTCTTCTCCCCACCTGATTACAGCCAGGCTGCCGGATCCCAGCTCTGTCCTCTTCTCATTTGAATGTAGCCTTCATTATGGCGGCTAATCAGAACCCTGGACGTGAGAGCCTTGAATTAATTACCAGGCTCTTCACATTGGCTCTAAATGCTTCCTGCTGCAGTCATTAGTGGAATGAACACATACATGGCAACAGCATAGCTGGGCGGACAATGACAAGCGAACGCCTTTCTTGGAGGTAACCACTTCTGCACGTTTCTGCCCCTATTCTTTGCCAGTGATGCCCTTACTCTGGAAAAATATTTACTTCCTCTATTATTTTATATATTTCCTTTTAAGAAATATGTTTAATCACCTGGATGGAAGATGAGGAATTTGGCCCACTCTATTATTTTGTTACATTTTTTGGCTTTATTTTTCTAGAATCTTTTCAGCTTTAAATCCTATTCTTTTTTTATTAGTACATGTTTGTGATGCACAACGATTAAATCCATTGTAGGCAGTTGGTTTACACACGGGACACATTTTAATTCTTTTCACATCCCTCCCCGATACTATTTGTAAACTTCTCTCCTTGTCCTCTAACTCACAAACATTCTCTTACCCTTCCAGGGTAATCTAGTTGCTCTTTACATCTCTAATTAAATCTGGCTCTTTCAGCGTTAACAACAATTTTTTACTCTAGTTTGTTTTTCTAGACCATTTAAATGGCAAAAACTGAAAATTCATCGTTCAGTACTATTTTCACTTTAATATTCACCAAGTTTTGTGAAAGCCTTGGAATCTAAGCACTGTTGAATTAGATTTGGGTATAGGGTTTCAAACAACTCTCTTGCAAATGAATTTCTGTAACTAAGACTTGACATTTCTATAGAAACCCTCAGGACCTGTCTTTTATTGTCATCCTCACCAATCACCTTTCTGAAGTCTATGATTAGGTCTTCATCACCCCTTTATTATCTTATTTTCCTTGAGCCCTCCTCTCCTTCCGTGTCAACACTTTTACTGAGCTATAGGACAGAATTTTTCACAAGCTAGTTTCTAGGAGCAAAAATTGGAAAAATAAGATTTGAATGCAACTAGTCTCCAAACTCAAGCTAGATCCATCACACCTTGGCAAGGAGTTCAGGTCATATCTGGTCATGGAGTCACATTCCTGGGTTCTGGCCGGTGTGGAGTGATATCCGAACCTATACTTGTGCATGGAACCCAACTCTTGGATGACACTTGGCCTCCTGTGGCCTCAAAGCAGAGAGGTTTGTTCCATACCCACCAAACTTCCTGACTCTGTAACTTACTAATATCGATACAACTCAGTAGTTTGGTATTTTAGGGATTTTGTTTTTTTGTTTATTTTTTGAGGCAGGGTTCCAGTATGTAGTTCAGACTGGCCTTGAACTCACTGTGTAATTTAGACTGGCCTCAAATTCATAGTGATCCTCCTGTCTCAGCCTCCCCAGCTGGGATTATAGGCGTGCACCATGGATATTCTTCAGATGGTAAGGGCTACTTCAGTAGACTGAAATCTAATACTATGTTTTCTCTAGAATGAGAAATACTATTTTACAAGGTGAAGACTTCCAAATATGTTTTGTATTCTTTCCACAGGTGACATGGGTAACCAGTGAGTATTTCTTAGTTGATTAACTAACACAGAAACAATACAGTATTACACTAAAGCATGTGTAACACACAGCAGTAATTTCAAGGTAACAAAACTAAGAAATCATGGTATTTCTTTAAATAAACTTAAATCTGGGAATTAAAACTATGCACATGCCTTCCCGGCCTGGTGGCATGTAAATGGTAATTTTTTGAAGAAGTTAACTAAGAAAGCAATTATAAACTAAATTGTTTATGGGGTATAGTCATGTTTTAAATGTGTATGTATATTTTGACTATGATTTATTTTTATATTAAAACTATTATTTTAAACAAAGACACAAATAGTATATTCTTAGTTCAGTGAAAGAAAAATAAGTTGAAAATTTATCAGATTTTCCATAAGAAGTAAAATATTTCCTAATTTCAAATAAGAATATTAATCTTTAATGCACATTTTATCTTTACATTAACATTCTAATTTGCAGTCTACATATGACCAGTAACTTCAATATAATTATTCTCTACATATCACACACACTCAAACTTGATACAAATGAACAGTGGAGTTTTCTCTCCCACTGCATAATTTAAATATAGGTAACTAAGCATTGTACTGGTTATATGTAATATTTAACTGCCTAATTTGCAAATTTTACTCAGCAAAGTGTAAGTAAAAACATTGCATTGAGTGCACTAAATATGTTACAGTGGTTGGTACCACATGTCCACTTGGGAATATTTAGCTGCATTGTTTGAAAAATCTTCTCATCGTTATTCTATTTTTAAAGAACTGGTGGAAGTCTCTTAACACATGGGGTAAATTCTGTTTTATCACTGAGACAGCACACTTGTAATCAAGGGTACATCCTGACTACCCAATATTTGATATTAGAAAATATTTTTAACAATTTGGGAAACTTTCAGCATAAAACAAAGACCATCCTTGGTAGCCTTAAGGGCAGAAAACCAAGCAGGTTGTGTTCTGATTGTTGGCTGTCTTTCTGTACCATCCCACAGATCGTGGGAAAGCTGCACTCGCTGGACAAGTGATCAAGCCCTGACATGGGGATGATTACCAACTGGCTGGACATTCTTTCCCTGTCTGTGCCCACTGCAGGCTGCTGCTGTCCTCAACCATGATCTCAACAACTTACAGGAGATGATTTCCCCGTTCTTTCTAACCTCATAATAGACCAGGGATGAAAGACCTCCTTTTTCCATCGTTTCTTTTTTATTGTGGTGAAATACAAACAAATTCCCACTGTAGTATTATTTCTAAACACACAGGTCATCTGTAGTATTTCTAAGCGCACAGGTCATCTGTAGTATTTCTAAGCGCACAGGTCATCTGTAGTATTTCTAAGCACGCAGGTCATCTGTAGTATTTCTAAGCACACAGGTTACAGACACTCACATGGTTGTATCATTCTCATCTCCAGAAGCTCCTCCTGTGAAACTGAAATTTTGTACCCTTCAACACTAACTTCCACTAGCTCTTTATCTTAGCTTTTCACACCCCTCCACTTCCTGTCTTTATGATTTCTATTATAAGTTCCTTTTATAAGGGGAATCATAAGCATTTGTTTTTTTTCTCCCTCCTTTGTCTACCTCTCCCAATTCCATTTAATGGACTTCAAACATGATTTCTCCCAAAGAAAAGGTCATTCTTTTGACCTCTTCCTTTCCCTTTCTCTTGGAGAAAAAGTTTTAAAATCATGTGCTGTCTCTTTCTTCCCTTCTTTATTCCATTTATAAGCATCCCCTTTTAAAAAAGGAAACAAAAAAAGATACTTGGGATAATTTTCTGATTCTTTCATATAGGTATGAGTTTGAAAGTATAATTATCTATAACTACAGCTACCAACATGTAGAATTCCTTAAATGGCTAACAGTTCTTTTCAGTCACCATACAAGTTTTATATTAACTCCCCTTCAATTAAAATTAATTCCCTGCAAGAAAAAAAATATCTTTTAACCCACTTGCACTGCTTTTTTTCTTGGAGGTTGATGCTCAGCATCTCAATAGTACTGTTTCTCTCTTCATTGTATGAGAAGTATGTAAAGTTTAACTGGATTATGGGTTACACAGATTTTTAAAGACTCTGGGAACCAATTCACTGATAATATTATTTCTCCAGGCAAGTGTCCTAAGTTCCAAACAGCTCCTGAGAAATGACCTTCTACAACATAATTAACTAATAAACTGGAAACTGTGTACTACATTTTCATTAGCAGATTTTCATTAACAATTCAGAGCTGAAAGCCGTAAACCAAATTTATGCCAAAAGATATGCCAAAAGATTCACACACTAAACAGTAAAAGAAGCCAATCAAATCACCACACCCAGTGCCTCCTCCAGATCCTCCAGTGGAGTATACAGGCACATGGTCATCAGAGTCAAAACCTACACGCCAATATGGTGATTACATGAATTCTGTCAATATCTTGTGACTTAGAAGACCCATGTTGTTTTTCAAACATTTAGTTTTTTAAAAAATTGACAAAAATTATATATATATATATAGTGTGTGTGTGTGTGCGCGCGCACACACACAATATGATATTCTGAAGCATATCCACATTGTGGGATGGCTTGATCAAGCTAACTAACATAAACATTGCCTTCCATATTTAGGATTTTTTTCCTAAAAGGATCTATCTGGTTTTCCTAATGTATTTTTTCCAGTTTCATGCTGAGGAAGGTATGTTTAACTAGGGAACAAAAAAGCCTTTGAAGTCGTCATTGAAGTCGGGAGAAGGCACTAAAGCTGGAAGTGGTTTCTAAGAAAGCAAGCTGGGATTGCAGAAATAAACCCAGAGAAGACAACAATTAGCCAAGTGTATTAGTCAGAAGGACCATCTTACAGAGAGTCACTCAAAAAGACTAAAGAGATAAAAAACAGAATGTTAAAGAAAAACCTTCAACTCTTGCTTAAAATGCTAACTGAAAGATCATACATTACTTGATGATTGGATGAGTTTCTTAGCTGTGAATGTTGATCTATGGGGCTCTACTCTGAACAGAGAAGTGCAAACAGCAATCATGATTACTACTAGGGACAAGAAGTGGTGTCTAAGGACCTTTCTTTCTCCCCATAGATTTGTAAAAGACTAGAGGCATACCTACTTGGGTTGGGGAGCCACATTCATGGAGAAGAAACAAAGTAGCTTGTATTGACTTTTATTTGAAGCCTCACTTTTCAAGACAAGCCATTCATCATATACAACATTAGCTCCTCCAAACTCTGAACACTCAGAGCCACTTCTACAATGTTTGGCACTTAACTCTGCAGTTTCACAGCGTTCTTTGATTAACTGGTACATGCAAATTTGCCTTCTCATAAGCAGCTTTAATTGACCTAATACTTTAGTAGGACCTCCCATAATACCTGAACTCTGTTGTCTATAGTGGATATCGGATAAACCAAGTTGCTGAGGTCCCAGAATGAAGTCCTGGCATATAATCATAGGCACTTAAGGAATACTAATTCCATATGCTAATCTCAGCTCAGCTTCCTTGGAAGAGTATCCACAGAGAACATAAACTTGCCATTCTCTGGGGCCCACAGCAGAGTGGAGAAACCTTGAATCCTGTGTATAGGGAAACCTGCTTACCACCTACAGAACATAAGGTCTCCAGGGCAGGAATTATGCTTTTCTTTTCTTTTCCTAGCATACGAAAACAAGTAGGAGCTTAAAAGTTTGCACGTTAAATGGATGAAATGAAGTTGTTCCCCATTAGATTCTTGAATTAGTGTTCCCACATGTATGATTTTTTTTGTTCATCATTTTTTAAAAATTCCCAGAAATTAAGGTGATTCTAGGAAACAAACCAACATGGCACCCAGCACAGCACAGATGGAGATGGTGACATTCCTCTTAGGTCTGTTGGCAGGTGTATGGGTGGCATGGGGAAGGCTGAGGACCAAGGAGGAAATTTGTTGGCATGCTGACTCTGAGATCAGGACTCACTGTAGTGGGACAATAGCTGCTCTCTTTGAAAGACATTGTCAGATATCAACTGGAGCCCTTGGCAGCCCCCAGGCAGTAGAATGCGTTTCTGCATCGTCCCTGTCTGGCAGTAGCTTCCTGCCAGGGAACACAGCCAAGTAAGTGGCTTGTGACAGCTGTACAGTGAACAAGTCTCCAAGGTTCTCTGGTGCACTGCCATTTCTGACCTGCCTTTCTGCTACTGGCAAGAAGATCAGATGCTACAGGACCCTATTTTCCACCGGCCTTCATATTTAAGCACTGTGCCTACCTATCTTGTTCTTTTAGATGGGATTCACTGGAAGATGGTCCTTAGGAACATGGTGATTATGAGTTTGAAGGAAATCTGTATTTCACTCAGTTCTCAACCACTGGTGGTTTTCAGTATGACCACATGACTATACTTGTTTACTAGTACCTTGTCACAGTACTAACATCTGTCATGAATACCACTAGGAGAAATTACCTACCTGACTACTTTTAAGAAAAGTATAGATAGCATTTTAACTATTTATTTCTTTTGAAAAAGAAATTTCAAAATCTTAATGGTTACTATTTTGAATGTTTATACTCTAAAAGTATTTTAATAGGGACTATCTTTTATATTGTCCCAAAATAGTTATTTTTATTTAAAGTAGTTGATATATGAACTCAATTCTCCATCAGCATAAATGTTAATTTGGATTCTTCTTTAAGGCAAAGGCAGACAGTTAAAAATGACATTTTGAACATTACCTTTCAGCATCATTCGTCCAGTGGATCCTCCAAAAGTATTTAGAAGACCACTTCTTGCTCCTAAAGCCGTGGTTGCCTCTAGGAGAGATCCAGTGATGTACTGAGATAAGAAAGTCGTGTGGAGGGTGGCGCGGTATTCACACACAGTGTCTCGGACACACTGCTTTAAGCACGGACCACTGCTAATTCTTCCATGGACTGTCTCAGGGGCCAGGAGCTTCGTGAAGAAATGGAGAAGAAATCCAACTGTATTTTCTGTTTCTTCTCTTCTCACTGCATTGTAGATCTGTGAATAGCACGAAGCACAGGAAGTATTAATCTGGTTTCTTAGAAAAGCAAATTAACTTGTTGACAAAATGCCAAGATGACTTATTAAGAAAGAAGGTTCAGTCGCTCTAAGCACAAACACTCTTGAGCACTGGACTCATGCATTAACCTGAACATTCTACAGACACCATTTATTTGGAAAAGCTATGTGTAGTTATGAAATAGGCCATTCAAACAACTCTGCTATCAAACAGAACACTAAAAGTTGTACCAACCAAAAATACATTTGCTCAAATGTGTCCTCTTCCACAGAGGAACAAAGTTCTTCTGCAGAGAGACAAAGGCAAACTTTTTCTTCTTATCCTTTTGGACTCCTCTGAATGTCTCATGTCTGTCTGACTCCACGAAACACCGCAGCCTGACATTCATGGGGAATCTTTGCCCCACGTTCTAACTGAATTGAAGGTGAGAGAGTCATAGGGAAGGAGTCCTCCATTTTTCTCTTCAGCATAATCCAATCTATCAGCTGAGATCAAAATCTCTGAAGTTTTTCCCTCTTACTCCTTTGTCATTTACATCCAATTAGTTGACAGCATCTCCCCTACCTTTGTCACTGTGCTGCTGAGCCTCTATCATTTGAATTCACCCAGAATGATCTCTATAAGACTAGATTTTTAGGACAGGTTCCCAACTATGCCCCCGTCCTTTCTAATAGAGTTGCCCAACATGCATAATACCCATCTTGCTCTGTACGAGGCACTACATCCAAAGAAGTGAGGCAAAGTAAAGAACATATTTACACTGCAGGATCTCACAGTCCAATTTGGAAAATGAAGCCTGACATTCGTACGAAGGTGTTAGGTTCTGTTGAGTATTCTGGAGAGCCAGAGTCTTCCTGATAGTATGGGAACAACAGGCAAAAATGTAACAGCAGTGTGAAGTAGTCTGATAATGGAATAGAGGTTTATTCCAGTGTGTGGTCTCCATCATGCTACACTGTCTTGGTTGACTTGTCATTATTCATCAAATCAACCAATAATTACTATGTGTTTACATAAAGCCACTATGTAAAGTCTGAACAAATTAGCTTCTCCTTCCAAAGACCTCTCAATCAGAATAGCAAAGAATACTTTAGGGAATCTAAGGAGGTCACCCTCTTTAGTGACAACAGTGTCCAGGGAAGGGAAGACACCTGCATGTCCCCCAAGCTATTCATACGCCCTATGCTGTTGGACATCCCAAATTTCACTCTCTCCAAGACCCCTGCTGAGCTGTGCTAGGACCTTATGAAACCAAATAAAGAACCCAGAACCTCCATTATTATCAAACTGCGTTGATGCCAACTAATTTTATTTCCTGCCTACTTTCTTCTGCCTGGCAGCGTTATCACTGGCACTAAAAGGTTGAGTGTAAAGTTTTAGCTTTTATTCTCTGTCATTAAATTTCTGGTGGCCACTGTGGTCATGTGGATGGTGTGCTGGGACATGGCACAGGCTTTGGGCCCACACATGTGGGATTGTACACCCAGCTCTGCCTTGGCCAGCTGAAGAGCCAGTTGTTGACAAGAGCAAATAACTTGAATGTCTTGAAACAGTTCCTTTTCTGTAAAACGAGGCTAATAATATCTATCCCTTCTAAGAATACTGTGGAATTCACATGTAATGTGCTCATGTTCAAAGATAATGCCATTTCTACTGGGTTAGTTTGTAGGAAAAAATGCACTCCTCTACACTCAAGGAACGGCAGGTGGTTGTCTAACTACAGAGCACAATGTATGATTCAGTATAATGGGGTTATCCCTGTGCTTGTATGTGCTGTTGGATAATACCATCCTCAGTTTATCTAGGAGTATTGTGAGGGTGAAAGTGGGTAAGAGTTCAGGACATGGTTTGCTTCTCTTAGCTTTAAATCGTGTGTCTAATCCCCAACACACTAAGTCTCATGGAAGTCCTTTGCAAGGTGATTCTCTGGAAGTTCAGGGAAAATAATCCCCTATGAGGTTTGATAAAAGGCTTAACAGAGAAAGCAGAGTTAGGCCTAAGCCTTGGAAAGCCACATGGCTCTTACTAATGCAGGTGGAGGAGGTAACTCACAACAGAAACCAGTGAAAAGACTGCAGTGAGCACATGTCTTAAGAAGCAGACAGGGAGTGATGGGAGTCCCCAGGCAATGAGGAAGGGCAGACAGCCTGGCAAAGGGGAGCCTTGATTGTTAAAGCACAGAGCTTCAACACATCAGAGGTGAGTGACCCTTGGGGTTGTTTTAGTTTTCAGCAGTAAAATGATGCTAAAAATGTTTTGTATAAAAAGATAACCATCCTGACAGCTCCTCACTACTAATGGGCTATCTACTCCTTTTATTGGCCACTGGCGCTTGTGGCCTGCTTGTTCCTTTATGATTTTATTCCCTACATTGTGCCTTCAGAGACTCCCAGTGGCTCACTTGGTCACTTACCAACTTATCCAAGGTATTCTTCTGGAAACATGAGAACTACAGAGGACTGTATGGTCTATAAACTCATCAGTCTCATAAGCTTGAAAAACAACAAATGCACTCCATTTTAGAGACCCATGTTGTATAATAGAATATTAAAGACAAGCAGGTTTAGAGTAAAAAAATTGATTTTGTTTTGTTTAACTTAGTGTTTGAGGATTTCTCATGCTGTTTGACCATGGATTACTTTTTTTTTTTTTTAATCTTTTCGAGACATGGTCTCACTATGCAGTTCAGGCTGGCCTTGAGTTCATTTGGTAGCCCAGGCTAGTCTCAAACTCACAGTGATCCTCCAGCCTTAGCCTCCTGAGCACTGGGATTACAGGTGTGCACCACCACACCCAGCTAATAGATTATTTTTTAAAAGAACACTTAGCCTATAGATGAAATGTTGCACCAAATAATTTGTGCTAATCCAACAGCATTTTCTTAATTCCACTTTGAATTCTGTGGAATCTCTGATATATACAACCCCCAGTCTTCTTGAAGTCTTTCCTAGCTTATCATCTTCCTGTTCTCCCTTATTTCATGTCTCTCCTTCCAATCTGACCTCAGGACAGTTACAATGCAACAGAGAAATGCCAACAAGCACTCTTGATATAGAGAGGTCACAAATTGATGGCCACAGCCAGACTTAGCTAACAGATTAGGTTTTATATGATACACAATGTTTAAAATCAAGAAAATTTACATATATCTGTCTTGGTTGTTTTTCTCTCACTGCTGAGACAAAATACCTGATAGCCAAAATGAAGGATGGCTTATTTAGCTCAGTTTGTGGAGGTTTCAGTTCATAATCAGCTGGCTCCAAGGCAGAGTGAAACATGGCAGAGGACAACAGCAGCCAAAGACAGTAAAAGCAAGAGCGAAAACCAGCCTAGGGTGGCTATAGCACTCACACCCATAATCCCAGCATTGGACTATGAATCAATCACAAATTCTAGAAGCCTGTCCCCATAACTGCATGAAGTTTTGGGGGGACATCCACACACAAACCATAACAATATCAAAGTTACAGCTCCTCCTGAAAACTGGAACAATCTGGTAGCACTGAACATTCCTGCATAGTATCAAATGGCTGGCTTTCCATTGTCAAGTGGGACATGAGTTCCCACCACCGATACCTGATTTTCAGCTGGTACATATTTGTGAAGATATACATTTATTTTCAATTGGTATAACCTTGTGAAGAGATATGGATATACATATACATATATATATATATATATATATATACACACACACATATAGTTATACACATAGTTATATGTACAGTTATGTGTGTGTGTGTATGGATATGTAGATACGGATGTTCTGAGCTACTCCATTACGTGTTCTTGTCTGTGCAACTGCTGAGGATATAAGAAGGAAGCCACAGCCTCTGCTCTCAAAAGATGTTACAATTCACTCCCAAGAAAATACATATATAAATGCTATGCTTATATTAAGTAGTTACTCTGAATTGTTGTCAGCCACTTGTTTCTGGGCCCTCAAACTTCTTTGAAGAAATAGAAGATGAAGAGTTCTAAGAATGAAACTCTGAGCTGCACTGTCATTGCTAACATTCCTATCACAAGAAATCAAAAAGCTATCACAAGTCTTTATCAAGTCATTCAGTCAAAACTAATGTATATCAGTCATATCAATTCTGGTGTTTGTTGCTGAAGTATGCACAAAGTGGTGGTAGATGATAATGGGAAACAGGTTAAACTCAGGTACTTTTTTTGTTTTTCCTACCAGATCACCCACTTATAAAAAGAAAGAAATCATGGAAGATATCTCACTACAGAGTGGGCAGAAAAAACATTATAGAACAATCATTATAACTGTAGCTCTAGAATACTACTTTGAATCCTAGCTCTCACTTTCCATCTGGGTAATCTTCCTTGGATAAGTTGCTCCATTGCTCTCTGCTTCAGTTTCCTTTTCTCTAGTAGGGAGATATAAAAGTACCTGCCTCAAGGTTGTGTGTAAAATTACAAGCTTTGATAAAGATTTTGTGAGTTAAAACAACTAGTAAATGCTCAAGAAATAGCTTGACAATTGTAGTAGATGCCAAAAATGCCAGACATTATTTCTTTTTATTAACTCTGGCTAGCCTAGTGGTTGATTCAGCAATAGGAATTTAGCAAAGGTGATACAAGCAGGGCCCTGAGAAATACTTGTGTACTGGAGCTGGCTCACTCATTGCTTTGGGGACTTTTCAACCACTACCATGGAGGAAGTCTGAGCCATCCTGCTGGAGGATGAGAGACCTTGGCCTGGTCACTCCTGTCACTCTGGCTGATAGCTTATGAACATCCAGACACACAGTGAGGCCACCCTAGACCTCTGTCAGTTCAACAACTACCATAGATGCGTGAGAGCCCCACAGAGATCATAGGATACGGACTAGAAGAACCACTCAGTCAATTTGCAGGACCATGAGCTAAATAAATGCTTGTTATAAGAAGTTCCCATAATGACTGTCAAAATGATGATATGTCAGACACGATGCTGAGTAATCACATAACAGCTGATTCTAAGCACTAACCCTGTGAGGGTTATTTCAAGAAGAAAAAAAATCTTACAGAGGTGGAGAAATACAGTCAGCTTTGCACAGCTAGCAAGAGGCTAAGCCAGGATTAAAGCCCAGATTTCTCCAACTCTGTAGACCAGTTTTACCCCTCATACGACCCTGGCCATCCCCACAGTTCAACAGTGGAATTCAGGATCACATTACTTGGCAAGGGGTTTAAATAATGTTTACACTGCTATTGTTATTGTTTTCATTCATCATTAATTTCTTTCATGGTCACTTTAAATAACTTTTGAAAATAGTCAAGTTACTATTATTATTTTTTTGAGATAGGGTCTCATTATACATTCAGGCTAGCCCAGAGTAGGCTTGAATTTGCAACAATCCTCCTGCCTCAGCTTTCTGAATGCTGGGATTATAGATGTGTGCCACCATGCCCAGCGTAAATTCTGACCAAATAAATTGTCTTTATATGGAGATTTAAGTTAAAAAGAAAAAATTTTAAAACTTTATCTCTGTTGATTAATGTGGAGGTAGAAGATGCTGAAAAGAAGACAGACCACCAGCTGGGTGTAGGGGTGCATTCCTAAAATCCCAGCATTTGGGAGGCTGAGGCAGAAGGACCACTGAGAGTTCAAGGCCAGCCTGGGCTACAAAGTGAGTTTAATGCCAGCTTGAACTTCATAATGAGATCCTGCCTAAAAAAAAAAAAAAGAGAGACCATTATCCTATATTGGTCAATATCATTGATGAGATGAAATCAACATGTCATAACATGGTAGCCAAGCTTGTTACAGAGCAATGGGTTTATGCATTCATTCAACAAATCAATTACATTTACTGGGCATATACAATCTGCCAAAGCCAATCTATGATGATCAAAAAGTGAGATCATCATTGTCCTCTAAGATAGTTAGGTTCTGTTCCCCTCCCTCTTATTAGTGTTTTTCAGTATCTCACTAGTGATCATATCTTCTTCTAATAGTACCCTCACCTTTCCCATCATCTGGTTTTCAAAGATACCTTGTGCTAGAAAAACAAACACATTTATCCTACTCTTTGTTAACTGTGAGTTAACAGGTGGATAACAAGGTAGGGGCCTCCCTTCTGGTGTAAAGAGTAAGAGCTTTGTGCTGTGGTTTGAAGCCCCTCTCTCCTAATGTCTGACACTTAGAAGCAGTGTTCTGGAAGGCTGAAGATGATGAAAGTTTGATCTTGGATGAGTTGCTGTGCATAAACAGAAGGCAAGAATATAAGAACCACCAAATTTCCTAAGTGACACATCAACAAAAGCAGAAAGCTGTTTGGGGGGGGGCAGCTGTGGCAGCGTGGAGACCTAGTGGCAGGGATGGGGAGCAGGATTTGGCAGCAGGCTGCATTTCCTCTGCTCTTGATTCCACATTCCATTCCAGGGTCTGTGTGGAGAATTCCATTCTACTGAGAGTATTCAGACCATGCGTGAGACACTGACCAAACACAACTCTGAAGAGCCAAAAATAAAGGCTTTGCTTGGCCCTGGCCAATTAACCAGAGCTGTGCCACTAGCTTCTAAGGAGGAAAGCCAAACCTTCAAAACTGCAGGAAAACATTTAAAAAGGAATGTGAGAGGATATCCCAGAACAGGTGGCAATCTGGGATTTCACAGCTACAAATGCTCTTCCACAGTTTCCTCTAATTCACATTTTACCCTTGCACTAATAATTTGCCTGCTCTGTGTAGCCTTCCCTGGGCTCCAGTGAGAAGTAATCATATTATTTCCTGTATTAGTATAAAACCCTATAGTGCCACTTCCTGTAAAATCCAGAAATCACAGTTTATTCTTATTCCAGACTCTCAGTGCCCCCAAGAGCAGAGACCATATCTTAATCCAACACTCTGTGCCTAGCCCAGGGCATCCTGTTTAGCATACGGCAGGCAGTGGAGGAAGCGTGTAATGGAGTTTTACAGCACGGGGTTCCAAGCCAGGGCTCCAGATCACCCGCAGCAACATCGGCCAGAAACAGAAATGCAAATTCTCACACCCTATCCCCAACCTACTAAATCAAAGACTCTGGGACTAGAACCAAGCAATTTATGCTTAGGTAGCCCTCCAAGTGACTCTGAATCCCACTGAAATTTGAGAATCACGACCTTGGGTAACTATCTTTCATCTTGGATTGTACTTCTCAGAAAGCCCACCCTGCACACACTTATGTCCATGTTAACCCTTTTAGAATGGGAGCCACAGAGGGCAGGGAAAAGGGCTGATTCATCTCTCCATTCTCTGAAGCCCCTAGCTCAGAATCTGGTGCAGAGCAAAACTAACGAATGAATGAAGTGGCATATCTCACAGAAATTTCCTGTGTTTGTGAATGTAACAGGCCTTTCTGTAAGAGATGCTTCCAGCTTAATATCTGCAAAGATGAATCACTTCTGAGATACTAATTCTAATGGAAATTACCACACGAATGAATCATGTTGTAATGAGAAAACCTAGCTGCCAAGGAAGGCTCTTGAAAAGAAAAAATCAAATCAGGACAAATGGATTATGTTGTTAGGCTTGTGATGTCAGGCCATGAATTAGGCCCACTGAAGGGACTTAATGGTCTGAACTACCAGGCTCCTTGTGGCTCTAAGAAGCAACGGGTCAACTAACGAATCACATGGGGACAAAGCCACTGAAAGACAAAACAAAACTTCACAAATCCTACAGTCTGCAAACCCTGGCCAAGCAGTGCTCTTGTTAAACTGTGCACACGGGAAGCTGTGAGGGGCAGAAAGTTCCTGATATTCTGTCTCTCCAGGCTGCTGCAGATCCACAGCAGGTGGAAGGGATGAGGCCAACTGCCAGGACCAGGCTGGTTGATCCCTGTGCCCCACTACTTTGTTGCCTGACTATCCTACTTTCTAACCTCCCTTCCTCTACCCAGCTGGAGAAGACAGGGCTGCTCTCTCTCCCTGATTCCGGGGACGTGAGGGAGGGCTGGCTCTGCCTAGGTCAGCGCTTTCTGGACCAAAGCTATATTTCTGTCTTGGACTTTCTTTTCATGTTTCACCTTTTCTTTTTTGGTACTGGGAATTGAACTCATAACCTTGCAGTTGCCAAACAAGTGCTGTGACATGGAGTTGTATCCCTGGCTCCTGAACTTTCTTTGATTGTGATATTTATTATTCTTTTTCTTTTTAATTAATATAATCACACATATTTTGGGGGCATAGTATCAAATTCCAATACACTACACAATGTATAATGAGCAAACCAGGATAATTAGCATTTCTGTTTTATCATCTCTTCATGTCTGAAACCTGTGAGTTCCTCTTTTCATTTATTGTGAAATATATAGTAGGTTATTACAAAGTACACTCACCCTGACCAGAACATACTCTTCTCATCTAACTATATTTTGGTGCTTGTTATCCAACCTCTCTCTCCTTCTCCTCCTACATTTTCTAGCCTCTAGTATTCTACTCTATTCTCTCTTACTTTCAGGTCAAAATTTTTAGCTTCCACATGCCAGGGACCATATGGTATTTGTTTTTCTACATCTGCTTTATTACATTTAACATGAGGTTGTCAGTTCCATCTGTTCTATGGTGAATGACAGCATTTTTTGAGGATGATTAGTGTTATACTGTGTACATACACCTAATTTTCTTTATGCCTTCATCTTTTAGTGGCTATCTCACTTGATACCTTGAATAGTGCTGGAATAAACATAAGAGCACAGGTACCTCTGTGGAATGTTGATATCATTTTCTTTGGATATATACCCAAAAGTAGGATTGCTAGATCATGTAGAAGATTTTGAGGAAACTTCACATTGATTCTGTGATGGCAGCACTCATTTACATTCCCACCAAACATGTTAAAGGTTTCTTTTTCTTTATATCCTCACTAAAAATTGTTATTTTTTGGACTTTTTTTTTTCACCACTGTTGATCAAACCTGGAGCACTCCAGCACTGAACTACATCTACAGCCTCTTTGTTTTTTGAGATATGGTCTCACTAAGTGTCTCAGGCTGGCCTCAATCTGGTGATTCTCCTGCCTGTCTGCTGAATAGCTGAGATTACAGGTGTGGGTCAGTAGAAGAGCCATTTCTTGCCTTTTTGATAACAGCCATTCTGAATGGGGTATGGTGATCGTGGTGGACTGATAACTGGTGGTCAACTTGTAACACCCAGCTGAATTGAGTCAGAGTGGTGCTGGGTGTGGAAGGCCCACCTGAGTACTATTGCAAACAGCATAAAAAAGAATCAGAAAAGAAGATGGTGCACCACTGCCCCTCTGGGAGAAGCTTGTCATGCTGGATTCCTGATATGAACTTGGCTGTTATCAACACCAGAGGAGCTTGGGACTCTGCTGTCACTGAGGATGGCTGTGGTTCTTTTTAGGGGAGCTCTGGTCCTTCCTTTGAGCATCATTTCCTGGCTCCAGTGCAGATCCCTCAGCCTGCTGGCACACATCCTTCATCCTGCTGGCGCAGACTTTCTAGCTTCTACCACTGACCTCTGGGACTTCTCAGTGCAGATTTTTAATACAGACTTGCAAGAGACATTGTGATGGGCTCTACGCTTCCAGCTGGACTCATGCAGGACATTGCTGTGGGATCCAGGCCCTCAGCTGGATTCTTTGGGTCTCTAGTGTGTGGATAGACCTCCTGTATTCTTTTGTATTTGACTTTTTGGCTGAGCATTATAAAATAACTCTATAAATTATGTGTCCTGTATTAATCCTTTCCCTTGTAAACCCTGACCACAACAGTGATATTTCATTGTGGTTTCAATTTGCATTTCCCTGATGGCTAGTAATATTGAGCATTTTTCATATACTTAGTATATTTGGCCATTTGTATGTTTCCTTTTGAGAAATGTCTATTCAGATCATTTGCCCATTTTAAAATTATTTGATTCTTGCTATTTGAATTTTTAAAGTTTAGTATATGTTTTGGATATTAATCTCTTTTCAGGTAAATAGCTTGCAAATATTTTCTCCCACCCCGTAGGTTGGTTCTACACTCTGTTGCTTTTGCTGTCCAGATTTTCTAGTCCCATTTTTTTTTTTTTTTGCTTTTATTGCTTGTGCTTTTGGAGTCTTATCCAAAAAAAATTACTGCCTAGCCTAGATATTTTGGAGTGTTCCCCCAGTTTCTTCCCTATTGGGTTCATCTTTTCAAGTCTTACAATTAGGTCTTTGATCTATTTTGAGTTGATTTTTGTATATTGAAGGAGAGAAGAGTGAAGTTGTATTCTTCACTATATGGATATGCAGTTACCCGGCATTTAATGAAAAGGATATCATTTCTCCATTGTATGTTTTTGGCGCCTTTTTGAAGGGTCAGTTGGTATAGATGTACAAATCGATTTCTGCAGTCTCTGCCTTGTTCCACTGGTCTGTGTGTTGGTTTTTATGCTAGTACCATGCTGTCTGGATTTTAACCTCTGGTCCACCTGAAGATGAACTGAAGCTGAAGCTGACCTCCTAGAACATACTGCTCTCACTACCAGAGATGGACAACAGAGTAACTGGCCTTAGGGTGAGGTAGAAAGGTGTGGTTTTTGAATCATACTTATCATGTCAGGTTAAGTCACAAAGTCTATGGTAGTAGCAGCAGGCAAGTAATTTCTGTTTGTTTAATAGAAATTATCACAGGGTTGTTATGACCAAGGAGTCATAGAGAGCAGGCAGCTCTAAATTCTTTGTCTCTGGTTTCACCAGTCCTGTTTATCCAATAACAACACTAATTCCTGAATCTTTAAAGCTCCAAATCCATGCCTCCTGGCTTGTAGGACCTCAGATAACTTCCCATCCCCCAAAGCCATCACCTGCCTAATCTAATTACTCACTACCATTCCGGAAGTCTCAGAGACACTGATACTTAGAGATACCTGCTTCTGTTTGCCCATTCAGCTCCCTTGTATCAGTGTCTGGACTGGCCTCAGCAGCTCACCGGGCTCTCCTTTCTGGATCAGGTCTGAGGCCAGCACTATGCAGAAAAGCCTTATTCTAGCTTCCTGCAAAATTAGGGTTGAAGAAGGAATGATTACAGAAGATATTATCACCATTACAAAGTAATGATGTGCTCTGAACTGGGAGAAGAAAGAAGTCTTGAGGCATGATCAGGAATCAGCAAGACTCCAAACATAGCAGGCTTAAGGGTGCAAAAGTTTAAACTTTTCATATAACAAGAGAGCTCCGCCCCTCCTGCTCCTGAAGGGCTGCCTAGAGAATTGGTTCCCCAGGATTCATTTCACTGTGCTCAACTACCCAGGCACTCAGAGGATGTTGTAGCCATAGAATAAGGGGGCATGGCTACTGCTTCTGCTCACAACAGATCTTAGCACTATTCATATGATACCAATTTTGCAGGCATGCAGAATGTAAGAGCTGTGGGATTATGCTTCCATTCATATTTCAAAGGAATGCCTGAGAGGCCAGGCAGTATGCTCTGAGAGGTACAGTAAATGTGTGAAGCTACAGGAATGAAGCTGAAATTGTAGTGGGGACCATAGGAATTTGGAGATGCCAGGAACATGAAATATTTGCTGAGGAAAGCCATGGAAATGAGGAAAGTGAGCTGGAGAGATAAACTCTGTGGGATGAAAAAGTAAGGCCATAGGGCGGCGCTGCCCAAGCCCACTAGAACTCACAGCTTATCATCATGTGCCATGTATGTTGGACACAGAGCTACAAGACTTAATATCTACCCCACTGGGTTTTGGTCTTGATTTGGCCCCTGTGCCTGATTCCCTTTTGGAATGGGAATGTTTATCCTATGTCACTTATCTTGAGAATGTGTAACTCGGTTTTTATTTTTAGAGGGGTTCACAGCTAAGAATTTGCCTCAAGTTTTAGAGAAGACTTTGACTTATATTTTTGAGGAATGCTGCAACTGTTGAGATCTGGGGAAAATAATTACTGTGTTTTCAGTTGTACACAGTGTGATCAAGTTAGGTGGAATTATTAACTTCTTATTATGTTTATTTGGAGATGAAGTATGGTTTAAGGAGCTGTCATTAGGTTTCAAATTGTTGAGGGATGAGCTTGAGCCAGTTTCTCTTACTTGTCAACCTGACTGGATTAAGATAGTCCTGGAAGGTGACTGGATCATGAGGGATTAGTTACGCATCACTGTATTAATTCACAAATGTTCACGTCGAGGAGGTGGGACCCAGGTGAAGGTAAGTCACTGGGGGTGTGCCTCTTTAGGGCACAGCTCTGGGTGGCGCTCTTTCACCATCCTCTACTTCCTGGCTGCCATGAAGTAAGCAGCTTTTCTCCACTATGCTATTTTGCTGTGATGTTTCTATATTGGAGCCAGATGACCACAGACTCCAATCTTGGAAACCATGAGCCAAAATAAATTCTCTTTAAGTTGTAAACATCAAGTAATTTGTCCCAGTGACAGGAGACTTGACCAATACACGCACACCAGGTCTTTTTCTCCCTAGTGCTGGGGATTGGACTCAGGGCCTTACACACTACCGCTCAGGTACAAGCCCTGATACCCCGTCACACACATTCTGCTTTAACAGTGTGGTGGAATCCCTACCCCCAAACTGAACCCAGACTTCGGCTGTTTGCTATGTACCTGAAAGCATCCAGATACCTTTGCAGGATGAGTATAGAGTCCTCATAATCCAGTCACCTTCCGAAGAGTTTCAGTCAGGCTGACAATGAAGATTAACTGGCTCAGTATGGTATTCAATCAGTGGGAGTTTATTAATCTTCTTGAGTAATGTGAAAGTTACAGTAAAGATTCTCTCAACACAGGTTTCTTTCTTTCTCTCACTTCTCTGTTTCCTTCTCTCCTAAGTTGCTCTTGGAGATGTTTTCTTCAATTTCCTCTCAATCCTCATGATTTTTTCACTCTCTAAATTTCCTTCTCTCTTCCTTCCCTTTTCTCTCTCCTGCTCCTCCCTTTCTCCCTTCTTCCTTCTTTCCCTTTTCTTTCTTCTTCCCCTTCCTCATCTCTCCCTTTGTCTTATGTGGCATTGGACACAGAAACTCGGGGCTCACATATATTAGGCAAGTGCCTTACCACTGAGCCACATCCTCAGTTCCCTGGATGTATGTATCCAGCCAGTCAGCCAGCTATCCATCTGAGACAGAGTCTTGCCAATCTTCCCAGGCTGGCCTTTAAGTTGTGATCTTTCTGCCTCACCCTCCAGATTAGCTGGGATTGCAGGTGTGTGCCACATTATACATCTCAAAATTTCTCTACTCTCCCTCGGTTTGCTCTCTTTTGAGTCTCATTCTGTGTTTCCTTTGTCCTGCTCTTCTTTCCTCACAATCCTTCCCTCCCTTCCCTTTATTCCTGATGCCCATCTCTCTTTCTCTTTCATTCTTTATTTCTTTTCACTCTCTTTTGATGTTGACACTGTGAGCTCTTGTTCCAGAGGCAAAGAAAGGAGGTGAGAATGAGGGTTTAGTAGGATCCTCTAAGAATCATTAATTATTGAATGCATTGTACTTCTTCCACTGGAAAACTGCATCAACTTCTTCATTCTTGAAGGTCTCTCCTGTAACACACACATTTAGCTCCTACAGTGAGAGCTAAGTGAACCATTATGAGACAAAAGCCAAGGACAATCCTACTCTAAACTCCCAAGGAATAATGCAAGTTACTTCAGAGTCTCATTCTACTAATAAGACTTGAAAGGCACTTTAGGAGAAGCAGTACAGACTTTTAAATACCCCCAAGGGCAGAACCAGACTTAACCTAGCAGTGAACATCCTATGGGTACAAAAGATGGAATAGTGATGGAACAGAGGCCACTGAGTTTCTGGGACCCAGAATTATTACTTATCTTAGGCCAGGGAAACATGAAACCTGGGAGGAAAATCACTGTGTCTAAAAGAGAACAGGCAACCAGGTTTGGTGGTGCATACCTGTAATCCCAGCATTCTGGTATACTGAGGTGAAAAGATTTCAAGTTTTAGTCCAGCCTGGAAAATGTGGTGAGACCCTGTCTCAAAATTTTATAAAATATAAAAAGGGAATGGAGATATACCTCAGTGGTAGAGTGCCTATGGGTTCAATCCTCAGTACTGCGAAATACTGACTAACCTACGTACACACAATTGGAAAAGGCAGCAGGTACCTGCAGAAGATGAAGGAGCTGAGGAATGGTACAGTACAGCCCAGCCTGGTAGAGAAACTCCAGCCTTCATACCCAGAGAAGGGAACACTCTAGGAGGGCCTAGGGGAAAACCAGGCCACAGGGAAGGGTGTGCACCCAGAGAAATCCTCTAAGAAACTTAGATTTGCATTTGTGAAGACACAAAGTCTCTGAATTCACTTGAGGTTTTGAAGGAGGAGAAATCCAAGTTTAAGAATGTCTTCCTTGTTTGGACTCCATTCATCCACTCATTTAACAGCTATTTACTGAATGTCTACTGTGTGCCAAATAGCTTGCCAGGAGCTGGAGACAAAATGATGACTAAAACAGCCTTCTGTTCTCAAGAAATTTACTGAGTAACAGGGAAGGTGGGCAATTATAGTACAGCATGCACAACTACAATGATGAGTACAAAATGCTTCAGAAACACAGATGAGTGCCTTCAGAAGCTATGGAAGGCTTCTTCTGAGAGGGAATAACAAAGACACACTTATACACAGTAAGAGTTTGCCTGGCAAAGGTAAAGAGAATGTTTTAAGAAGAGTATATACAAAAGAACTCCATATGCCTGAAGCTAAGAGACTGAACAAGGAGTCTGGGATGAACTGGGGAGTCTCAGGATCTTGCTGAGTCCTTATAAGCAGATACAATTCTAATTCAGAACCAGGTGCAGTCACAAATATTTCCTAAGCAAATCGCCATGTAAGTAAAATGGAGAATTATATCTCCTATGCCTGTAGACATCCATCACCTTTCAGATGCATCTTGCCAAGTATTAAAGATATAACTCAAACCAGTTTATGTTGTTAATGCACCCATGAGATGAAAATGATCACATCTAAGATTTATTGTAACTTCAAGATTTCCTTATTAATTAAAAACAAAACAGTCAAGCTCAAGCCCTCTCTGTCTTTTTTCTCTGCCTTAGCCTCAACTGAGAGAAAGACCTACTGCCCTGACAGAGACAGGTGTACACTCCTAAGGACAAAAAGACACTGGTGAACTTGTAACCCAACATCACATCAATGAGGTAAGAAGGAACCAAAAGCTGACTTGAAAAAGATGGCAGATTGATAAGCAGCAGGACACAGAGCCTCCCTGAGAGAGACAACTCATGCTGGAATAAAACGTCCTAGAAAGGTCCGGACAGAGGGAGGTGGATCCTCCTGACCCAGGAAGAAACTAAAGGCAAAAGAGCGGGTCAAACACGCAGTCCTGGGGCTACCATTGGTGAAGCTAAGATTAGCAGCCACAGCACTCTCACCTGAGCTGCCTGAATTCGTGCCACCGTGACTGGCTGAAGCAGCCTGAACTTGCACAGCCGCGACCCATGGAAGCCACCCAAAATCGTGCTGCTGCGACTAGCCAGTCGTGCTGAAGGCGGAGGTCAGCAAGTCCAACAGAGAACTAAGCCAGCGAGGGACCTGCATTAATCTGCAGTGAGTGCTGGGAATAAGACCCCCTCACAGGAAAGGGGTGACCAACTGGACGACATGTTGAAATCAGGCAGGACAGGCCTGAACTAGGAAGGACAGTGACTTCAGTTGGTTGCGCCATTCCCAGAGCAGATTGGTGGGATCCCTTGGCCTGAGTCATGCCCTTGGCTGGGACCCAATAAGTCTTCCCAAACCGATTCCCTACGCATAGCACACACTAACGCGGTAAAGGCCTCCAAAGGCTGACTGGCCCGGTGGGGAGGGGCCAACATATGCCACCCCTGTTTGCACTGCAATGACCAAGAGTAAAGTGGAAAGGGCAGAAATCTCTAGCCAGTGTGCTTCAGAAGAACCATAACCAACAAGGAAAGGGGCTGGGACCTCCACCATACACCTGTATGGAAGAAGCCAAAAACATGACAAGAGAAAGAAACAAGAAAAAAAACTCCAGCCTCCAACCCTGAGAACATTGATCCAGGAGAGGTAAGTACAAAAGAGACTGAGGGCAGCAAACATGCAACATCAGACATGGCATCAACGGATATAAAGAGATATCTTCAGGACCTCGTAGATGAGCTCAAAAGTGAAATATTAAATCAAGTAAAGCAAGATATAAGTAGATTAATAAAAGAAATGCTAAGTACCTTTCAAGAAGACACAGACAGAAGAAGGTAGGAACACAAAAAAGGAGAGAAACTTTTGATAAAGAATATAAAGAAAACCTAGAATACTTGAAGCAGATACAAAGAGATTACCAGGAAATTAAAAACTCCATTGAAAGCTGGCAAAACTGCTTGAAAGAAACTAATGATAGATTATCAAAACTTGAAGACAGGTTTGCAATGTGTGGTCATGAAAGGAAAGATCTCTTAAAAATAACAGTCTGTAACAATACAAAGGCTAGAAGACGACAAGAGAATCTATAACTTAAGAATAAGAGATGTGAGTGAAGAAGCAGGAGTAAATACAAAGGAAATAAAAAGGTTATTCACAGAAATAATTAAGGAAAACTTCCCAAGCATAGGAAAAGAAAATGATATTCAAATGTATGAGGCATACAGAACTCCAGCCACCTACAACCAAAACAGAGCTACACCCAGACATATAATAATCAAGATATCAGAAATTCAATATAAGTACAGAATATTAAAAGCCGTCAGAGAAAAGAAACAGATCACCTATAAAGGAAAACCCATCAAAATCACGGCAGACTTCTTGATATAGACCATCAAATCAAGAAGAGCTTTTAGTGAAGTGTTCTAAGCCCTGAACGAAAATAACCTCCAGCCCAAATCGATATACCCTGCAAAACTATCTCTAGAAATTAATGGAGAAAGAAGATGCTTCCATGTCAAAGAGGAACTGGGGGAATATGTGACCACCAATCACTGAAGGACATTCTAGAGAGAGAGAGAAAAAAATACCAGGATTTCAGGAACAGTAGCAGAGAGGCCTCAATGAGCAGGGCAGGCAGTAGAATAAAGGAGAAAAGTAGACAACCAGTGGCAGAAAAATAGCATAGCAGAAATGAGGCAAAGAAGGTTGGCTAGAATCTCTAACATAAATGGCCTTGATACACACATACAAAAAAAGAAAGAAACAGGCAGAGTAGATCAGGAGGTAGGGCCCACTGAGATGCTCTGTACAGGAAATATAATTAACCTGAAAGAGGGTTTATGGACTGAAAATCAAATACAAAATACAATGCTCTATGTGACAGGCAATCAAAGAGAAATAGGGGCAATTAGACCAGTACCTGCAGATAGGCTAAAAAGACAGGATACTTATGTACAGTAGAGAACTACTCAGCTATAGCGAAGGAAAACCTTGAGGCTTTGTAGGTAAAGGAATACAACTTGAGATCAAGTCCAGGAGTGAGAAGGTTCCAAACCACTTAGGCAAAAAGCAGGTTGCCCCCTAATCTATAAACTGAGGGAGTTGGTGGGACCCAAAATGTGCAGCACCCTGTGGGAGTGAAAGGGGAGGAATAGCCTAAAAAAAGAAGGCAGAGGATATTGTTAATAGTGTATCAGGATTTAAAACCCACATTACTCACACCACTCTCTTTAGATAGATTATATTCTGTTCCAGTTTGTCTACTTGTACTAGATTTGAGGGCACAGACAGCTATCCCGAAAATAGCAAGATATAGTACGGTAATCATTCTTAATTTCCTATTAACTTAATCTGAAGCCCCATATAACTTACATTGTTTTACCATGATTGATCTTAATTGAATCTGGTTTGTTAGATTGCTGTTTTGTATTGACAGATTTTATTCAAAGCTGTTATGATTGATAGTATCAACTCTGAGAGTATAGGCAACTGCACTGAAGATGACAAGATTCACTAGGATACCCACTCTGGTTTGATTATTACCTGCCTTTGAAGTTTTACATTGTCTACAATGTTTTGTTTTTATTAATATCGTTATGTACTGCTATATTCAATTATACTGCTATATTCAATTATGCCTGATGAGATAGACAATTCTATTGAAGATAACAAGAGACAACACAGTAACCATTGTAGATCACCTTGTACTGTGGTTTTATATGATTTTTTTGTTTCATGTTTTTATAGGAATTTGTTTTGTTTTTTCTTGCTATGTTTTGTTTTTCCCTCTAATACAGAAAGGATAGAAATACATGTAGAGACTCATGCATGTGTAGAACCTATAAACAGTTTATGAGAACTGATTATATAATGCATGATGAAATGAACAACTGCTTTGAAGAAAAAGACACTACAGTACCCAGTGCTGATTCCGTAGCATCATGATGTGAAATCCAGCAATACTATTCTTCTTTGTTCAGAGTGATCTTACCCTGTTTTGTTTAACTTCAACATACATAAAGGTATGGGCAGCTATTTTGAAGAGAATGAGAGACACTATGACAGCCATTGTTGACTTCCCTACTGTCTGGTCTTGAAGACCTAAAACACCTTCCTCATCCTGTTCAGATCAAGTCTATACTATGTTATTTCATGTCAATTCTCTGTATGTGAATATATGGACAACTATTTTGAAGAAAACAAGAGACAATATGATATAGTGAAGATCTCTGATGGTCTTGCTTTGAAATTTATGTCTCTTACATTGCTTTTCTGTGTTCTGTTTTGTTCTGCTTTGTTGTGTTTAATTTTACTCTCTTTAAAATAAAAAAAAAAAATAAAAAATGAGAAGAGACACCTCCTCCCATGGAATAGGTGAGAAACTATCTTCTTTGCTTGCATGCAATGTAACAACTTTCAAAAACACCCCACAGAAGTCTAGTTGGGAGTGTCTACTTGGAGATACATATCTGGAAAGCAATGTAACAGCTTGAAGAAAACATCTTTTCCCCTCTACCTTTGGAAGACAGTAGTAGAAAGATAAATATGGAAGCTATACGGTTCCCAGAAGGAGAAACAAGAAACCAATTAGCCCTTTCTGTGGGCCAACCACATGCAGGCTGGGAGAAAAGAGCCCCACCCCTCATAGGCAGCTGGCTGATTTGAAGGAACACAGGCTGATTTGTTAGCAACTGAGGTACAAAAACAATTTAATGCTTGTATTGTTTGACTGACTCTGCAGGCCTAGAGCCTAGTGGTTTGGGCATCTACTGAGAGGATGACAATATGCAATACAGAAAATAAGAGGGATTTCCTTCTGTCTTGTCTTTGAAATCTGATATTGTTCTCTTTTGATTTGTTCCATTTTATTGCTTTTGTTTCATTCAATGTTCTGTTTTGATTAGTTTTATTCTGTTCTGCTTTGTTTGATTTTATTATATCTGATGGCCTTGGGTGGGGATTTAGCTCACTGGCATAAGCCCCTCCCTTGCAAGCGTGAGGTCGTGAGTTTGATCCCCAGTACAAAAAAAAAAAAGGCTGAACTGATGGCCCTGGCAGCTATTCTGAAGATAACAAGAAGCATTATGGTAGCCATTGTGGATTTTCTATTACCTTGTTTTGAAGTCTTGTATCACTTTCATTGTTTTGTTTTGATTGGGATTATTCTGTTTTATTTTGTTTGGTTTTATTCTCTTTAAAATAAAATTTTAAAAGATAAATATTCAAGGCTGTTATATAATACTTGAAAGCTACAAAATATAAACATGACACTAGAAATTGCATTGAAGTTCATGAATATGGGTCAGGGATTCTGTCTAACCCTGCAGAGTATACTCGTGTCCTGCTACAATTATGTGTATACGTGAGTGCCTATGTTCAAGTTGGAATCATCCCAAGAGACTGAAGGTCAAAGACAACACATTTGGCCTTCTGAGTGCTAAGAAATATAAGAAAACTATCACTTTCCATCTCACAGATTCCTATCCTATAATCAGATAACAAAGATATGGTCACCCTGAGCTGCATTCCAAAGAACTCCATGGAAATCACTTAAAAAATCCCAAAAGCACCAAAGTTGATCAAAATCTTAAAATAAAAAAACTTAAAAGCTTAAGTTTGAAAAATATTTTGGAATTTTAAAGGCCTATTCTGTTGTTTCTGTTAGAGTTTTCCAGTGCAATAAAGGAGCAGAATATAAGAAAAAGTAAAAGTATTTAAAGGAAGTGGAAAGAAGCCCACAACCAACAGCAGTTTAGCTTTTTCCTCTGCCCAGATATGGGTGTGTGGGGTATATGTGACCTGTGACCAGATGTGGTGCTTAGGGCAGGCATTGGTGATGCACAAGGAGCTGACTGGAATTTTTTTCACGTGTACTGGGAAAGGAAAAAGGAAGTTGTAATTGGGGAAGAAGGAAGTGACCGTCAGGGTAAGCATCCCCAAATTTGGCCTTCCACCATGTTGAACTGCTGCTGTAACGTCCTATAATTTATTCTAGGGGAAAACTCTTTCAGTCTCTATTGAACTTGGAAGTTTTTCTTGGCTAGCAAAGCAACAAGGTCTTTTGTAGAAATAATCATGTGGCAGTGTTTCAGTGAAAAGATTATATATAAAATAATGGTATGAAGTTCTATTATATAAAAATAGACTTAAGAGCATGTCATGTCTCCAGATTCTCTCGGGTTTCTTGCAAAAATTTAAAATGCTATTGTCCTTCATTCTGAAGGAGTACTAAATAATTGCATGCAGACAATATTTTCTAAGTGCTTAAAAAGGACCATATGCAGAAGTGACTATAATTAAAGGCAATATCAAAAACAGTGCACATGCTCAATTTAGCTATTATTAACCCACTGGTATCAACCACTTGAGAGAGTTCTACGGGTTTTTTCCTCTTTATACCATCTGTAGTGGCTGATTGACGTGTCAGTTTGAGACGTTTAGAAGCTTAACTAGCAAGTCTACACCCCAGGCTGTAGACAACCCACCCTAGGGTGGCTCATTGCCTAGATGGGACAAAGGGAAATGAGAAGGGATGGATGGGCTTCCATTCCTGGAGGAGCTCCAGGCTTCACCTTCAGCTTGGATGTCATCTCCTGGCTTCCAGGGCAGACTCTTGTATTTCCCTTGGACCCTTCAACCTTTCAGCTAGACTGGTCAGCTTTCCATCACAGACCCATTGGCTCCCTGATTTGTACTTGCACAGAACACTGCAGTGAACCCCAGACCTTGGACAGATACCTTTGGTCCCCAGTGTGCAGACCTCCTTTGCACACTTCCTCATCCAACTCTGGGGCTATCATAAGCCAATCTTGTAATTTCTTATACATTTGTATATTTTGTGTTATATTTCTGTAGCAAAATCCTGACTGATAAACCTTCCATGACCCAGGGATTCATAGTATATGATATTTCTTCTTGAGCTGGTGCTTTTTCTATAACTCAAGCAAAATATATCATGCTTTCATGATTTTTTTTTCAAACTACTCACAAAAAGTTGTGCAGTCAACTTTACTGAAGATTTGTAAGGCTGGAATAATGGACTGTACTGTACAGAGTTGAAACTCTTGAAATGTTTCTTAAATAGATTTTAGCTGTCATTCGTATTTATTGGGCATTTCCTATTATGTCAAAGGCAGAGGGCAAACAAAGTCAACACAGCCAAGGTTTAGCTCCCTTTCACAGTAGATAGGAGCCAAAGAAGACACAATAACTGGGATGCCGAGTTGAAAAAAGATGCCTTTTGATGGGCCTACATCTCTGTTGAAATCCCAATTATTTCTTCACCAACTCTGGATGTGAGTGGGTACCTTTTCAGTAACAAAGCTGGTTCAGCTAGAGGGCCCTAGCATACATGGCTCAAAAATCAGATTACCTTTATTTTAACTAGCATGCTCATCCTAAACTCTTCTCTAAAAGCCCTGTCCTCACTGAAAGAACTGCAACCTCGCTTAGCCACTCACTTCATGAGGATGAAGGAAAAAGAAAGAGTTCTATCTACTGCATTCATAATTGGAGGAGAAAGTTCACGTACAGGGATGAACATATTTCAACTTTTGTTTAGTGTCCCAGGAATGACAATGATGTGCTACAAAATAGGAGGCAGAGGCCCTGAGAAGGGAAAGAGAGCAGCTGGAAAATGGGCTCTGAAAGCCAGGGATGTAGAAATGATCTTAAGAGCTCTTCTTCTTTTCTTTTGACACTTTCCTTCCAAATTACTCCTTGCCAGTTCTTCAGCTTATTATTGCCCGGGGGGAGGCAATTGCAAGTTCTTTTAAAAGTGGGAACATATTCTGTGTTAGAAATGAGGGCATGGCTGTTCCTGGCTGGCTGAACTTAGGGTTTCATTGGTCAATTTCAAAGATTTCATCATTAGCTTTTCTGCATTTCATCCTACACCTGCATTTCTAAGAACAAAGGAAAAGGTGACCTTTTCCTATTGATGTCATGGTTCTTTTCTTCACTTCCAAAATCAATGAGAGGCCATTGCCTAACACATAATTTTTAATTTGAGAAACAATAAACAAATAAGAAAAGTCAAGTGCTATGTGTATAGCAAGTAACAGGGTAAATGTAACCTAGGTTGTGAGCAGCTAAGTGTATGTGGTGGGAGTGCGGGTTTGGTGAGGAAAAAATAGTAACTTCTGAAGCAAAGGACAGAAAGAAGAACCAGGGTCAGAAAGAAGATCTGAGACAAGCATGTCTGAGATGGTTATGCTCCAGAGACTGCTCACCTTGGTTTTGGCAAAATTATCACCCTTCATTGGCAGCCTGTGAAGTGTTCATTGATTGATTAATCAATGACTGACCCCTGCTTCATCCAGTGTCTCTCGCATAACCAGGGGCAGCAGGAAGGCAGGGAAAGTAAGAGGGTAAGTTAACTAATGGGACAAAGCAAGAGATAACAACTGAGGAGACAGAGGTTCAGGCAACTAGGGTCCCAAAGAAGCCAAGGCACTGGGAACAGACTGATTTCAGTGGAAGGAGTAGCCACGTGTTACCTAGAATCATGCAAGGGCAAGAAAACAAGACAAGGTATACAAGGACTGACCCATTGTGAGGTCCAAAGGATGCAGAAATAAGGAAAGAACAGCTACACTGTGAACTCTTGGTTATCCGAGAGCAGTGTGGAGATTCTAATGCCAAGCAAAGATACCTACAAGTGAGATTTGAACCAAAATCCAAGTATTACACAGAAGTTGGAAGAGAAAGAGATTATGGAAAAATCTTCATGAACTAATCCCTGAGATGGACCAAGCTGAGGTAGAAAAGTTGAAGGGAATATATTTGTAGGGATACAGAGTTGCTGGCTCTGACGTGTGGAATTTGGATTTGAAAGTGGAAGGTCAACCTGAGATGCTGGATAGATACAGGCTCTGCTCTTCCTCCTTCCACCTCTGTTCCTGCAATAATACCAACTGTCTGCATCTGTCCTATTGGGAAGGAAGAAAAAAGCCAGGAAACCCAATGTGGGAAGAGCGAGGCAGTCAGGGTGGAAGTGGCCTTTGCTTTCACCTTTTAGTTCAGAAGATTTGATGCCCAAAGCTCTGACCATTCTGAACTTGGCACTTTCTCCTGGTCTGGGACTGTACTATCACTGCCAGGAATTTAGGGTCTTCAGGAACTGAGGGAGGCTCCCCAGTTCTCTTAGGCAGTTGTGATTTCTCTTTTGGTGGTTACTTCCCCGTGGTCAGGTGTTATGGTTTGTGTGTAAATGACCTCCAAAGCCTCATGCAGTCATGGGAAGTGGGCCTTTCAAAGATGGCTGAGTCTAACATTTGTGATTGGTTTGTTGTCTAGTGCTGGGATTGTCTAGTGTGGGTGCTGCACTCGCACAGGGGTGGGTAGTTGGCATACAGTAAAAGGGAATAAAGGAGGCGTGCTTTTCTCTTTTGCCCTTTTTGCCCTTTAGCTCTTGTTGCTTGTAGTCACCATGAACGGTTGCCCCTTTGTCACATCACCCTGCCTTGGAGCCAGCTGAGTATGGACTGAAACCTCCAAAAACTGTTAGCTAAATAAATCTTTCCTTCCTTCATTATGGGCGTCAAGTATTTTGTCTCAGCAACAAGAGAAAAGTAACCAAGACATCAGGTTATGGGGCTAGACGGGATGGTGTGTGGTGTGGCCATGCATGTACCAGACAACACACCATAGTATATCCAGAGAAATGCCCATTCTGACTATATATATTTGTGCATTAAGAAAACTGAAAGCAGGGCTTCAGTTTCTAGTCAGGAGAGGACAAGGTGGTGTGGACAGCAGTGCCAGTGCCCTGCACCACCTGCGCACCCCAGCCTGAAGCTTTACATGGTCAAAATGCAGGCCATTAAATGTGAGGTGGGCTACGGGAATCTAATTCAGGACCTTCTGCTTATGCTGCTGAGCTATATCCTCAGCCCCAAACCTACCTTTCTCAAAAATTCTACATTGTTTACTTTGAGTTTTGGGATAAAAATATCTGCATAGTGTTAAAAATTTTCCAAAATGATTGCTTAACGCTAAGAACATGAGCTATAGGTAAAAACTGCCGACAGATCAGTTATACAACCAAGGCATTTCTCGGAGAATATATCCCCACTGTTTTTGACAACTATTCTGCCAATGTTATGGTAGATGGAAAACTAGTGAATCTGGGCATATAGGATACAACTGGATAAGAAGCTATGACAGATCACATCCCTTCACCTGTTCACAAACAAATGTGTTCTTAATTTGCTTTTCTCTTGTGAGTCCTGCAGCATTGAAAATGTCTATGCAAAGTGGTGTCTGGAAGAAGTGTGACACCATTGTCCCAACTCTCCCATTATCCTTGTGGGAACAAACTTGAACTTAGGGATGCTAAAGACATGATCAGGAAACTGAAGGAGAAGAAGCTGACTCCCATCCACAGGGTTGGCCATGGCCAAGGAGATGGATGCTGTCAGTGCCCAGCTCTCACCCAACAAGGCCTCAAGACAGTGTTTGATGAAGCTATCGGAGCAGTTCTCTGCCCATCTCCTGTCAAGAAAAGGAAGAGAAAATGCCTGCTGCTGTAAATGTCCAAGTCCTTAGTTCTCGGTCTTGTCCTTTGGAACCTTTGTACATGTTGCTCAAAAAATGTGGAACCTTCATACTCAATGCCACAGATTCATACTCAATTATTGAGGATGAATCAATTCATACTCAATTCACACTCAATTGTTACAGATTGGTTTTTCCATAAAACGACTTCGAACCAGTCAGTAATTCTAAGGTTTTGTTTTAAATGTAAGAGTTCAAACTCATATCATTTTAAAATTAAGCCCTAAAATGAAAAAAAAAAACACAAAAAAACAAACTAAGCACGGACTTTGAAAGCCTTCCTTTGGTTCGGTTATTTTCAGTGCTACATTTTGATACCTTAGTACAGTCTGGAGAGCCCAGTAACCTCTCCCTGTCCATTCTTCTAGCCTTACCCTCCATTACTGGCCTAGCTGACTCCACTGCTGTTTCCCATCCATCCCCTTGGCACACTCAAGCTTCCCTGCCCACTCTCACCTTGCCTCCCCTCATCACCACACTCCTATCTGAACCCTTTCCACTTTGCTGGCTGTATGACTTGGGGGGCGGGTAGTTTCCTTCTGGGTGTCTCAGTTTTAACTGTGGGATGTCTAAAGGAGCTGATCTATGGAAAGCTGCTGCTCTATCTACTCCTGAACACACAGGTGCTACCTAGAGAATACAGGTGACAACAAAATGCCTACAAGCATGATTTATTTTGTTCTCACTTATTGTCCTAAGCTCTGTCAATTTTTAAAGGAATAGATGTACTGAACTGGTTTCTTCTCTGTTGTTCCTATTTCACTTATTCAGCATTCAGATTTCCATGGCTTTTCTTTTTAAAAAGTAGTTTGGTTGAGAAACAATTCACGTTCCATGCAATTTACCCACTTAAAGTGTACAAGTTGATATTTTTAATCTACTGAAAGAGTTGTGCAATCCTTACCACAATCAATTTAAAGAAGCCTCATACCCATTAGCAGTTAGTTCACTTTCCCCCCCAAACTTCCAGACCTAAGTAGTTATAACTATCGCTGTAGATTTCCCCATTCTGGAGTATTTCATATAATCTTATGGATTTTAAAAGGAGCCAAACACTTCTTAGACTTGTCATGATTTTCCTAAAATACCCAGTCATAGGACCAAGCATATCAGACACTGGATACCCCCCGAAATGTTCTGTCAAATAAAAACCAAAACAGGAGTTTAGTCAAGTTAAACTTACTATTCAAATTTCATTTTTTGGCCCTTGTTTGTCCAAAGTAAGACAGAGGAATAAGTCAGGAACTAAGGTGATGTGTTTTTGGTTTTCCAAGTTACAGAGGAGCTTTACCGAAAGTCCTCAAAGTGAAATTTTTGTGTGGTAGTTATCAAACCTGGCTATACCTTCGTAAAAAAAACCCACTGAGGCCTGAGCCTCACTCACTGCAAACCACCCTCAAAGTGCTGTTTTCTCAGTACTGTGGTTCAGCATCTCTGCAAAGTTCCCCAAGGAATTCTGTGAGCAGCCAGGGTTGAGAACTCTTGTTCCAATGGAAACAAGAATTCTAAGTAATAATAATTTGTTGAATTCCAGCCATGCCCAGCATGATACACAGCCAAAGTTTTCAACTCTGTCTTCAGGGAAATGAATCTCTCAATTTTTAAGAAAGCAATAAAAAACAGAATATTCATTTCACAGGAATTTTCTTTATAGCCAACATTACTATTAGACTTTTACCATGTGAAATTGCTGATATTTGTCTGGTCTTGACTATAAAAATGGAAATTTTATATCATTAAACCAAACTGAATTGAATACATTTATTTCACAAAATTGTGTGTGTGTGTGTGTGTGTGTGTGTGTATATATATATATATATATATATATATATATATAATGTTCAATCTAAACTATTATCTTACTAATCCTGCATTCATTTTTCTTGTGCTTCACATATTTTGTAAAAAGAAGATTTAAGCTTTATTTAATATATTTTCCTAGCAGAGGCTAGAAAATAAATTAGCCAGAGAAGGACAAGAACATGAAATTTCACAAACAGAAAAAAAAAATCAACTATATAAATTCTACTTTTTGCCACACATCATTTCTGGATAACAGGTCATAAAGTACATTGTCATAAAGCAAAAATATATGTTCCCATTGGAGAAATTTTATGATTATGGATTTTGTTTTTGAATAAGCCTTATATAAATCTGAGATATGATCAATAACAGGTTGTGAAAGCAACACTGCCATGACTGTAAACCTTTATAAACATTTAAAATAAAACACATTATTCAAGAGCTGTAAAATGTCAAAATTATGTTTCACACACTGATCATTTTACTGTCATTTTGAAAAACAATTGAGTGCCACTCATTAAAATTGAAAAAGCGTTTCTTTGATCTAGTTCTAGAGATCTTACCTATGGGCAAGATTCAGTTTCTTTCCTCCCTGCTATAACCAAGTATAGTGCCTTAATCACCACCCAAAGCCTTTCACAGCCTTGAGGGGGCTCTCTAGCCACCCACTGTCCCACCTCCTCATCTGAGGCCCTGTGTCTTCCCCTAGCAAGCTGAGAGCTGCTACAGGCTCTGAGGACAATCCTGTTCCCTGTCAGGAGGAATTTACAGAGCTTTAGCTCTCTGTGCAGGCTCCACAATGTCTAGTCAATTGCATTTCTGCTTTCAGTCTCATCTCAGGCTGGGAATTCAGCTTCTACCTCCTTCTATGACCAAAGCTGCTGGTATCTCAGTCCTTATGAGCCCTACTTTTGCCAGATCCCTTCCTGACTCCACTTCTGCCTGAATTCCTCCCATAGCATCCCAGTCCACAGCAGAAATGATTAGGGTTACATACTGTGACACATTTCTTATACCAAGCATACCTCTGGCAAGTGTTTCATTCAAGAATGAATAAATTCCTAGATTTTTACATTCTCTATTATTGTGCACAACTGAACAACCCCTGCTATCTCATGCTGGACATGGATATTTGGGAAAGTATCAGCACATAGTTCTAGAATATTGGTTCTTAAGCAGTGGTTTTTGCTCTACAAGTGGACATTTATATAGATATATAATATATAGATAATGTATAGATATTTTTGGTTGCCACAACTGAGGACAAGTTCCTGTTATCTCATGGGTACAGGTTAACAATCTTGCTAAACATATTGTACTGTATAAGTCTGTTCCTACAGCTAGCTGAGGTGAGAAACAGTTCTAGAGAAATATCAAGAACCTTCCATAGCTCTACAAACTAAATCCAACGAAAATTGACAAGAGATGAGGGTGATGTTTCTGTTTTCAGTAAACAAACAAAAAAACCTTTTCCCCCTCCAGTTATCAAAATTCATACTCTTTATAGAAAAATTAGAAAATAAAAGCAAAATGTTACAGGTGATGCTAATATCACTGTGTATTTCTACACAGCTGTGGTCACATTATACAATTTATACTGTGATTTTTCTACATAATATGTTAACAAAGTTTTTTTGATTTTACCAAAAGCTTTTCACACTTCACTTTAACTGCTACCTGAGATTCTTCTCTATGATCAAACCATAGATAGTGCTATGAACCATTCTCATATCAATGTAAATTTGTTTCCAGGTTTTTCATTATGGCAAAAGTTGTGGTAAATCTATCTATCTATCTATCTATCTATCTATCTATCTATCTATCTATCTATCTATTTATGTATATGTAGTTATTTCCTTGATGACTCTTAGAAAAGATTCATATTCCTGATATCATTTTGAAAAGCAAACATGACTTGTCAAAGGATTCTAATGCCAAAGTCTTTGTGAAATATCCTAAACCTAGTTCTTCTCTAGTCCAGAAACATACGTGGAACACACAACTTCAAGAGACCCCATTTGAGAAACATCAAAGGAGACAGGAAAGAAAAAAATTCATCCCAGAATTTTCTGAACAAAGCATTACAGTGGATCATGAGAACAAGAATGAAAGGTCTTGTGATTCTTGGCACAGAGACACAAAATCAAAATATTCTTAAAATGGTAGGATTTAGTAGTTATGGAGGCAAAATGATTTTTATTTAAGACATCTTTTTTCAAGCATATCAAGTCATTTAGCTATTTTACTTTTTGATTATATTTTCTCTTTATCTTAGGTATTTATTTTGATCTTTAGAAACATAATAAATTTTATAAACATCTTAATACTTTTCTGGAATAAAGTAATAACAAACAAGTAAGAATAGGTTAAAAAATTTTTTTTAATTAACAGCCAGAAAGCTTCCCTATAATTTATCATCTGATTCCCATATGGCTACAAAGAAGCAGGAAAAGGTTCTTCCTGCTTCTAGATTCATGGGGATACCTACAAGTTCACATCACTCAGAGAAAAACAATGTATCTTACTGAGTAAACTCAAAAGATGGTAAAAAGAAACAGTAAGAAATTGGGAATGGGAGACCAGAGTTTCTGCTTGTCTATGTCCCTAGCAAGCCCACAGGTCAAGGCAAGTCACTGACATTTTACATTTCAAATTCAGAAAAGGTAGACTCTCAGATATGAAACAATCGTGTAATGCTCTTGAAGAAGCACTTCTCTAAATGCCATAATATGCCAAGAGGACTGTTACTATATATTTTATGCTTTATGCTCTGTGCTTTGTGATGATAACCCAGGTGTGGTCAAAAACGAAACTTCTGAGCCATGGGACTGGAAAGAATCAAGCAGATGTCTGAGCGGGGAATTACTGGCTTAAAAGCAGGCATCAGAACAGGAATCAAAAGTCTGTTCCAAGTCACAGGGGTGGAAACAGGATATCAGCAATGAGAAGGGCTGCCTAAAAACAATCCCACATCAGCAGCCATTCTGACCACTGACACCACAGCTTACTGGGGGTTACTCTCAGCAGGCACCCGCTGAGATGTTGTGTTTGCATTATCTCAGCCAGGTCTCCCGACAGCCTAGACAGGGGCTTAGAGACAGGTTCAGCATGCTAAAAAATCTTACAGCTGCACAATGCCTGACCAGAGGCTTCAACCACTGTCTTCTGACTTGGGGCCCAAAGGAAAGAACAGAGAAGAGCTGGTGTTGAACAAGCTCAGTGACAGCAAAGAGGAAGGATGAACCTGAGCTAGGGCTGAGGTTAGACTGCTGGCGCTCTGACTTCCTGTGGGGGCACCGAGTGGTGAATCACTTTCAGTTATCACCCTGAAGATGAGCTCAGATCTCCCCTGGCAAGGTGGGGGCCAGGAGTCCTGCCAGTGACACAAAGCTGCCCTTCTACTTGCCTTCTTCTACCAGCTCCCTGTGTGCCTGGGGCTGGGGCTGGGTTACAGGCTGGCACGGGGTGGTCTGTACTGCAGAAGTGAGAGAAGCTGGTGAACCCTGATCTACAAGGGAAGGTCACCACAGTGTGCCGCACCCAGAGGCCAGCAGGCTCAGGGCTTCTCTCCAATAACGGAGTCAATAGTTTGTAAACTTAAACAATTTTTAAATTTTAAAACAGAATTTTTTCTCCCCAAGGGAACTCTCATGTGAAAGCCAGGAACTTTAGAGGAATCAGTAGAGAGATTATGGTTTACAGAAAGAGGAAAGCAGCTCAGAATGCCCTTCCCTCCCCCTCAGGGTTGAACACCTTCAGGGGCCCTAGCGCCGTAAGCAGGGCTGCAGCCCAAATCATCAACACAAACGGCTGAGGACTGAAACATTCTAACTTGACTCAGTGACCTAGTAATAATCCATTACCATGTACTTTTCTGAAATCTTAAAAACAAAAATAAAACAAAACAAAACTTATTTTCCACCTGTGCTATACTTTTAGCTCCAAAGCCCACTATTTGGAAGTACCACTTACTCCCTTGTTCTTGTCCTAAAACTCATCCTGCTCTAACGTCAAGGAGTAGTGTTCAGAGCTACTCATGAACACTACTTTGTTCATGTCTTCTTCTTTCTTTCTAGACAGAACGTTTAGGAATCTGTTTAGTCTATTTTCACTGGGGTCAATAATTTATATAAAGCTCTAGGTGGTGTGTGCAAGTGTGTGTGCACGTGTGTGTGTTGGGGGCTGGGCATAAATGTACTAACATGAATAGATCTCAAAAATGTAAGTCAAAAAGACAAATTATAATATATGTAATTTTAATTTTAAAATAACGTATTAAATACAAGAAAGTCATCTGGAATGACACAATCTCAATATTTTTCTGTATGAGTGGTGAATTGTCACTTCTTATTTAACTCACTTCCAGATGATTTAAGTTGCTACCCACATATAAATGAACAGAAGAGCTGGTCCTGGGCTCTGCAGCCACACTACCTGTGCTCTTCCCCAGTTCTGCCTCATCCTAGAAATGCAACCTTAGAGAGGTAACTTATTTCTCTGGAATGCAGTTTCCTCATTTAAAAAATAAAATGACTTAGTATTTGTAAAGCATTAACAAAAAGGCCTGGGATAAGCACTCACAAATTGCTAGTCTAAAAAAGAGGGATTTTTAAATGATCAGACAATACAAAGGGCAAAGTAGACAGAATGGGAAGATTTGTACTGGATGAAAAAAGAGCATTGAAACTCAGACTTAGGAATGAGAATTAAATTCAGGAGGAAAAAAGGAGCCTTTCACTTACTCAACAGGTGTTCACAGAGTACTTTCAATGTGCCAGAAACCATAGTAAGTGGTTAGGGTACATCAATGAAATGGACAATGACAGCAGTTTACAGAGGACCAAGACAGTCAAGACAGGCTGGTACGGCACAAGTGTTCTGTGTGTGCACCTCGGGTCTGGGAGTCAGTGTGATGTTGAGTGCATGGGAATGTGCACCTGATACAGAAGGAATCCAGGTCTGAAGCCTAGAAGGGATGTCTAAACCCTGCAGCAACAGACCACGGATATATCTAGCTGGTGGCTGAGAATGGAAGGGACAGGGGGACAGTTGTGCAGTTACCTTGGCTGTTTTTTTTTGTTGTTGTTGTTGTTTTGTTTTTGGCTTTTTTATTTTATTTATTTATTTTTTAGATTTTTTTTTTTTTTTTTTTTTAGTTTTTGGTGCTAAGGACCGAACCCAGGGCTTCCAGCTTGCTAGACAAGCGTTCTACCACTGAGCTAAATCCTCAGCCCCAGGGGACAGTTGTGGTAGGCTAGAAACCCCAGACCACGAGCTTTTCAGAGTTCATCCCAGCTTTGCCCAACTCATTTGGCCTAGGATCAGCAGACTCGGCTCTGTCTAGTCTAATGCCCCTTTTCACTGACCAGAGAGACCCTGAAGAGGCGAACTTCTGTGAGCCTCAAGAGCCCCTGACCAGGTAAGCCCACATGGGCTATTACATTCTGTAGTTTTCTTGTTATTATAAATGGGTCATTGAAAGGTACTTCCTTTCCCATGACCAATATGTTATATTCCAGTGTCAAATATATAAGACTTCAATATGCAGGATAATGTGTGAAAAGATTATTTACATTCATAGCCCTTTTGAGAAGCTGTTACATTGAATTTTAAGCCAAATGTATATGTTGAGGTCTAAAAATAGGTCATTCAAACAATTTTGTTCCATACATACAGCTGTTCTAAACTATAAGCCATACTCATCTAGTAAAATCTATATGGAATCTCAACAATGAACATTGATCTAGCTCTTATTTTTAGCATAAGAGGTCAAATGCACCGGAGTAGCACATAGTGGAGCCCAGCATCTCAGATGCAATTGAGTACCCAAGGTCAGTAATAAACCATAATATCTGAATCTGTGTGTATTTAAATTAGACAATTTAGGAGAAAGAAATAAATCATGGGCTATCAAAGTGGCAAAGAGAAGCCATGAACAACCATGCTTTTATTTTTTCATTCATTTGACAAATCAGTCTCACAGAAATAAACTGCCAACATAAACAGGCTCTGACTCATTTCCCACTGCTTGCTGTACTTGGGTTCTCTCCTCCTCCAAGGTCACAGAATACATGAACTTCAGGGTTACTCTCTGTGTGAGAAAAGCCCAGCACGAAGACAATCAACTAACTGTTAGGAGAAATAGCAAGTTTCTACCAACCGTGAGCAAGGCACACCAAGGCAAGGCTCCCGGAGCCCTGATCCCATTCTGCACTCCCCAGTTATATGACCGCAGGCAAACCACTGAACTCCTTTTTGCCTCAACTTCCCCTTACAGAGTAGTAATAAGGATGCTACTATTTACACAGTGTTTTAAGCAGTACCTGCTGTAAAATATGCACTATACATGTGTTTATAAAATCAGTCCTAGTTGTTAGAGGCAACACATGGCAACTGAGCATAGCTGCAGGCCAGTTCTCTAAACAGCACCTCCTCTCTGCTCGTCCTACTCACCTCATAAAAGCACCACAGAAAACCATACATTAGACAAGGATCTGCTGCTCCTTGCTTTTACTTCGAAGGACCAAAAGGAATGTATACTGAAAAACCTTCTCAAGGATTGCTGAAATGTTTTGAAAAAGGAAGTTTATTGGCAGACACGGAATTAGAATGGCCTGGCATGGTGCCCGCCAGCCTTGGAGCCTGTAATTTCAACCAATTGTTTGTTTGAGTTATTAGAACCCATTTAGCTTAGCTTTTCGGTGAGTTGTGTGTGCGTGCGTGCGTGCGTGCGTGCGTAGGCATGTGCATGCTGAAAGGGAGGCATCACAGCCCAGGGGGCCAACATACCTAGGCTTGGGTCTGACATTTCAGCCACAAGACAGAGTTGTTACCTGCAGCGGATTTTCTGAGCTTCAGTTACTAGAGCAGAAAACTGGTGCTGCTGTTCATCTCAAGGGTCTTGACAGAGGCCTTTTGTGTGCTCTTTTCTGGTCCAAGACCTACATTCAAAGTGGTGGGGATGATTTGTGTCCTCATCTTCAGGCCAGCTAAAGAGTTTCAGCCTCTCCTCTGGCCACAGATGCATCCTCAGGGTGTCTGGAGAATCACTGTTTAGGACAACAAGTACCAGACTTAGGGGTCAGGGTCACCTGCACTATCTCACTAACTCTGGAAAAGCATCTTAACCTCTCTTCAACCTCGCTAAGTCTCAGTTGTCTTGATTTTGTTTTTAAAGGTGGTAACAACAATAATCTGTCTTAACAAGCAGTCATAAGGAATAAATGTGAATACCTGAGAACTTAGTATGATGCCTGACAATCTATCTGTTAAACATGAGACTTCACAATAACAGCTGTCATTGTCCCCAAGTGCTCCAGTGAGATTGTCAGTGTATTCATCTGTGGATTAGCATGGGCAGTTTATACTGGTTTTTAAAATATCTAGTGTGAACTCTTTTAAAACACTCCATCTGCCTCCTCCACTGTTTTTCCTCTTTGCTTTAAAAAAACCTTCAAAACAAAACAGCTATTTTAAAGTATGTCTGAGTGGACGCGTATCAATCATCAGAAGAGATTCCAAGTGATGTCGGGATGCTCTGATCAAAGAGCTATCTGTCTTATTCCTTCTTCCCCCTAAATGGCCATGGGCATGAATGGGACTTCTCCTAACTTGCCCCATGGACTTGGGAGCCTTTGTGAGGAGAGCCAGTGGTGGCCCTTCTGATAACTAGCTGTATTACGTTGGAGAGGTCACATTTGTATGCTGGACTATAGCGTTTTCACTTGTGACATTACAGGGTAGCCATCAGCACAAAACAAGAAGACAATTCACCTGGGAAGGTCAATAATGAACATATTGTTTGTCTTCATTAGTTATCAGAGAAATGCAGATTAAAGGGATACAAACACATCATTTTAAAGTTTAATAAAATTAAATTTTAAAAGCAGTAATACTCAATGATGCTTACATACTTGCATTAGTATGAGCATGGCAAAGTGGCACAACTTCTTGGAATTGAAAAATACAGTTTGTATTGTGTCTTTTAAAATAGAATGAAACAAGCTTGAGTATTAATCCTCATCTCTGCACTTTATTTTGACAATCAACCTTCTTGATTAATTAGAATATGAGATAAGATCAGGATAAAAAAATGAATGCTCCCTAGATAGGTTGTTGTGAAGTTTAGTAGTCACGTAAACTGGGTGTGTTGGCACATGCCTGTAATCCCAGCACTTGGGGAGGCTGAGGCAGGAGGATCCTTGCAAGTTTGAGGCCACCCTGGGCTGCAAAGTGAGCTCACAACCAGCCTGAACTGCACAGCAAGACCCTGTCTCAAAAAAAAAAAAAGGAGGAAGTCATGTAGCTAATGGACCCAACCTAACAGCAGATAGCAACTGCTTAGTGCTGCTGCTGTGACAACAGTGAAAGTGCCCGTACCTGTGCTCCTGCCACAGATTAGAATGCCGCAGGAAGACAACCCGCTTCCCTCTCTATTTCTTGTCACCGTGCATCTGCAGTTCCACTCACCCTCTTTCCCAAGTCACTGTGACTCCTAGCCTCAGAGGTCCTCAGGTAACTCTGAGTATGTGCCCCACTCCGGTATCTATCTCATGCCAACATCACAGAAAAATGCCAGTTCTCTAAGTGGGCTGGAATTCAATCAGCTCCACAGAGAGCCTTCTGCTCTTGGGAGTTGAACCCTTCTAGGGCCTCCCTACACAGCAGGATGCAGCATTCTCCCCTACTCTACCACCTCTGCCTGCAGCTCCGAAGTGGTCTGGCTCTAACACATGCCTGCCATCACAGCACCCTGGCACCCCTTCTCAGACTGGCACTGGAGAGCATACTTTCATAGAACTCACCCCTCCTAGCAGAGGCCTCAGTTACGTGTTTTCAAGAGCCCATTTGTTTCTGAAGAAGCTTTTCTCCTCCTTAGATTTCTCCTACGATTCATGTCTTGTTTGCTGGTCACTCAAACCCAGAATTTACTAGAATTGTCTTAATGTCTTTATCTACTTACTATCAAAGATGTCTCTTCTCAAATGTTTCTTTGAACTCTTTCTCAATACCAGGTTCTGTCTCTGTTCCCAGTCTGTAACCTAATAAGGACTGAAATCTGTTTTCAGTAGTTACTTTTTTTTCTTCAACTTTAAAAATAATTTCTGAATGCCAAAGAACTGAGAGACAAATAGGACATGTGGAGTCCTCATTTCATTCAGGAGAAAACAGGCCAGACAGGCAAGCCATGTGCTGCTCACAGAGAGGTGGGTGAGCAGTTAAGAGACTCCAGAAAGAACTCCTGCCACCTCAGTCCCCACCTCATTTCCTCACTAAGCCAGGGCTGGGTTCTCCAGGCTCCTCACAGTGACTGTATCTCCTCTCAAGAAAAGCCTAAGGGCCTGCTGCACAGAGGCCCTGGTTACTTGTTTCTGACAGGGGTCCCAAATCCATCTGGGACTCATTCCTCTTTCATTTCCAGGCTTTCTGCAAATTATGGCTAAATCATCCTCAATTTCTAGCTGCTTGCTCCAGTAAGCGCCATCTGAGCCTCCATTTCTGGGCAGGGAACCTCCCTGGATGGCCTGCAGCACCTTGTATGCCCTACCATACTGGTATGCTCACATGTCACAGAGCATTCACTCCTGTGTGCTGTCATCTTGTGTGGTAGTCTGTACACAGCACCGGGGAAAAGCAGACACAGTGAACTCACATAAAAGTGTTAGCTACCTTGAACATTTCTCCTGCCTGTCCAGCACCTGAACACCAAGAAGAAAGAAAAGTCCCAAGGATAGCCAGGATCCTATGAGCATATCCAGGGTTTCGCCTCTTGATTCTCATCTTTTCTGATTCAGGGTCCAGCTTTTGTAGGAAGGAGTAAACCCCTGTAAGCTTCCTCACACAGTGGCTTTAGCAGCCTGGCCTCCTTCTGTTGCCCTTCTGGGAGTCCTAATTTGCCCTTGCCAAGCGAGAGCGGATGTGGCAATAGCAAATGCAAAAAGACACAGCAGGGCCTCCTGGAGGTGGGAATGAAATCACTCCAGTTCTTGACTTCTCTTGATTCTGTCTTGGGTCTTAGATCTCATATAATCTCCTCAACAACCTAAGATATTAAGTCTTTTAAGAGTTCCATTTTACCTGGGAAGAAGCAATGAGAAACAAAGAAGTTCATCAACTTTCTCAGACCACAAAACAGGACAGGGGTTGTGCTGAGACTCACCCAGAGCACCCAGCTCTTAATTAGGGCCTCTTTCTGTAATTTCCTAGCTAGTCTTCATAAGCAGGTACATTTCCTTTCCTCCCTGACCAGTTAGCCACTCGCAAGACAACTAGGGGGCTATGCCTTAGAGGAAGGATTTTAGCTCCTGTGACAGCCACAAACCTGCTGGATCTTATCCACCCTCTCACGCACCATAAAGGTTTCAAAGCATGTTAATGTGACACTGTCCATATTCTTTCTAATGTTTATGGCTGTTCTGCACAATTTACTGTTTCACAAAATTATTTGGACATTGGTATAATAATTTATTATTTTATAACGACTATGAAAACAAATACATTAGAACATGAGCCATCTTCTGAATGTATTTTATCTTAGCTTTTATCACAATCTCATAACACAGATTCAATTTACAAGGATATAAGCAACATCTTTACCAATAAGGATACTGAGCCTCAATAATCTATTTGAAAAAAAAATGCATCCTAACAATACTGAATTGGTCTGCCTGCATTCAAATTGCAATGCACTATGTTGAGCTATCTGTGCAAAAATTGTTTCTCTGAGCCTCAATTTTGTGATCTATAAAAAGGTTGTTGAAAGCCTTAAAATGAGGTAACATATATGAAAGGCCTGAGCCCTGGACTGGCACAGAGTATAAATGACCAAATATCCAACTCCAGGGCCATGCTGCCCGCTTTTCAGAGAACCCTAAAATAGAGTTTTCTCTCCCTCTTTTAAAGATGAGAAGTGAGGTTCAGAAATGCGAAGCTACTTATTCAGGGCCACACAGCTGTTAAGTGTCAAACCTAGAGCTTGAGCCAAATGTAGCTTTGCTTGACTTCCTCATGCCTGTGCTGTTTGTATTAGTCTGTTCATTTCACGTAACTGCCTTCCTCCCAACTTCCGGATAAGTTCCTTAGAGCCAAGCAAAGGCTCTTCCACTTTTTCAAATGGCTTATTTCAGCATCATATCTGCTCTGCCCTCAACACACTGCTGGTGAAGAAAACTGTTGTAATCCATGCATAGCCTGGTACCCAGTTCCCTCTGCCAAACCCTGAGAAGCATCAGCTATAACAGCTGAGATTCCCAAGACAGAAGGAAGACAAGAAAGACAATTCCAGGGTCACTTAGCAATGTTACCCCTATTGTACTCAAGAGAAGCATATCATAACTAATAATTTTAGGTGCTCTGAAAAAGGCTGAATTGTTCCACAGAACAACTGCAACCATCAATAAGTCACTACTGTATGAAAAGAGGGAGCTGCCACAGATTAAAGGACATGAGAGACAAACCAATTAAATGCCATATGTAGACACTGTTTGGTCCCAGCTCCAAACTCAAGGTCACTCTAGGAACAATCAGGGAAGCTTCAATATAAAGTTGTTATTAAATGATAATTTTGAATGTTTGCTGACTTGTCTGACAAAATTGTAGCTATGTTTGAAAATGACTTTATCTGCTAAAAATATACAATGAAGTACTTATGCGTGAAATGGAGTATAAAATCTGGAGTCTACTCCAATAGGAGAAGTATCCCTGGAAAAAGGATAATAAAATGAGAGCAGCAGTGGTGGTGAATGCTGAATCTAGGTGATGGACATACTGGGGGTTTTGCATTTATTTGAAAATGTACACCATAAAAAGTTTTTGTTTAAAAAAGGGAATGAGATAGGCATAGTATCACATGCCTCTGATTTCAGCTCTGTGCAAAGGCTGGCCCTGGCTTCAATCCCTGGTACCACCAAAAAACAAAAACAAAGAATGATGAATGTCTACCATTTCATTTTGTTCCGCACTTACTTTTCTTCACACAGAATTTAGTGTCCCTGATGACATTAAAAGTCACCCTCTTGTAAAGTTCCTAAATGTAATTGCTAAGGAAGTCCATGGAGGGCAGCTAATCTGGACTGTTCTGCACCCCGCCCTAGCCGCATTCTCCAAACTGACCTATCACTGTCTCTGCTGCGTCAGATTTACTACTGCTACTATCTCCACCCACTCTTTTGGGTTAGAAAACACGGCTTTTTTCCATCTCCTTCAGCTCCCAGGCCAGGCAGCCGTGATACCTGGAATATGATTCACGTGGATACCTTTCCTCTCCAGTTTGACTACCCCGGCTCTCTGGAAAGCCTCATCATCACACAGGTGAACTTCTGCTGCCCCTCCTACAGGCTCTTCCTCCTCTAATCATTCTTTCTGTGAAAATAATAGAATTTTCCAAACTCTAAAAAAGTGTGATGCTTTACTGGAATCACTCACTTTGAAACCTATGTGTTAGGTCCTGTCCGTTTGCACAGCCCTCCCGTGAATTCCTGCAGTGCAGCTCCACCTTATCACCTTTAACAGTTCACTGGATGCCCTTCCTAATCATTTTAAAGGCTGATTACAGAAAATGTTGGTGGACGAATGAATAGATTCATTAATAAACATAAAAACTCATTGACTCATTTTTTCCTTCTATGGAAGTCTAACATCAGCATAGTTCCTAATCTGGAACACAGAATACTCTAATCCTATGATGACTCAATTTTTAATAACCTGTATGGAGGAAACTTAGCAAAGAATATTTGAAAATCTAAATAAAGCTATTACTAGGGTTTCCCTTTCTCCACACACAATTTAAATAAACTTTCACTGATAGGTCAAACCATCTTAGTTTTACCTCTGCCTTGATCTAATCATCAATGCTTCTGATTCTCAGTTTTATCATCAAGTAGAGGGAGCACTCAGTGAGATCATTATAATCTTCCCGATATTTTGTTTGCTTGCTTGCTTGCTTTGCAGTGCTGGAAACAACCCAATGCCTCAGCGTGCTAGGCAATCACTCTACCACTGAGCTACACCCTGCCATGAAACTCTTTTACAGACGCCATAATACCTGTGCCTAAAATGTTAAATTATCTAGAGATAGCAAACTCCCTTTCCATACAGGTTTCAACTGGTTGCCTGGTAGAGAAATGAGATTCTCTGATAGGAAGTTCTTTTCTGGAACTTACTATTTGAGTCACTTTCATTCCTTTGTTCAATAAACATGTTTCTAATTTTTCCCTCCTATTCCTGAGACAGTGCCTCTTTCTAGTGGCACTATGTATCTTTCCAGCCTGTCTTTATACACCTAGCATGTCATTTCATACTCAGGGCAACCAGTGAGACAGTCAGGTAGGGCTTATTGTTGGTTTATCATTTTGCAAATGAATCAACATCACACTTGAGACCAAATACCAAGTGAAAGGCAGTGGAAACTAGAATCTAGAGCTTCTAATCCTAATCATGGAGCCCTTAGCTTTGTTCCATATTGTATTGGGAGTCAGGAAGCAGGCCAGCTGTGAGGAGGAAGGGAACTACCGCATGTAAAGCGATCTCAATCTGAGAATGAGTCCACAAAGTGATGATTTACTTAAGGATGCATCTGAATCCCCCACCACACACACAAATGCCCCAAAACATCTAGAAACAAAAGCTTCGCTGTTGGGCCTGGAGGTCACTCAAGTCCAGATCTGCCTTGTAGCTGGAGAAGATTTGTGAGGAGCCTATCCTAATGGTATGGGAACAGGGCCTTGCTTGGATGGGACTTTGAGAATACAGAAATAGAAGGAACATGGCTTCTAAATCTGACAAGCTGGTAGGTGAAAATCCTACCTTTCCCCTTAGTAACTAGGTAAAATCAGACCTGTTCTCACCTGTGAAGTGAGGATTGTAACACTAGCACAGAAGGGTTTTCTAAAATATCTTATGTGGAAGTGGCTGCTAAGATACCAGGGTCAATTATTTCCCTTTCCCCCACCTTCCACTGCCCCTTTGTCCTCTTTTATGCAGTCCTGCAGCTACTAGAACACAGTAAGTACTAGGTGCCTGTTACTATTACCAAGTAACTGAAGAATCCTCAGCTGCGATGACGTCCAAAGAGCTAATGGGAAAGGGCATGTTGCAAAAAGAGTTCTGCCTTGGGAAGTTATAGGTGTGTCTTCCTCAAAGAAAATCATCACCCATAGCCCCCAAGGTGGCCCCAGTGTGTGACATACAGGCCTCGCAGGCAGAAGGACAAAGCAGTTTCTCTGTATAAAGGAGCCAGGATTAGTGGGAGCAGAAAAGGGAAAGGAGGCCTTTTAAACATGATCAAAATATAGTCCGTTAAACCACTGCTGGGAGAGTCTGTAGTAACTAGCAACCAAACACAATTTTTAGTCATGGTTTAAAAAAAGAGGAGTTTTTTACTAACAAGCTTTGAATCTTGCTCAAATTAAATACAGTAAAAAATAGACATTTCAACTAAAAGGGACAGTTGACAGTCATATTTCTACTTCTATGGAAAATTCAGTAAGATATCTTTTTCCACTGAGATCAGCAGGGCAAAGTATCCCTAAACCAACATTATTCCTCATTTGGTGGCAGCTATCAGGGTGTTAACCGACCGACTGTAAGATGCTGAGTGTGAATGGTTGTCCTTTGGAGATGAATAAGGTTGTATCCAAAGGGTAGACTCCTATGCCTGAGAATAATTCGCTGTGGCTAGGTCCAGGGCTTCCTCCCTCTGCTTTCCAGGCCTAACTGTTTCTCCTCCCTGGAACTCTTCTCTTCTTCAACTTTCTTCCTCCACACTTTCATCTAAGGGCTTGTCCCCCTGCAGATGTTCTCTAAGACAGGACGTACTCAAGGAAGCATTCTTGTTCTACCAAAGCTGGACTAGGGTCATCAGGAGCTCCCAAATGGCCTGTTCTTTTTCCAGTTGGGCAGCTATCCTACTGTACTGTGGTTCTCGCTTGGATGTGATTTTGTCTCCAGGCAATGCTGGGCAATGTCTGGAGATATTTTTCAGTTGTTAGAACTGTGGTAGAAAGCAGGGTGTGATCGCACACACCTGTAATCCCAGACCTTGAGATGCGGTGGCAGGAGGATCATTGCAAACTGGAGACCAGCCTGGGCTACAAAGTGAGTTCAAGGCCAGCCTGAACTGCAGAGTGAGTGAGACCTTGTCTCAAAAGCACCAAAAACTCAGTGGCGTAAGTGCCCGCCTTGTAAGTGCGCAGTCATGAGTTCAATCCCTGGTACAAACAAAACAAAACAAAACAAAACAACCAACCAAACAAACAAAACATTGTGGTAGAATTACCAGACACTTACAATCATGTAAATCATTACAGATATCCCTTGTTTAATGACCAAGTTACATTCTCACGACTAGGTCATTAAATGAATTGGTCACTAAATGAGGAATTGGATATAGTATGTTATGTATATTCAGAGAAAAAAATGGTCAAAGAAAACTCCAACTTGATGACTTACTTTTATTTGCATAATTTATATGCAATTCTGTAATGTATAACATAAAACTACAATACTGTACTATACAAAAATTATAGTACTGTATAAACAAGATGTAGTGTACAAAGGACACTGAAGCTCTATAAACAAGATGTACAGGACGTACAAGAAAAAGATGGGTCATAAGTCCAAGCAGCCAGTTGTAAATCTAAATGGCCCGCCTCGGTTGTAAGTCGGAACAGCCATTAAACAGGTAGGCCATTAAATCAGAATCTGTACCATGACTTTCAAGACAGTGACACATAGAGTTTGGGAATTCAAAATCAATGCCATCTAAAACATTTTATTTAATTTATTATATTTCAGTTTTTATATGCACTAGTATCCAGACAGTAGGGACAGGCATGCTTTTAAACATCTTACAATGAATGGAACAGTCCCCACCACAAATAATTATCAGGTTCCAAAAGTCCCTAGTGCTGAAGTTGAGACACTGCTCTCCTATAACTATTTCTTTCTTGCAATGGCTGATTTGTTCATATTTCTGTCCCTAGTACATTGCATGGCATATTCCAGGAGCTCAAAAATACCTGTTAAATTACTGAATGACCCTTGAGGGTGACAGACATGTCTCTAGTTTTTGACCACACACCCCCACCCACGCCCTGCTGGGGGCTCTCTTTTCTTGCCCAGCACAGATTCTGACCTCTTACTGCCCTGACCTTTCCTCCCCACTCCATTCCTGCTACAACCTGTGCAGGTCACCTGCTACAACCTGTGCAGGTCAGGATGGTAGAGAACTGGGGCCACCTACAGCAAAGTAGAGCCAGGGAACCTGGGCTACGGGCTTAGCCAGAAGCAAGACTGATGGCCTGAGAACTGAGAGAGGGGCCGGACGCTGGGTAAACTGGGCAGCGGGACTGTGTTGTTTGGGGTTCAAAGGCTGACTGGTTTTCAAATTCTCTATAGTCATTTATTTAATTAATGGACAGAAAGCATCATTTCTCATGCTGCAAAAACTCCTCCCCCTTTATGAAGCAGGTTGTATGAATACTTTCTCAAAACAGTGAGTCACTGCCCATTTGTTCCATTATGCTTATGCTACTGAGTTCACATGAGTTATGATAAGCTCATTTTACATGATTATAAGGGGCTGGTAATTCTCAGCAATTTAAGAATGAAATGTTCACAAAGACTTTCAGGACAGTGACACATAAGCTATGGGAATGAAAAATCACTACTGTCTAAAACTATTGTTTGATATTTGATGTTTTTATACATAATTTATGTTCAAAGAAATGGAGCCAGGCAAATTTACCAAGCAACCAAGGCTTAAGAGGTTGCTGAACTTCTGAAGGTAAAATGAGTTGCTTTCACCAACAGCCCTATGAGTTCACCCCTGAATTTCTTCAGAACTCTTGGATGAAGGCCAACCTGTCCTTGTGATTTATTCAAATCCAGTTTGTCAACTAGGTCTAGAACATTCTGTGCATCTACTGCCACTTGAGCTAGTGTCTCTGCTTCTAAAGACTTGAGGATGGTATTTCATTTTGACATATTTTTTTCTCAAAAGAGCAGGGCAAATTATGGCTCCTCTTTGCTTTTTTTCATATCTTCTAAGGAGTATTTTGATCATCTACAAAGATTCTGCCAGGTTTTGGGCTGGTGCCTTTGCTTTAATTACTTTAAAAAGCCTTTTAAAAACCTTTACTTTAATATCAGTGTCTTATAAAGTGCTCCTTAAATTATGCGTGGGACTTTTTCATAGGCTTTCTAAGGGAGTTTCTGTCTTCCCAACAGAATTAACTTTTCATTGTTTTAAAGATGTTTCATATGAAGTGTCTTTGCCTTGAGCTATATCTGTTTATATGATTATTGTTCCAGACAGTAATTCAACCTCCAGAAATATAAAGGTAAAATGAGTTAAGGCAAATAGAGCAGTTCACATAATGCCTGAAACAAAGAGAATGCTTAGAAACCAGTTGTTTATTCTCATATTGGACAGAGAACCTGGTTTTTCTCAACAGATTTTCTGAATCCTGTCTCATTTTGTGCTTATTGTAAGGTGTTTGTAATTAAACTTTATAAAAATCATTGGTAAGATTATCTTCATAATCGTTATTTATAATTTCCTTAATTCTTGTCATGTGTTTATTACCTTAGTTTTCCATTATCCCAACTGACTGCTAAGCTTACATTCAAAGGATCACAGTGGTTCACACACAGATACTGTCTGCACCTTCTATGGTGCTGCTCTTCCTTTTTTTCTGAGAAATCATTAGCACAGGAAATGATCATTTGTCCTAATTCATCCCAGGGAAATATTTTGCCAATCTATAAGTGAGTAAGCACCCTCATTACTACTAATTGGCCTAATTTTTTTTTTTAGCTTGGGCAGCCCCATTCCAGTTTCCAGCACAATCTCATTATCCTTGTCAGGTGGCCCAGATCCCCTTTCTACAATCATATCTTCATTAACTATTGACTATTTCCACCCTCTGGGCATTTCCTGATGGCATTTTTATGCTGAGGCTCCATGGATTTCTCTACTACTCTAACAATTTATTTCATTATCCTGGTTTTTTATCCTTCACTGTCTTTTATTACGAGAGGGCCTGCAATTCCTGAGAAACTCCAAAGTGTCCTCTCTGTACCTCTGTCTTCTGCTCTCACTAGGACTTCTTCAAGGTCTACCTGTTTCTTAGGTGCTATGGACTAAAGGTATATCATAGATAAACTATCTATCTCACCATCCATCCATTCGCCCATCCGTCTATCTATCCATCTGAGGTGGAGCCCCAGAATCTATTTTAACCTCCTCTTTCCAGGGCTACTAATGAATACTAAAGTTGGAGAAAGCACCTTTCCAAAGCACTGTTACCACTTTTCATAATTTGCTCAATTATTCCCTATGGAGAAACTTTTCACGGTTCACCTTTTTATACTGTTTAAAATTTTTGAAAAAAGTACTTGTTTTCAATAGGAATAAAAACAACAAACAGAGCTTTTATCAAAGACACATTAAGAAGGAAAGAGTAACTCTGGGAATCATTCCTGGAGGTTCTTAGCAATTGTTCCTTGGTTGTTAACCTGCACAATTTTTCTTCTCTACAAGATGACAGGTAAAATCTGGGCATGGTGATGCATGCCTGTAATTCCAGAATTAGGTAGCTGAGGCAAGATGATCACCACAAGTTCAAGGCCACCCTCGGATACATAGTGAGTTCAAGGCCAGCCTGTACTACTTAGAGAGACCCTGTCTCAAAAGAGCAAAAACAAAAAGAAGCAAAATGAAAGGTAAAGAGAAAGAAGATGGGTTTGGGATATGATAATACATTGATAAAATTATATTTTGTTTTGGTCCTCTAAAAATATCTATGGAGTAAAGGTATTTCTTAAAATGTTGTCATTATGACAATAAATAAGATCCACTGACATCAGTATATTCCATTTCTATACTACACAGTATGACTTTTAATTTTTTTATTTTTATATTAGTACATCTTTGCAATACATAATGATTACATTTATTGTGGGGGAGTTTGTACATGTACATAAAACATCTTAATTCTTTTTCCACACAGCATGACTTTTTTAAAAAGCTTAACTGTGAAAAACATTAGTTACAATAGCTTGTCTGATTCTTCACCAATAGGAAGAGCATGGACATAGTACAATTAAGAGTTTGCATATTTTAACCCTTACAATAACCTTCTTAGATTAAACCTTTAATCAGCTTTATTACTAGTCATCTCACACACAAAAAAAGTTGTTAGCAGCCATCTTACTAAATAAAAGCACAATGGTTAAAGTGCCAGATTAGAATAATACAATGCAAGAGACTCTACTGACTAAGGCTCATTAAACAAAGAACAACTATATGCACAGACATCACACCAAACAAATCTATAGTTGTTGACCCTACATTTAATGAAAACATTTCATTTTCAGTAAATAGTGTGATCCTTGCATGAATCCTTGTCTTCCACAAGACCATAGACATTCACTCCTACCAAGATACCAAGATACCCACACCCGCGCGGAAGTAAGATTTGCCAAATGCCCCCTTTCTACACAACTTTGCACACAGAAAAAATGAGCTTGTGTTAGGAAACTGAAGTGATTTCTCATGTTATTTTCTAGGGTTATCCATCCACAGGATTGTAGCAGGAAAGAACACTTAACTGAAAAATTTAATACTAATACCTATAAAATGTATGCTCTTTCAGAAGGTTATAGAAATTCGCAGACAGAATTTTGCAAGCCGTTTCAAGAGTAGCCTTCATAGCTTAAATTCCTTAAACATAGTACTGTGCAATGAAGTTAGCCAAATACAGAGAAACAAAACAGTTTTCAAGTTTTATTCTAGGTTATTTTTAACACTACATTTTTTTTTAAGGAACAGAATCTGGAATTGAGTTGGTGGTGAGCAGTCAGCTACTCTTATCATGATGATCTCTTTCTTTTTGAGAAAATTTTACCAAAGAAGATCTGACATGCCTTTAATGTTTGTGAATAGACTAAAATCTCAGATAAACTGCATTACCCTTTCCACGAAAGATGGACATCTACACCAAAATGTTTTGAAATATATTTGAAGCACTAAAACTCATGTAGTTAATTTTGAACAGGGACATTATCAAATATGTTTGCATTAAATTCCCAAGTATAGTTTTTTTTTTTTTCTTCCACAGTTACTTAGACGTCAAGACATTCCTTCCTGGTAACATATTCACATAAGCCAAAAGATAAAAAATAATAATAATAATAAAATCTGCAAAATGAAAAGCAACTTACTCAAAAGCTAATAGCCTGGAAAAACAATGAATCAGAAATTTTCACTAAACCAAATGCTGATATATAACACACCATAAACTATTGTAAAACAAAACAAGAAACAAAACCACGGATCTGACAAACTCTCATGATTCTTTTCAAGATTTTGTAGATTAAATTCAAAAAAACAAAGTAATCTCAAAGCTGTCATTTCAGGGGGAATGAAAATTTGCATTTCTATAGTTAAGTATTTTGAGTTAAAACATTTTAGAAACTTCCTTAACAAGGAAAGAAATTTTTCTGATCTTCTTTAGAAATGTCTCAGAGGAATTATATTTTGGCTAACACTGTACAGTGGAGCTAGAAAAAGGGACGTCCCTAAGATTCCTTCCATGCATTAAGAATCCCAAGGGACTTGTTAGGCAATGAGAACTCTTACCTGGTTTTCTTTACGCCTCCAGCATCTGCATCCATCCTTTAATAAGGTAAAACTGGGTATCTCCGAGAGAGGAAAGAACCAACCAACCTTCAAGGGTAGCTGAGATCGTGCAAAGCCACAGCTGACAGTCTGCTTCCCTCTCCTGGGGCTCACTGCCTAAGAGCCTGCACAGAAACCCAGCCCGGTGCCAAATCTTAATCCCTTTGCAGAATCTCAGATGGGGCTGCCTCACCTCTTCCATTCCTGCAAAGCCTCTTCCTGTTGCACTTCCTTCTGAAACCATTAATCACCACAACAACTGACGGAGTAAAGCCCAATTTCAAACCGAAGCAAAGAATCCTGCAACATGCAGGGTGATGAGTGTTTACATTAGCTGAAGTGAAATGATGTAATTCAGAATCAAGGGAAGGCTGTGATACAGAGTCAGGGCTCTGTAAGAACAACTGTGAATACAGCTTCTCGACTTAAAGAAAACAAAAATAGAAACAAAAGTTTAAAGTAGTTTAAAGTCATTTGGACCTGGATAACGATTTCCGAACAGAAATTCGGTTCTTAGTTATTCACAGTTTTAGTCAAGTAAACAAACAGCAGCAAAGAGAACTCAGAGTGTAGTCATGTACAAGAACCCGGTGTCACGAGGATAATGGTGTGGGCACCTGCTGGGCTGCAGGATACCAGGCCTGGAGCTATAAGTGCCTTCACAGTATAGGAAGCTCCCAAGAAAAGCAGTGTTCACTCAAGCTAGTGGACCGTTTTTCTTCCTAAATAATATCTGCAGGTAGTCAAGAAAACCCACGAGTTCCCAATCCTATCCCTGATGGACAGCTTCTATTGATCACTTCAGCACCTTAAGGTCCTCACATAGGGTGAGACTGGAGAGCGGAAAGGCCATATTCCTGCTGGATAAAGAGGGAAAAGAGTCCACCAATGCACTGGCTTGTGGGAGAGACCAGGTAAGGCACTGCAACAGATGAAGAAGTTAGCTTAAGACTTTGGAGGATGCAGGATGCCAGAGGCAGACTATTTTTTGTTATTGATCATAACCTTCAATATTAAAAAAAAGCACGATTATGCATTAGCTCATGTATCAGGCATTACCCTCACAACAACCCTACAAAATAAATGCTTTCATTGTTCCTGTTCTACAGGTGAAGAAAGGAAGGCTCAGAGAGGTTAAGTGGTGAGCTGACATATTCCAGCACTAGGTTGGCCTGACATGCTCCTTACACACCATTCCATTATCACTCCTGCCAGCTTTGTTAGCTATGCAACCGCTCTGCAGAGACACAGAATTACTTACTTCACAAAGCTGTGAGAAGCTTATGTTTGTAGCTCCCATAATGAAAATCTTAGTGCCTTGTGCAAACAAAATATACTCTCTATTGCTGAGCTATATATACTTCCACCCTTCCAGCATGAATTTTCTATAATACATGATTTTTAAGTGATGACTGCTGGATGAGTTGTTTTAAAAAACAGAATTCATGCACTGAAATGAAGCTTCACTTCCATTTAGGAGCTGTGCTCAGGACATTACATGGGAAATTCTCACTAGTCCTTACACAGCCCTCAGAAGTCAGGTATTATTGTCCCTATTCCATAGATGAGGAAATGAAGGCTCAGAAGGAATAAATGATTTGCATAGAGTCACACAGTTGGTAAAGGAGACAAACAGGGACTGGAGCCAGGTCTGGTAAGGTTGCAGAAACTTCTGCATTGCCGCTATTCCAACAACGCTCTTGTTGCTCAGGGAAATTCTGAGACCCCTCTTTGGAAATTTCCTTCTGAAGCTATGCGTTCCATATTAGGAAATATACATTTTTTAAAAACACCTGCTTCATTGTGGGCACTGCACAGGATGCAGAAATGTAGTCTTTCCCTCTCAGGTCTCCCAGGCTACTGGAGAAAACAGAGAGAGGAGGAGTTTTGCCACAAGACAGATTGAACAAAGTGTCACAACAGAGATAGAAAGCACAATGGGAGTGTGGCCCAGTGAGAAATTACTTCAAAATGATCCAGAGTACTGCTAATACGTTCAGTGGTGGTAAATATCTATCCTCAGAGAGTAGATATAATTTTGGCCCACAGGCAAGTCAATCAGAGCCAAGTCTGGGGAATAGAGTGGCTCATCAAGCTGGGCAATACCATTTTTGGTCACAACCTAGGTGTGGCTATAAAATAAAACAGTGAGATGGCTTTTCCTGTGTGGCCCAGACCAGCTCCTAAGATGATTTCTAAAAGGCAGATCCAAAAATGTTTTAAGCAATGATACCATCTCCAGATTAAAGGCACAGCCATGCAAAACAATCCAAAAGATGAGGCTTCCCCAGCACAGTACTTGTCTACACCAGGAGCAGCAGGCTGCAGAATCACTCCCCCTGACCTCCCCTTGGCAGGTCCAACAGCCCTGCTTGCTGCTGTGCCCTCAGTGAGGGGATCAATACATTTTTGTTGACTGACTGAGAAATGTTTGAAAGTAGAGCCACTCTTGCTTTCAGTGCTGAGAGGAGTAAGCACAAGGCATTAAATATGCCACCACCTATGTTCTGTTTAGGACTTGTGACCAAATGGCTGACTGGTTCCTCTCTTAGTGCTAGCTCTGGAAGTCAGGAAACCCCTGGGGAATGTTTCTACAACTGCAAGGGGTGCACAGCGTCCTGCACCAGGCTCTCCTAATAAACCTAGGTCTGTGGAAACTTCAGATGCCCCCCAAAAAATCCCCCAAATATCACCCTACCTTCATACACATTCCAAAAAGTATATGTCTCTGAGACTCCAAAGATTCTTCAAATCAGCAAAACCAACTGGAGTTTACAGTACATCTCTGATGAGGTTTCTCCAGTCTTCTAGGGGTATCCACTCCCTCAACATTCCTTTTTTTCCTGGTTGTTGCTGCTTGTGGCTGAGTTACTAATTGGGCATAGGAACAAGCCAGTACCAGTGGGAGAAAGAACTGCCTGCCAAGGAGGCCAAGAAATTTTTTATCTAATGTGATCACTCAAGCACCACTATTAAAGGAAGGAGATGGTATCTCAGTAGGTGTGAAATCTTGCTAGGCTATTTAATCAGCCCCACTTTCCTCATTTTTAAATACACATAATAATAAAACACATGATTGTTAAATGAGAAAATACAAGTACTTAGAACAAGGTCTGGTCCAAGGCAGGTCATTAGAATAGTATGTAATTGTTGTGATGTAAGCCTCCTGGGAGTGGAGGAGCCAGACAATGAGCTTGAGGGACAGTGAAAAGGAACAGTTGTGCATTTCTGCATCTGTTCGCTAGGTCATTCTGCAAGAATGATTTATCTGCTTATGCCATGAAAAGATCTGATGTGGCTTTTATATTAAAGTATATAAAATTACACAACAAGACCACCAAGTTCTAAGACATATTTGGAGGCCTGAATTGTTTGAGAAAAGCCACAATTGGGGACCACTATATTTAGCTCTGAGGTGGCTGGCAAATAAAATAGTAAGAGAAACACCCCATAGTGTATCACTTGACATCCTCCAACAGTATAAGGGATCAAGCAGATTTCTCCTGGTCCTAGGTTTGAAGAGGAATTTGTAAGTGGGGATACTTGGGCATGAGGTAATATAAAGGACAAGGCCTTACTCCAGACTTGCTTAAAAGATGCTAAGACATCTCTTCCATGGCCCAGACTTACACGCTGAGGGTACGTATTAAAATGTAACTAGGGCAGGTATTAATGGGATCACAAAATATCAACACTGGAAGGAACTTTCAGTCCAGCCCTCCTAATGTTAGGAGCAGTGGCCTGGGAGCAACTCAGAGGAGAGCTGGCTGAGGGTCTGGACTCAGTTTCTAGCCATGTGCTTCTCCCCACACTCCAAACTCCTGCTCTGTCTCCTCATTTCTTCCACCAGAAAATAGAAGCTTCCCTGTGTTCCTCCCCACAGGGAATAGTAAAGTGGTAGCATCTTCTTCCCACTGTGGGAAACCCTTTCTTTTAAGTTTAGTTAAAAACAAATTTTAAAAATGTTTAAAATTTTGAAGTCCAGCCAAGAGAGCTGCTTGGTGGCTTTAGGAGGTTCTGCAGTGCTGCGCTGCTTAAAATTCTCAACCTTCAGTAGCCAGTAACAGATAAGGAAATGTACTCTTTATATGAAATCTAGTTTTACAAGGCAGTGTGTTGCTGTCTCTGTGCCTCACGGCATGCTAAAGGCTCTACCTTTCATTTTTCCAGTATGCTGTGCAGAAGGTTTTATGAAGGCAGGATTTGAACCATACGGATGGACTCATGACCCAAGATCTTAACCACAAGCTGTCAGTTTCTTAGCAGAACAAAAGTCTGTGTGCTGCGCAGGAACAAATGCTGTTCAGGCCCCCTGTTCTAGCAATAAATTTCCTGAGGCCAGCACTTGGCAAATATCACACTTGGCAAATTGTATTTGGTCATTCTGAAGTAGTATGACTGTCCAGAAAAATGATCTTAAACTCTGTTCAGTTCTTTAATTGTAGAATCTTGAGGACGACATCAAATTGTGGCTCCCAAAGTAAATCTACTCATTATATGTAAGGGGGATAGCCACTTCCAGCTAGTCATGGGACATGGGTATCCATCAGGACTAGGCTAGAAGAAGAGAGGCTACAAAGCCCTGCGGTAGACACACATGCTGCCCATTCACAGGGCCTGGATGTGGTCTCATCTGTCACATGGTAAAGTAGTGCCCTGAGCAAATGGCTTAATATCCCTACCTCTCAGATTTGTTTTCTGTTGAAGAAGGTAACAGAACCTCCCTTAAAGAGCTGAGGGGCCAAGCATGGTCACACATGCCTGCAATCCCAGCACTCAGGAGGTTGAAGCAAGAGGATTGTTGCAAATTTGAGACCAGCCTGGGCTATAAAGTGAGCTCAAAGCCAGCATGAACTGCATAGTGAGACCCTGTCTCAAGAAGACAGAAACAAAACAAACAAACAAAAAAACTGTGGAGTGGCTGGGATTTAGCTCAGTGGCATAAGGCACCTGCCTGACAAGCACAAGGCTGAATTTGATTTCCAATACCAAAGCAAAAAACAAACAACAACAACAAAGAGCTGTGAAGTATTACAGAATATAATGTCCATAAAGCTGTTCAGAAAAGTGACAGGCATATGCCACGGACTAAAAAACAAAACAAAACTAATGAAATGAACTAATGACAACATCAGCCACCTGTTGTTATCAGAATACAATTTTATGTTGAAATCAGTAATATTAAGGGTCCTTAATTTGAATTAGATGCTGCAAACATTAATGTTATTTTACTATATACAGAGTCTTCAAACTAAAATTTATACACATTTCAGGAAAAAAAATAGTATGATACTTTTTCAACAGACAGTGTTACCTTCATATGGGGAACCCTAGAAGATGTCATGTATCACAGAAAACCACTATACTGCTGATCCTTAGAGAAGAAACTGAAGATGTATTTGGAGAAATCTCAAAGACTAAGGTTATACAAGCAGCAGTTTGCTGTGCTAAATAAATGTCTGGAAGCTAGTCACCACTTTGAGTACCTCTTTAATTGTACCAAAGGTAACTTGTATTAACCTCATGATGTTGCAATAAATTTAGTATTAAAAATTTATACAAGTTTTTCTTTTCCTGAATTGTGCATACATTTTTTTGGTGGACTCTGTATATTTTACCACATAGCCCTAAAAGATACAATAGTACCTCAGTTCTCGAACCTAACTCTTACCATGACTCTGGCTGCAAACTGAGCTGATTGAGAACCAAATCAAATTCAATATTTAGGTTCAATGTTGACCTTATAGGGAAATTTGATTCAGTTCTGGATCAGTACAGTTGGCAACCAAAATTATGGAGAGAATTGAGTTCATGAACAGAAGTACCACCAATTCTTTCAATCTCACAAAGCAATGATACCATATATTAGTAGCATATAATAATGAGTTCCTTTACGTCCACAGCAGTAGCCTTTATTGACAACATGTAATATCCACACTTCAGATTCTTGATCAATAATATAAACCCAATTCCCTGCTGTTCCTTCTTATGAGGAATTTGTTGTGAAAGAATAATAATCATAAAGAATTACTGAACATCTGTCTAGCTCAAATATTCTCCTTAAGATCTTAAATTGTAGCTTTTATTAATGTCAGATCATCAAAAGGCCATGTACCTAAAATCTCAGCTTTTACTTCACATACAAAAAAGCAATTCCTTTTAGTAGTCTTGCTCTAAGGGTTTGCCTTTGACTTCTCCACTGTGTTCTATCTTGTACCTCTTTTGTTAAATTTTTCTAAATATTTCATTCTTTTTAGGATGTTGTACATTGAATTTTTTAAGATATAATCTTCAGAAAATTCATTGATGGTAGATAGGGCTATAATTGATTTTTGTATACTGACCTTGTATTCAGCCAATGACTTTTTCAATGACTTCTTTATTGATGGGAGCTATAAATAACATTCATTCATTTAAGAAACACATTATGAACATATTAGGCACTGGCATATGATGAACAATAACAGGTCTGAGCAGAGGAATGGGTCCAGGTCAGGTGCATGGTCCACTGCTGAGAAGACCCTGGTGACTGCCCACCATATCATGCAGGGCTCCTGCCCAGGGCCTGGAGAGAAGCTTCTCACCCATACCTGAACCAGGGAGTGCTGAGAATCCCCTTAGCAACTATTCTATTTTCATCTCATGCTGCCTATAACTAATACAGCCAGACAGGTTTGCTTTGCTTCAGTTGTAGGAAGCTTGAGGCTGTGTTATGAACAAACTCTAGTAAATGGCATTAAAGCAAGAATTTGTTTTTAAGTTTTACCATATCTACTTCATCTTTGTCCTGATTTTCTCATCTTATGATTCTATCCTGTTTTGGGCAGATCTTTTAAAGCTGTATCAGCTTTTTTTTTTTTTAGACAGAGGCTGAGAAGGGAAGAATAGAAGGAAGGATTTCAGTTAGTTGTTAATACTTCCCAAAATGTTAACTTCTATGAAGATCTGCTCCCACAAAGATGTGATTATATTACCTGAGTGAATGCTTATAGCATCTGGAATAAGAACTATTTCATACTTTAAGGTTCTTTAATCTACTCTTGGCAAGTCTACATTAAACAAAGCCCATTAGCTGGAAGTGCTTTCCTGGCATTACTTCAATAAAATTTTCTTTCCTTGTTAGAAATAAAGGATCTTGGCATAAGCAGGCAAGGTGGAAAGGGATACCTTCCCCGCAAAAGGCAGTTCAGCAGTTATGATGCTGAAGTCAATCTGGGCCTGAATCCAACTTCTGTTATTTACTTTATAGTTTTGTGATTCTTGGAAGGTTACTTACCCACTGTAAACTTCAGTCACCCAGCTAAAAAGATAAGATAATATCTTATTGCTAGTTATCGGTATAAACAAATTAAATGAGATTGAATATATGGCTGAGGACACACCTACTTAATGGTAGCACTAGAAGCACTGGGTAGTGTGATAAGACAAGAAAAATAAGCAAGAGGTTAAAAAAGTAGCAAAGGAAGAAATATGCTCAATTGTGTGTGAATAGATTAAAATTAATTAGAGTTCTAATTACAAAAGCAAATTCCAGGTGACTGAAAGGTCAAAATGTGAAACAAAACATTTAGAATATCTTGAGGCAAGTTTCTTTATGATCTCAAGACAGAATTTATCAACATATAAAAAAATCCATAAAGAAAAATGTAAATTAATTAGATCAGATTAAAATATACAATTTTAATATAACAGGTGAAAATAAAAACAAAACTAAAAAAAGTTATGATCCAGAAGTAGGTTTCTGAAACACATATAACATGAAGGAAAAATCCATATATAAAGCAGTTTTTACAAACCAATAAGGCAAGCATCCAATAGATAAATGACAAAAGACATAAGAATTAACTGTTAGAAGCAGTCCAAGTAGCCAATATACATAGAAAATGTTCAACTTTACTGGTAATGAGGGGGAAATATATATAGTCTAGTGATGTCGACTTCCTTTCCAACGAATAGGCTCGCAATTGCCCACACAGTGGTTTCCCCTCAGTAGAGAAGGAGGATGAAGACTAGGACTTCTACAGTCTCTGTAACATTTTACTTCTTTAAAAATAATTTGAGGCAAACAGAGTAAATTGTTGACACTTGCAACTACGAGAAGTGGTAATGGGTATTTGTCCTCAGTTTTCTGAATTTCCTGGCATACCTGAAGAATTCCTAATAAATGAATACAAGCTATGTCTAAAACAACCTGTTGATGCCAAAAAGAAACAACAGAACAGAGAACTGTCCAAGTAAGTCAGGTTTTGAGTGGACAATCTGGGCCCAGCAGAGGAAGAGGATGCCCTGGATAACAGTATGAAGGCCAGCAGATGGGGCCAGTGAAAAGGACAGGGAAGCAATATGAAGAAACACACACATTTTAGGAAAAATGCTGGTCTACAAAACAAAGACAAAAAGCAGAAGAGCTGGCTACATATCCAGAGAAATATGGGGCTTGCTTCTTCATTCATTGCACAGAGTTATTACGGTAAAATATTTCCATAGGTCCTAGTAAGCCTGCTCAGCCCCATGAGAGAAACAGACTCATGCGACTATCACAGAGAAGAGCTAATCTTAGCTAGGAAAGGGCCAGGGATGGTGATCTGGGAAGACATGAAGTAAAGTGGACATGAAGTAAAGTTAACCATCAGGAAAAGATGCAGGTAAGTAGGAAAGATTACCCCAGACAGCACCTTAGCATGTGCAAAGGCAATGGGGGCAGAAAGGAACCCAGACTGTGAGGTATTAGTTTGGATCAGGTTAAAGAAACCATCACACAAGGTTCAGGCCTGCTGGGAGAAAGGGTATTTTAATGTGAGACCACAGGGAGTGTACATATGCTTTCTTCAAAGATCAAAGTACATGAGAGTACTCACGAGCTTGCAGCACCATGGGTAAGAAGTTGAAAGACATTTAAAAACAAGAATAAAAGCCTGGCAAGCAAGCACACAAGTAACTGCTTAAGTAGTCTGTACAGATTTCATAAACTGGGGTTCCCCTTCATTACAGTAAAATCATGAAGATATCTGGAACTTGAAATCAAATCAGTAAATCAAGTTGCAGAGGAGATGGTAGAAAAGGGCTATTAGAGGCTCTGCCAAGGAATGGGAAAATTCCTTGTATATTGCTTCTTGGAGAAATCCTGAGACCAGGAGACAGCAAACAAGATCATGGCAGTGACAGTGAAAGAACCAACCTATGAGCACTATTTGGACACTGCTTTAGTCTAAACTGGTCACATACAAGAAATTTAGGAATCAGGATTCCAGTTGACTTTGGGCAAAAAGTTGTCTGGAAGGTTCTTGGAATGGCTGTGCTGTAGAGAACTGAAGATAATATTTTCTTTTTATACCTGCAATGTTCATAACGGGAACTGACAACTTCTTGGAATATAAGTCAAGAGAAATAAACATAAATGAACACATTCCCTTAATACTGCATCAAATCCAAGCTCCAGGGAGGATATTAACATTTTCTTATTTCAAATAATGCTCTGTGCTGGATTTTTTTGGTGAGAGAATTTTGTGACATCAGATTTGCTCCAACCATTTTTTATTAATTTTGTGATGGAAACACTCATTTGAGTTGAGTGACACTTTCCTATTTGCCCTCAAGTCCAAGTGCAGTCCCTTGAGAGAAAAAAACCAACTTGAGATAAATTTTATTTTCTTAAAAGAAGTTTTAGCGGCCACCAATGTACAAATACTAGGAGTATTGGATTGGGAAGTGAATTGGAGCAATGCTGGAGAAGGACGCAATGTGAATGATGGTAGGCTTGGGTTCTTCCTCTTCCCAGATATGTAACTTTTTGCACAAGTCCTCAATTTCCTGACCCATTACCTTAAAATAAACAAAGATAAGAAGGCTACCTCTGAGATATATCATTGTGAAGGTCAGATTTGGGGATATTTGTTAAGTATGAAACAGTAAACACTAAAAATATGATAGCCATTGTCGATCCTTTAAATAATAAGACATAAGTGTTTTACAAGGCTCTGCTTCACGTTTTCTGAGGGGCCACTGGTGAGAATGATGACAGGACAAGGTGCAACTTTATAAGTCTCAACTTACCTTTCACAAGAGGGATTAGAAGCTGAAAACAAAATCACTGAAGGTATCACTATCTGCTCCTTCCAACACATTGGGATTCTTGAATGCTCCATGTCATAGTAAATGCAATGTTTATTTAACCACATTGCAATGTTTATTTTTAAAAAATCTTTAAGTTTTGAGATTCAATTTTTTTCAGAATAAAGAAATCAATGAAGCACTGATGCCACACATAGTGTGGGGAGACTGAGATAGCATCCCAGAATCAAACACATGAATGTTCCTAAATATTCACATATTCTAAATATTCACATGAAGTGGAATACACAAAAACTAAATAGCTTCATATCAGGTTTAGTTAGATTTTGCCATTAACTAAACCTGTGTTTGTTATGAATTTTTAAAAATTTTGTGTCTAGATTTTTTTTCTTTTATGGAACTGTGGATTAGGGATTGGAGTGTAAAGAATCACTTTTTATTTTTCAAATAAAATCTCTATACTCAAACATTTTACTTTTATGACTTTATCTTATTGAAATGAAATCTTAAAGTACACAAGATAAAGAACACTGTTCCTTGCAACACTGGTTTTAATAACTATGAGTTGGAAACAATCTTAAAATACTGCCAGGAGGAAAAAACATTAATATAGAATATGAAACCCACCAGGTAGAATACTGTGCACTATTGCAAAGAATGGGGCTCCCCAGCAAAGGGTTTCTCCGCGTTAGCACTAGACATTAGGGCTGGATAATTCCTTTGTAGGGAGCTGTCCTGCATGTCACAGAAGGCTTAGCAATACCTCTGGCCTCCACTCACTAGATGCCAACAGCAACCTTTCACGCCAGTCATGACTACCAAAAATGTGTCCAGGCATTGCCAGGCATCACGTGGGGTTTATGTGCAGCACAACAACCACCAGTTGACAATCGTGAGAACTAATCACATTCGTTGGCAGCTGTGATACCTAAGTGGTAAAGGCATTATGTTTTATTACCCAAGGCCAATTTTAATTTTGGTGCAGATACAGTAACTTTATATTATAGAAAAAAATCTGGATAGCTATAGATAAAAGCATGGATATATCAGGAAGGTAAGGGCATCCTGAGAAGCAGGTATTCATCCTCTACTTTGTCCATCTATATACTGTTCCAATTTGATGCATATTTATTTTATCATTATGGTTTCTAGAAGTAAACATGATATACAATTTAATAGTAAGGGCGAAAGTTTAAAGCTGAGAGGAAAAGTCTTGGAAACTGATACGTGGATCAGCACAGGGAAAGTCCCTCACTCAGGGCCAGTGTCCAACAGAGCCCACAGGACACCACAGTTGCCAGCAGCTGCTGCCAGCATGCTGGCTTCTAACAGGCTAAAACCATTATCCCATCATTGGATTAGAAAAAACTACAATCTTCTAACAGTTCACACTGTGATCTTCTAACTGTACACTCTGAACTTTTGAGGATTTTTTTTCTCTATTCTTTTTTTTCCTTTAAGGCAGAAATTAAAGGAATCCTGCCAGGATTCAGCTGAAAGATTCAGTTCTATTTCCACCTACTGGTAGGAAAAAAAGACAACAATGTACAATCCCAAAAGGACAGTATAACTCTCAAATGTTCAAACTCGCAGTGGTGCCTGTAACTCTAAACAAACCTTTATTGTCTGGCTCTGGGATGCAAGGCAGTATCACCTGAGAAACCATCTGTCAGTGATACAGGTGTCACTGGACTCAAAAGATCCCAAGTTATCATAAGCATATCAACCATTGTACAGTTTTACAGCATCTACTTTTACTCCAGGTGGACAATTCTCTCAAGAAAATAAATAGTAATTTTAAAATACTGAATGCTCTCTCTAGTCAAGATATTCTCAACATGTTTATGTACCTAATTCTTTCATGAGGTTCTCATAAATACCCCAGAAGCAGCTAAATGTGGTGATTAAAACATACAGGGTTAGCTCCAGTGGCGCACGCCTGTAAGACCAGCACATGGGAAGCGGAAGCAGGATTACCATGTGTTTGAGGCCAGCCTGCACTACACAGTGAGTTCAAAACCAGCCAGAACTGCATAGCAAGACCCTGTCTCAAAAATCCAACCCCCCAACACCAAAATACAGGCTCTATGGCAAGAAACAACTGGATTCACAACTCAGATTTTTCCATTTACTAACATTCAACCTTCAATATGTCACTCAACTTCTGTAAGCTATCATTTCCTCTTATCTGAAGTGGATATCCTAATGTTACTGCTTTATTTGGCTGCTGGAAAGGTTCAAATGACCTCAAGCATGGTTCTTGCCTCACAGGAAATAGCACTGGCTATTTTCAGTGGACAATAGTTTCACTGAATTCCACCCATTTCCCATATGGAAAAGTGAGGCAAAGAGTGATGCTCAAGATGATGGGAACTCTGAGCAGCCTGACACATTCTGAATGTCACTCCTTCACTCTAGGTCATGGTGCAGGCCTGCCCAAACTACCTGCCTTTCCCAGCTCACTCAGGAAGAGGATGTCACCTATTGTCCTACCAGAAATGCCAGCATATTTGTCTCATGACACACATGTTCCCAGTTATGATCCAAACACTGTCCTTACTCAAAGCAAAGTAAGCTCAGCTCGAAACATACAGACACCAATACTAATGCTTTCAAGGCATAATGCTGCTGCTGGAAAAGAAAGCAAGCCAGCACTTCACTCAGTAGAATGAGAACTCAGTCTTCCAAGATGAATGGCTCCCCAAATCCACATTTAGTTGTCACTTAATTTTTCACTGATTAAGCTTCGTCAGATAAGCCAGCATGAACACTATTATGTTTGAACAAGATGAAAATTCCACTAGCCCAGTATTGCAAAATGATTTATTGCTCGTACCAAAAATGTCTCATTATGATCAATTATTCAGAAAGAAAACATCTGGTGCCTACAGCATAATAGATGATGGGGAGGAGAAGGTGAACACAGAACATGTTGCCCTAAAAGTGCTCTCAGTCGAACTGGGAGGTGGGCATGTCCTCAACTAATTAACCATTCTGCCAAAGGTACAAAAACAAAGTGTCTTACGACCAAGAAAAGAAACAGACTAACTTTGATGGTGGATGCAGAGATTCAGAAAAGATCATACAGGAAAGGTGATTATTCTTATACCATTTCTCAAAAGGTAAGAATTAGGGTGATCCTGTTGACTTTGTGGAAAATACTGCATGTAGACCCATGCTGCCAAGGAGTAAACTGTCTACTTGACAAGAGCTTATTAATATAGCTTCTCATTTAGTATTCTAAAACTCATTCTTGGGAAAATTAATTCCAAGCTCTGCAAAATGTATCAATGCAAAAACTAGGATCTAGTGATACAAAGCAATTAACATCAATAAATGAACGAATATCACCTTCCTAAAGTACATGTATCTAACCATTAGTTAAAAGGGCTTTGGCACCTTACTATGAAATGCATATCCTAGCAACTGGACAGTTATATCAGTGCTGCTATAAATGGTTATTTATAGTTCTCAATAACATTCCTCATAAAACAGTCCCACTGAAAAACAAAAAGCACCAACTTGACTAAATCCAGGATACAAACAACAAACTCATTTTGTATTCTGTTAGTTGTGATCACTTGTAGAACTGACTGGGATGTTGCATTACAAGGATTTTTAGGCCTTATCTGGATTCATCAAAAAGAGTCTGACTAGAGATGTAACTTAACAACTGAGTACTTGCTTAACATGTTCAAGGCCCAGAGTTCAATCCCATTAAAAGAAAAAAAAAAAAACCCACAAACAATGACAAAAAACCACAACAGGTGATTATTATTATTTGCCATGGATATGAAGGTAAAGGTAGCAGATGTGCCCAGTACTGCCAGTGCTGATCTGAAACATTAAAGTGGGAGGGAGGGGGGAACACAGGGCATTAATCAGTTAGTTCCTATTTACTGAGTAGTAAAAACTCTCCCTGTATGTTTTCTCCACGCTACACCTCTTCAGCGCACCCTATCAGTTCTGCTTCAGTACCTTTGCTCTTCCACAGGACCATCCCCCTTTCTGACCTCCTCCCACACATCCTTAAGTCTTCATGAAGCCATTCCCGACAAATCTAATCCTTACTCAGCTCCATATGACTTTAGGCACATCACTTACAAAGTTTATAAGGTCAGTCCCATCGGAAAGGCAGTATAAATATTGGTTAGTGTCCTAAGCTAGTCTATAAAAACTTAATGATGTGGAGGAAATAAATTTGCAAACATTTTTATTTAAAGGTAAATTATTAAGAACTGATTCAGAGAGAAACTTAAGTGGACAAACAAGGATGAAGAAAGGAGTGAGACTACTAGGAGCTCGCTGGGGCAGGACAAGGAGGTCTGCAGGAGGACTCCTGGGGGAACTCTGCAGTCAGAAGTGCCAGAAGAGGAGTCCCAGTTATCAGTGAGACCTCTCCTCCAGCAGCACCACAGGATCCTCAGTTATGCCCATGCTGCTCCCCAGAGCTTCTGGGTGGAGGAGTAGATACTTCAAGGGAGAATCCAAAGAGAAGGGTCACAAGAGGACATTGAGTCATGTTTGTCGAATCCCTGTCATTATATGAGAAACAAGAACTGAAGACTCTGACTGCAATTATGAGAACATTAACACAGTGAAAAATTGCACAGGTACATGTCACTCACTGCTGGAGAAAAACCTGGTTTATTTGTAGGAGAATAAATAAATACACCAGACTACAGCAGAGACAGGCTGTTTGCAAGCTTAAGTCTATACATGTAAAAAATACAAATACTGAGGACAGCAAAGCATATAACCAAAATCATAACCCAAATCAGTAATATTTGAGTAAAGTGATGGAAAAAGAGAGGGTAAAATGTAAAGACTATGGGCCCTCTAAGAACATTTTAAGTTCAAGCTCAAGCAATAGTAACACCTATGATAGTGGTGTCAACTTGAATAAGAAATGTCTAGCAGATTAGTTTAGCACACTTCTGGGTGTGTCTGGATGACTGACTCACTGGAGAGAAAAGAACTTTTCTGGGGGTGGGTGGCAGCAACCAACAGGCTGAATGAAATCAAAAGGAAAGAAGAAGAAAGTCTTGTTTTTTGTGTATCTTTAGAGGAGCTTCAATCTTCACCATCACTTTTAGATGACCTTCTCTACTTCCTGCAGGACTCTTCAGCCTTCTGGGACAGATTCTTCACTTTTTTTTTTTTTTGTACCAGAAATGAACTCATGATCTTGCACTTGCCAGGCAGGCACTTACACCGCTGAGCTAAATTCCCAGCCCCAAGATTCTTCACCTTTCAGCATGGGCTCTTCAACCTTCCAACACAGAGCTTTCGGCATCCTGAGACACACTCCCAGGGGACTCTGCAGGGAGCTCCAGGCCTTTGACTTGACTGAATGCTCTGCTCTCCAATGTGCATGCAGCCCTTTCACACTCTGCAGGCAGCCACTGTAAGTAAACCTTGTGTACCTTGACTATGTGTACACTTTTCCTCGGGTGAACCCTAACTGATACAACAACCAAAGATTAAAGGAATATTACATTGTATTTCAGCCTCATACACATTTTACAGGTGAGCAAACCAAGGAAGAGGGTTTTTCCCATTTGTTCCAATAAGAAAATGGTAAATCTGGAACCAAATCTAGGCAGAACGACTCCCAATCTCCTCAACAGAGCCCTGGAATACTGCTCTCTTATTCAGAAATCACCACAGTTCTTTTGTTTTTGCTTTGATCTTCTCAATGGGACGAAACAGGTGAAAGAGAAAAAAATAAGGCAAAAAGAGAAGATAAAAATAAAAATCAAGAGTTAATAGAGAGAGAAGAGGACCAAATAAGCGACAACAGAGAGAAGAGAGGAGAACAATGAGGGGGCAAAGACAAAGGAAGACTTTCTGACTGCGCAGCCAGAGATGAGTGCGCAGGTAGGGCAGGGGAAGTGTGAAAGCCGCAGAGAAGGAGGAGGTGGGCAACGGACTCCTTCTTCCAAAGGTGGAAGCAGGAGGAAGAGCCGTGAGCCAGGTCCAAGGTGGTCCCACGGGCTCAGAAGAGCCATGTTCTAGGCTACAGTGGCCTCAGTGGGTGAGAGGATCAGAGGAGCAAGATGCCAGCGTGACACCCATCACCCCTGCATATCTGTGGGCAGACAAGCTCAGACAGGACATTAGTTTCCTAGAACTGACTGTGTTCCAGACCAGGGCTCAGCTCCAGCACTTGCCATTTGATTTTGGCAAACTATTTAGCTTCTCTGAATTTTACTGGGTCCATCTATGAAATTGGGACAGTAATTTCTGCTTCCAGATTTGTTGGCAAGATTAAGGCACCAGTGACTGTAAAGTGCCTAGCAGACTGAGTGGCACATAGCATGTACAAGGTTACCAACAAGTGTTAAAGATTGCTGCTGGCCAGTGTGGTGGACTGATAACTGGTGACCAACTTGTAATATCAGCTGAACTGAGTCAGTGTGGTGCTAAGCACAGATGGCCCACCTGAGGACGGCTACCAAGATAAAAAGGAGAACTACAGAGGAAGAGTTTACTGTTGTTGGTTCTCCTGTTGCTGTTGGTTCTCCTGGAGGAGCTTGTCATGCGGGCGTCCCTGAAATAAACTCGGCTGGAGGACTGACAATGGATGAAATTCACTTTGGGGGAGTTCTGGTCCTTACTTTGAGTGTCACTTCCTGGCTCTAGTGAAGAACCCTCAGTCTACTGGAACAGATCCTTCATCCTGCTGGCACAGACTTTCTAGCTTCCACCACTGATGTTGGGGCCTTCCCAGCACAGATCCATGAAACAAGACTTGCACGAGTCATTGCTGTGGGCTCTAGGCCTCCAGCTGGACTTCTGGGAGGCACTGTCATAGGATTTCAGTCTTCAGCTGAACTCATGCAGGTCATTGCCATAGGATCCAGGCCCTCAGCTGGATTCTCTAGGTCTTTAGTGTGCAGACAGATTTCCTGCACCTTCTTTGCATTTGACTCCTTGGGTGACCATTATAAATAATACTATAAATTATGTGTCCTGTATAAATGTAATTGTTCTCCTTGCAATCCCTAACTACAACAGTCAATAAGGAGAAAACTCACAGGGAATTGAACTTGAGGGTAGAGGGAAGCCCAGAACTAGGGAAATAGGGCATGAAGGCATAGAAGCAATGGTGAGCCCAGATATTCTGAGAACCAGGATGGAAACTTCCCCAGGAATGTGTGGAAATGCCTACTGTGTGTGGATTGTGGAAAAGCTTGAAAGTTTTACTCAAAACAGTGTTTTTCCATGTCAAGAAGCAACCTGTTGAAAAACCTTAGGAAAAAAATGATCTGGTAACTGGTCAGTTAGAGCTTAGACTAAAAATATTAAAGGACAAGGAAAGAAGGGGTTGGTTGAGAGACTGCAGAAAGGACAACAAAACAATCTCTATGTGTAGGGTGCGGGGACCAATGTGCTAGGGAAGAGAGCCCAGCCCTTCATCCTTAGGATGAATCCATCAGTGAGGGAGTGGGTTCAGAAAGAGGAATGTCAGCACTAGGGCATCCCTTACACTGATGTTCTTATCAGAGTCACACAGCATGTATCTGTTGGGGTCAGGGCAAAGACTGATGCTCTATTAATAAGAAAATGAACAACTCCTTATGTTTAAAAATAAGAGATATACCATTGATTGATTGACTGGTTGCATTGCTTTCCTAAACTAGGCATCTTAATTGTTTAAAATTTAGATAAGGAGCAACGCAGAGGGCAGGCCACTTCCATGCCCACTGTCCTGCCCTTGGACCCTGGAATTCCAGTGTGGAGGCTTCTATGCCCGCCTGCCCACCTTTGGAGACTCCTCCTACCTGCTGGAACTAGTAGTGCTGTTGATCTTTGGCTGCCACTCCTTCTCCCAGAACCTTGGACCTCAGTGGATTGGCCATGCTGGGTGGATGGGAGACTCAGCAGCTCCTCATTCAGACAGGGGACCTCAGCAGGCTTCCATCAGTGTGGTGAGTTTGCTCCTAAAATAGAGGTCTTCCTCTCCAAAAGTGGGCATTGGAGATGAACACACATTTCTCAGATGAAGATATACAAATGGCAAATAAATACATGAAGAAATGTTCATCACTGGTCATTCAAGAAATGCAAATTAAAACAGCATTGAGATTTCATCTCACTCCAGAAAGAACAGATGCCATCAAGAAATCAACTGATAACAAATGTTGGCGAGGCTGCGGGGAAAAAGGAGCACTGCTCCACTGTTGGTGGGAGTGCAGACTGGTGCAGCCACTGTGGAAATCAGTATGGAGATTCCTCAAAAAGCTAGGATTGGAAGTTCCATTCAATCCAGCTACTCCCCTCCTGGGTATTTTCCAAGAAACATTGAAAATGTCATGTCACAGGGATATATGTGCACCCATGTTCATAGTAGCACAATTTGTGATAGCTAAATCCTGGAAACAACCAAAATGTCCATCAACTGAAGAGTGGATGAAAAAAATGTGGTATTTTTATACAATGGAATATTATTACTCAGCTATAAAAAGGATGATCTTGAGGACTTTGTAGGTAAATGGAGGCAACTTGAGACTATCCTCATTAGTGAAATAAACAAAACTCACATGAGTAAATATTACACTGTCTCTCTAGTGTAAAAAATAATAATAACTGACAGAATAGTGGGATCCAAAAAGTATAAGAGATATTGTGAAAGCAAAAGGGAAGGAAAGTGCTCTAAGGAGTATAATGGTATGTATAGTGCGTAAGATAGATGACCATATTACTGAGCTTCTGCTGGAACCCTGAACAGAAGGATTTGCAGTGTCAAGGTCTAGCCACTATTTATGCTTTGATTTTGTGACTTTGGCAACTATTTTTTAAGATGACAATGAGTAATGTATCAACTAGCGATTCTATGATAATAATTTTTTTAATTTGGTAGTGTTCTACTCTTCTTTTCTGTTTTTCTTTAATTTTCTTTTTTTTTGAAAAAAAAAGAGAACAATATACAATATAACAACCATTGTTAAATTTCTTTCATTCTGTTTTGAAAACTTATATTGTTATTGTTTTGAATTGCTGTTGTTGTTTATGCCTTTTGCTTTTGTTCTTCTTTTCTGACTTTTCTCTTTTTTAAATAAAATAAAAATAATTAAAAAAATAAAACAGAGGTCTTCAGTGGGTAGTCAGGAGCAGTGGTGAGGTTCCCTCCAGCTGTAGGACCTTGGCAAGCCTGGCAAGAGTGCGGGTGAGTCCTTCCTCAATACAGAGAACATCAGGTGGGTTGAGGGGCTTGCCAATTGGGCCTCCCCTAAACTGGAGAAAATTAAAAGGGCTTATAAGACACTCAGTGACACAGTAGAGTCCCAGCTGAGACAAGCACTATAGACAGGGAGATGTGGTGATTTGGAACAACATGAAGACATAGTAACAGTGGAAACCAAGGGTGGACTTACATCAATACTCCTAGGCTAGTCAGCCTAGGAAGAATATAGGACTCACCCAACAGGTCCTGCAGGAGGAATTCAGGTGACTGGCCCTCTTCTTCATTGTATTACTCAGCAATTGGACAAACATCAAGCACACAGTAGGACCCCAAAATATGCACTACCAACAGTTGAAACTAGTGAGATTGAAACACCAAATATTACCTGAAAGTTGAAAATGACAAAACAAAAAAGCAAAATGCAATCTCAAACATTTAGAACATGAGGAGCAAGCAAAGGAGACATTGAAATAGAGGACTTTAAAAGTCACACATCTGAAATCTCTAAAAAGATAGCAAGTGAAATAAACAAATCCATGAGGCTATAGAGGAAATAAAATTAGAAAGTTTCTCAGGTACAGACAGAAATGACAACCTAGTAAAGGAGCTGCTCAGCATAGCTAGAAAAGAAATAGATTTTTAAAAAAGTACAGGAGCATAGGAAACTGATTGAAATCTTGAATGAACAATACAGAAAATAAGCAGAATGCATGAAACAAATTTAAAGAGATACCCAAGAAATAAAAAATTCTGTTGAAAGCTGGCAAAACCATTTAAATGAAGCTGACAATAGAATTTTGGGCCTTGAGGATAGGATCGCAGCTAGCGATCATGAAAGGATAGAATTTTTAAAAATAACAAAGCAGCATGAAATGACAATTCAGCAGCTTCAAGATGATGCCAAGAGAAACAATATAAGACTAAGAGACATCAAAGAAGATGCAGGAGTCAATGCAAATGACATTGGTAAACTATTCACAGAAGTAATAGCACAAAATTTCCCAAACATGGGGAAAAAAATCTGATATGCAAATAAATGAGACACACAGAATGCCAAACAGTCACAACAAACATAAATCTACACTGAGACACATAATAATTAAGATCCCAGACATACAGTATAAAAACAGAATACTAAAAGCTGTAAGAGAAAAGACAACTCACGTATCAAGGAAAGCCCATTAGAATCACAGCAGACTTTTGAGCACAAATCCTCAACTTAAGACGAGCTTGGAGTGAAGCATTTCACATACTTAAAGAAAACAATTTCAACCCAGATTAATGTGCCCTGCAAAAATGTCTTTCAAATTTAATGGAGAAACAAGATACTTCCATGACAAAGAACTGAAGAAATTCATGTCCACCAAACCAACCCTAGAAGAGCACTGAAAGATGTACTAGATAGAGATAAAAAAAGACTACAAATTCCATAACAACAAAAAAAAGAAACCACCAGTCAGGGCAAGCAATTAAACAAGGGGGGAAAGAAGAAAACCAACAGCAGGAACATAATGTGACAAAGTTGAGCCAGTACTTATCAGTTATATCCATCAATGTACATGGCTTCAATTCACATAGATTGACAGAATGGATCAAGAAACAGGATCCCACAATATGCAATATATAGAAACACATTTGACTCAAAAAGAAACTCATAGATTAAAAGCCAAAGGATGGAAAACAGTATTCCATGCAATAGGAACCTAGAAAAAAGCAAAGTGGAAAAATTCAAGAGAAAGAACAATTATAAACATATATGCACCAAAATACAGGAACACCCAACCAACCCAAAGTCTGCTGTGATTCTAATGGGCTTTCCTTGATACGTGAGTTGTGTCTTTTCTCTAACAGCTTTTAGTATTCTGTTTTTATACTGTATGTCTGGGATCTTAAGTATTATGTGTCTCAGTGTAGATTTATGTTTGTTGTGACTGTTTGGCATTCTGTGTGTCTCATTTATCTGCATATCAGATTTTTTTCCCCATGTTTGGGAAATTTTATGAGACAAATACTAATGGACATGAGAAACCAAATATACAAGAACACAATTGTAATAGGAAAACTTAATACCCCATTGTCACAAAGAGATAGATCAACTAGACAAAAAGTCAGCAAAGAAATAACAGAACTGAATCAAACCTGTGAGCCGATGGACTTAGTAGATGTTTACAGAATGTTCCACCCAACCACATCACAATATACATTCTTCTCAGCTGCGCACGGGACATTCTCCAAAATAGACCATATATTAGCCCATAAAACATTCTTAAGTAAATGCAAAGGTATTGAAATTATCCCATGTGTAATATCTGACCATAGTGCACTAAAATTGGAAATTAATGGCAAAAGAAATTGCAAAACCTGCATAAATGCATGGAAATTAAAAAACAATCTTCTGAACAATCAGTGGGTTACAGGTGAAATTAAAGAAGAAATTGATACCTACAATTCAATGAAAATGCGGATACAACATACCTAAACTTGTGAGATGCAATGAAAGTCGTCCTAAGAAGGAAATATATAGCAATAAATTGTCATATCAAGAAAATGAATGAGCATAAATAAACAACCTAATACTACATCTCAAGCTTCTAAAAGAAGAGCAACTCAAACCCAAATCCACAGAAGAGAAGAAATTTTAAAGATCAACGCAGAAATTAATACAATTGAGACTAAAAAATACAAAAAATTAATGAATGAAACAGCTGGTCTTTTGAGAGAATAAACAAAATTGATAAACCTGTAGCCAACTTTATCAAGAAAAAGAAAGAAAAAAATCAGTGCAATAAGGAATGAAAAGAAAGAAATTACTACAGATGCCATGGAAATTCAAAAGATCATGAAAACCTACTTTGAAAATCTCTACTCATATAGAGTGGAAAAAACAGAAGAAATGGACAGATTTCTAGAAATATATGATCTACCAAAGCTCAACCAAGGAGGTATAACAATTTTGAATAACCCAATATCAGCTATTGAAATTGAAAATATAATTTAAAAATTACCAATAAAGAAAAGCCCAGGTCCTGATGGATTCACAGTTGAATTCTACAAGAAATTAGGAGAAGATTTGATGCCAATACTCCTTAAACTCTTCAATGAAAATGAAAGGGAAGCAATCTTCCCTAACTCATTCCTGGAGGCAAGTATTACTCTGATACCAAAACTAGAGAAAGACCCAACCAAAAAGGAGAACTATAGGCCAGTCTCACTAATGAACACTGATACAAAGATTCTCAATAAAATACTGGCAAATAGAATACAGCAAATCATCAAGAAGATTATACATTATCACCAAGTGGGATTTATTCCAGGAATGCAGGAATGGTTTTAACATATGCAAATCAATAAATGTAATATACTACATCAACAGAGTCAAAAACAAAAACTTCATAATCATCTCAATAGAAGCAGAAAAAGGTTTTGATAAAATCCAACATTTGTTCATGATAAAAACCCTACAGTAACTCGGAATAAATGGTATCTATCCCAGTCTGATAAAGGCCATCTATGACAAACCAACAGGCAACATTATACTAAATGGACAAAAACTGAAAGCTTTAACTCTAAAATCAGGAACAAGACAAGGATGTCCACTATCACCACTCCTACTCAATATAGTTCTGGAAATATTAGCCAGAGCAATCAGATAAGAGAGAGAAATAAAAGGAATAAAAATAGGAAAGGAAGAAGTTAAATTATCACCATTGCAGATGACATGATACTCTATATAGGGGATCCTAAAAACTCCATTAAAACACTATGAGAGATAATAAACAAATTCAGCAGTATAGATAGAAACAAAATCAACACTCAAAAATCAAAAGCATTCCTGTACACAAACAAAAAACCCACTGAGACAGAAATTATGGAAATACTGTCTTTCACAATAGCATCTAAAACAATGAAATACTTAGGAATCAACCTAACCAAGAATGTAAAAGACCTATATGCTAAAAATTGTACTATGCTGAAAAAGGAGATTGAAGAGGATATTAGAAAATGGAAGGATATTCTTTGCTCTTGGTTAGGAAGAACCAACATTGTGAAAATGGCCATACTCCCAAAACTGTTATACAAATTTAATGCAATCCCAATCAAAATATCATTAACATACCTTACAGATCTAGAGAAAACATTCCTAAAATCCATTTGGAAACAGAAGAAACCTAGAATAGCAAGGCAATTCTAGGCAACAAAAGCAAGGCAGGAGGCATCTCAATTCCTGACTTGAATCTATACTACAAAGCCACAGTGATAAAATCAGGATGGTACTGGCAAAAAAAATAGACCTGAGGATCAATGGAACAGATTAGAAGATGCAAACACAACTACAAAGACACTCAGCCACCTGATATTTGACAAAGGGACTAAACATGTTCACTGGAAGAAGGATAGCCTCTTTAATAAATGGTCATGGAAAAATTAGCTTTCCACATGCTGAAGACTGAAACTAGACCCATGCCTATCACCGTGCACTAAACTAAAGTCAAAATGGATCAAAGATCTAAATATTAAAACAGAAACACCAAATCTACTGGAAACAAGGTAAGTACAAATCTTGGAGACAGAGAGGTAGGCAGAGAATTCATAAACAAAACACAAAATGCAAGGGAAATACTTCAAGGAATCAACAACTAAAATCTCACATTATTAAAAAGTTTTTGCACTTCAAAAGAAATCACCAGAAAAGTGAAAAGAAAACTCACAGAATGGGAAAGAAATTTAGCCAGCAATCTCTCAGACAAAGGACTTATTTCAGAACACATAAAGAACTGAAAAACATCAAGCCCCCCAAATTCAAAGATCCTCTCCAAAAATGGGTATCTGAGATGAACACACATTTCTCAGATGAAGATATACAAATGGCAAACAAACACATGAAGAAATGCTCACCATCACTGGTCATTTGAGAAATGCAAATTAAAACAGCATTGAGATTTCATCTCACTCCGAAAGAATAGATGCCATCAAGAAATCAACTGATAGCAAATGTTGGTGAGGCTGCGGGGGTTGGGGGGACACTGCTCCACTGTTGGTGGGAGTGTAGACTGATGCAGCCACTATGGAGTACAGAGATTCCTCAAAAAAGTAGGATTGGAAGTTCCATTCAATCCAGCTATTCCATTCCTGGTTACTTTTCCAGAAAAATTGAAAATGTCACGTCACAGTGATATATGTGAACCCATGTTTATAGCAGCACAATTTGTAATAGCTAAATCTTGGAAACAACCAAAATGCCCATCAACCGCAGAATGGATGAAAAAAATGTGGTGTTTTTATACAATGGAATACTACTCAGCTATAAAAAGGATGACCTTGAGGCCTTTTTAGGTAGATGGAGTCAACATGAGACTATCCTCATTAAGTGAAATAAATCAGACTTATATTTGTAAATATCATATTGTCTCTCTACTGTAAAAAATAAAAACTGAAGGAGTAATAAGATCCAAAATGTATAACAGATATTGTAATGATGAAAGGAAAGTGCTTTAAAGGGTATAACGATATGTATGTTTAAGTGTGCAAGATAAATAACCATACTACTAAGTTTTTGTTGGTTTATCAAACAGAATGGTTTGTACTGTCATTGTTTGATTGTCTACTTTTTATGTTTTGATTTTGTAACTTGAAAAACTATTTCTAAGATGATAATATGTAATTTATCAACCAGTGATTTCTTGGTGGTTTTTTTGAAATTTTGTTATATTTCTACCCTTTTTTCTGTTTTGCTTTTTTCCTTTAAATTAAAAAAAATTTAGATAAGAAGAAAACTCATCATTTCACCATTGGCTGCCAGTACCTCCCAGTGATGGTGGACCACTGGCTGGGGTGAGGCCGATGCCTTTGGCTGCACACTTCTCTCTCCTCCAAGACTGTTAGGAGACTCCCTTGGGAAAGGACAAACTCCTCTTTTCTCAGTCATTTCAGGAGTTGCCTACAGAACACTCAGCTTGCTGGTACTTTATTTCCGATATTTTTTAGTGATATTTTAGCCCTCTTGTGAACTGGAGCCCCGGGGAGCCATCCTCGGGAGGGAGCCATCCCCATGGAGTGGTTGGGCCCCACTCCATACCTTGGAAGACCCACTCCTTCCCAATCGCGGCACCCATCTGTCTGCTTGCTCAGGTCATGGCTTCACAAAGAAGAAGAATTAAGTGAGATTCTGTTGGAATATTTCAATGGAAATGCCTGGTGTCTGCTTCCAGAACTAATTATTAAACATCTGCTTAACTTGAGTCTAGACCTAGAAATTTCTTCTCATCTCCATTCTTTAGCTCTTGCTCATTATTCTGAGTGGAGTTTCGGTTTGGGATCCTGATTGCAAATGTTATTCAATCTCTAGCTATTTAAACTATGGCATTTCCTTAAAATGGGCCCTGTAGGTTGCTACATTTTTGTTTGGAGACATCCAAACAGCATGAAAGTTTCATATTTCTCTACAGTGTATTCTGATATGGCAGAGAAATGCATTCAGGTAAATCCATATTGAAATACAGCACAGGGTATGGCTTAGGACAAGTGATTTAGCGTCTCTGAGTTGCAGTCTTCTCTACTGCAAAGAGATGTTTCCAAGATTCTTTCCCTTCACTCCTCCTTCATTGTCATATAAGTACCTCCTTAACCAACCTCTGTGCTAAGCACTGGGGAAGGGTGAGGAGATAGAGGAAAAAATATAAATAAACCTTCTTATTCGTGTGGAAAGTTTATGGTTCAGTTGAGGGAGACAGATATATAATTAATAAATGCAACTGACTGGTACTATGAAGCAGTATGGCAGAGTAGTTTAGCAGTTGAGAGCCAGGCTTTGTGGCTTCTAATTCTGGCTCCACCAATTATTCATACAGTAATCCACCACAAATTTACTTAACTGTTCTGTGCCTCAATATGCTCATCTGTAAGATGAGGATAACAGAGTGGCTCTAAGAACTTAATTAGTTAGCACATGCAAATATGTCAGTGCTGGGCATAGTAAGCACTCCACACATGCCAGCTATTAGAATGCTGATAGATATGTGTGGGTTAAGATAGAAACACAAAGGAAGCAGTGGCCAGTTGGTAAAGAGGATGAAGAAGGGTTTCACTATGGTGAAGGTGTCCCTTGATGTGTTAGTTACCTTTCCATCACCATAACAAAACACCTGAGAAGATTAACTTATAAAGATAGAAGGTTTATTTTACTTTTGGAGGTTCCAGTTCTACCTCTCAAAGGCTCCACATCTTGCCAACAACATCAGTTGGGAACCAAGCTTTGAACACATGGCCCTATAGAGGACATTTCATGCCTAAACTACAGCACTTGGGCTTGGTTTTGCAGAAAATCTGGCAATTGTTAAGGGGCCAAGAGCAGAGTGGGCATTCCAGACACATGAGGCTACATGAGCAAAAGAATGGAGCAAAGACACAAGCAAAAGAACAGCCAAGAGATACCAGAGGAAAGGGTTCCAGGCAGGAACCAGCTAGCCAGAGAATATCATGGCCAACATGAGAGTCAGGCCCTCTCTCAGGAGCACTAGTTAGAAACTAGGCTAAGTAACTGCTGTCTGCATGTCCTCCATCCTCCAAACCCACTTCCCTCCTTTGCCCTCCTGTCTTGCTTCACAAAAGCTGGCCAATACAGACTGCATCACCACCTCTTTGCCCTTGCCCAACAAGGAGCACAAACATGGATTTAGAAGGCAAAAGCTGAAGGAAGTAGTATTATTTTCCTCTGCCCTTTTCTGTCAGTTGCTGCAGGTTGGTTGCCTCACTCCATTAATTATAGGTCTGGTCAGGCGGCCCTGTCTCTCTGGATAAGAAATTGATTCTTCTTCTGACCTTCAGGCCTCCTGTTGTCAGCCCTGGATGCTGCTCTGGGCCTCCCCTGTGTCTCAAATAATGCAATGCCACACCCATGTAAATACTCTCATTAGATGTTCTTCAAACAGCTGATTTTGATATGCTAGTGTGTATCCTGCCTTGGGCCTGACTTATAAAAAAACAAAATTCTTGAGAGGCTTTTAACATGCAATGATTTGAATAGAGTTGCATTTTGGAGGTAAGTTTCCAGCTCTAAGATGGAATATGGTTTAGGAGTAGCAAAAGCCAAGAGAGATCTTTTAATAGTGCCTCCCAAATGAGGAACTCTTGTTTAATGTGTATATCCGAGATCCCCAAACCAAGAACTTTAATTTAGTATGCCTGGAATAGTGTCCCCAAGTCTATATTTTTAAAGAAGGACCCATGTGACTGCAATGGAGCCTTAGAACTGTCAGGAAACACTGACTAGTGTGCTAGGGGTCACAGAGACCAGAGAAGGGGGAGAATATCCATGGAAAAAAGTCTGGTCCTAGAGGACCTGAGGAAGAAAATCAGGTGCAGAGGAAAGGGGTTTCTTTTCCTTCAAGGGTAGATAAATACAGTGAATGTTAAAAAAAAAAAAAAAAAAACTTAAAGAAATTCTCAACCTGTAAACTTCAATTTGTCATGGAAGCAAGAGGTTGAATCACATACTGAGACTGAAAGGGAAGGCAAAGGTGTGACTGGCTAGTGTGATGCAGGCTTAACGTAACCACTGCAATTTGGGGTGCAAAATGAAAACAAAGGAGATTTTAGGGCTGCTTAGTAGTGCTGAGAAAAGACTGTGCAATTGTGTTTGTCATTTTTCTCCCATAGCACTTAGCACTTCATGTCTAGAAATGGAAAAGGCACTAGTTAATCCCACTGAGAGAGTTGCACAGCAGGAATAATGAAAAGACAAGGGGCCCAGGACGTTGAAATCACACAAGCAGGGAGTAGCAGCATGAAAATGTGGGGACAGGGCCATGCGGCGCTGTCCTTGGTCCTGAACTAGCACTGCATAGGAAGAGATGGTCATTTTGACTGTGAAGTAGGGGTGGATTACTACACGTTCTGCTGGATCTCCATTAACACCCTCACTATTCTAGACCGAGGAGTCACAGGGTCATGCTCTCAGACCTGTAATACTGTGAGTGGTGGGAGTAAAGGGCCTGCAAGCTGCACATCATCATTTGTAAGACTGTAATTCCAACAGTCACAAATAATATGTAAGGAATTAAATGAATACATATTTACTGAGAGCTTCCCATATGTCACACATTGTGCCAGATGCAAGGGGCAGAGTAATAAAAAATACAGAGACAGCCCATTCCTGAATCAAATCTTCACATATTTTTCTTAAAGAACAGCCCATTTCCTCTTCCTTTCCCTCTCCAATTTCTAACTTTCAGCTGCTACAAACTGCTATCTGAGAAATGACCAAGTTTGTGCTCTCTCCTATAGATCCTTGTGATTTATGTTTTTTCCTCCTACATTTCCAAATGCTGTAGATTACTGGGGACCTTGCCAAGAGCCCTATTACCTGTGTTAAAGGTATGGGGAGAGGACAAAACAAACAGACAAATTTAGTAATACATGATGAGTGACTGGGAAGTTGATAACTCCAGATGGACCAAGAGTGAGCTCCAAGACAGCCACCATTTAGTGGGTATGTATAGTGATAGGTGGGGCCAGCAAAACATTCAAAATGGGTGGAAGACTCAGAGGTCTATGACTCATTGGACAAGTATAATCTTGGAATGACGCTAGAGGGTGGAGATGGAAGAAGCAAGCCCTCCTTGAGAATCGGTCCCATGTGCAAGCCACTGTAGCCAGATGCCAGCCCCTTCTGGGAAACAAGAAGAGCCAGCCCCACCCGCACATGCCATAAGCGACTGGCTGATCTGAAGAAACACAGGCTGCAATGACAGCTATTGAGGTAACATACAATTTAATGCTTGTGTTTAGTGTTTCACTGACTTTGCAGGTCTAAAGCCAGTAGTCTGATCATCTATCTAAATGATAATATGCAATGTAACATTTATGGGGGATCTCCTTCAGAAGGTGGTAGCCATTGTTAATTTCCTATCATCCTGTTTTGGAGTCCTGTATCAGTTTCATCATTTTGTTGGGCTGGGTTTTATTCTGTTTTGTTTTGATTTTATTATATTCAATGGCATGGGCAGCTATTGCAAAATTAGCCCATTGTGAATTTGTGATCTATGTGGAAAGAGCACAAACTTGGTCATTTTGCAGAAAACACTTTGTAGCAGCTGAAAGTTAGAAGACAGTTAAACAATAGATATCCTTAGCTTCTCACTCAACTAGCCAAAGTACCATCCTTTTAGGAAGAGAGCAAATAATACTGAACAGAAAACATGGACTTATTTTTCATAAGTCAAAGGAAGAGGAAAACTGTGAACACACTGATTTTTTTTCCTATAAAGATAACCAGAAAGACCCCACCAAAGACAAACAGAGGCCACTTTGTTGACTCTATCATCTGATCATGGAACCATCCCTAGAGAATGTGAGGCTAAAATTTTGTCTCCCAAATTGTTCCCAGGTCCCTGCTGCCCTCTAGTAGTCATGTGCCCTACTCTTCCCAAGGTTGGCCTAACTCTTTCTGGGATGTGGCAACATCCAATGAATTTTGATAACAATTAATTAAAGGTCTTCTAATTTGCACAGTCTGAACAAAATGCTGGAGTTATAGAGATAATTAAGAGCTGTTGTTTCAGAGATTGCATAATTCCATGGGAAGGCAAATATCATGCAGTAACTTTTAAGTGTGAAACTTGACCAAAGTACACATAGAACAAGGCCTTTGGAGATAAATCCTGTTTAATTTATGGACCCAGAATTGGTGATGGGAAGCTAAGTATCAGGCCTCTCATTCAGGAAGAAATGAATGTGGCAACAGCATAAATTTGTACACATAGGGCATTAGGCCAAGAGAAGGCCAGATTGAGTCTGGATGTAGCATAGTTTGTTTCCCCAGATAGCAATTCTCCAAAGCAAATTATGGCTGCAAAGCCAGTAGGTCACAGGGAGGGAAAGGAGTACATGGCATCACTTACCTAGTGTAATTCAATGACCTGGAACTAGATTAATGGATAATTGAGACACAGAAAATTGGATCCCAGTGGCCAGGGCAAGAAAAAGTCCAGATTCCAGAACAGGTAAAGGCAGGTGCTGAGTGAGGATGTAGGATGGGACATAAAAACATGGAGAGTGACTATCTTGGTTACTTTTCTCTCATTGCTGGGACAAAATACCTGACACCCAAAATTAAGGAATGAAAGTTTCATTTAGCTCACAGTTTGAGAAGGTTTTAGTCCATAATCAGTTGGCTCCAAGGCAGAGTGGCATGGCACAGGGGTAGCTATTCATGGCAACTGCAGCAAATTGCAAAAGTGGCAAGAGTGAAAGGACAAAAAGAGAAAAGCATGCCTCCTTCCCTCCCTTATATTGTATGCTGGCAATCTGCCCCTCAGCATGTGCAGTACTCACATCGTCAATCCCAGCACTAGACAATGAACCAATCACAAACATTAGATTAGATTCAGTTGGCTTCACAGGGCCCACTTCCCATGACCTCATGAGGCTTTGGGGGGACATTCAAACACAAACCATAACAGTGATTGTCAGAGATGCTAGTAGAAGACCTAAAAACAGGCAGTTTTCCTAAGGACTAGGCATAGAATCAAATGTTCTTGAGAGCAAAACAAGGAATGAGAAAAAAAGATTTGTGTTATACCCTAAGAAAACAGTAACACAGGACACCTCCAAAACATAGAGAAGGGGGCTGGAGTACTCTGTTTTCTACTACACTGGGGCTGCAAAAGCTCCTCAGCCTTCAAGATATGTGGCCACACAAGAAGCAGTTCATACTGAATCTGGTATTCAGCACTTCTCCTGCATTCATTTATTCCATTTTACAAGATCCATGATGGTAAAAATTATTATTCTCATTTTCATATGGTAGCTGGTAGAGGTTAAGTAAACTTGCCAAAATCAGCCAGCAAGATGATGAAGTTGGTTCATCATCCTGATGACAACAGATGTGAACCACAGGTCTATCACTGCAAAACTCATGGTTAGTCAACTCAACTATTCTGCTTCACTATGATAAGTTTGCTCCCCATCTAATCAATGTAATCATGCTGAACTGAGGGCAAAGCAAAGAGAGTTTTTAAGGGATAGAGATGTATGATGTATAGAAAAATACAGGGCAAGGAATCCCATGTCCGGTCTTGATAGCCATGATGTTAAGGAAAACAAACTGAATGCTCAAGTCCAGAAGCTAGCTCTTGCCTGCCTCTTAGTGACCTTACCTGTTGCCTCACTCCTTTTCTTACACCCGGGGTCTTCTTCCAGCCTCCCACTCCTGACCTCCCCAGGACTTTTGTGCATGCTATTCACTCTGCCCAGAACATGCTGTCATCCTCTTACCATTCCCCTTGACTCTACTAATAGCTAATGGCATTCCTAGTAGAGTTGAACCTAACTTCCTAATGAAAATCCACACTGACTACCCTCATTCTCCATGAGTTAAGGCCCCTATTCTGTTTCTGCAAATACTTTTTACAGCTATAACTATGTATGTAATTTATATTTCCTTCACTACACAGACTATTCCAAGAAGGGATGGAATAGTCTTCTTGTTTACTTCTGTACTATTAGTGGTGAGCCAACCTAAACATCTTCACAGGTATCTAGTCAATGAATCAGTAAAGAAGAAGAATAAAATAGATGAAAATGTTCATTCTGTTCATTCAGAATGCCTGGTACATTAGAATGTCTAGCACAATGGTGATGAACCTCTAGCATGGGTGCCACAGTGCCATGCAGAGAGCCCTCTCTGTTGACACATAAGCCAAGATGTCCCAGAAGCTGAGCATCTGACTTTCAAGTTTACCTAATTGCTGTGTTGGCACTTTGTGATAAATAGTGGGTTCTGGGTTTAGTTTGGGTACATATTTGGTCTAGGATGGTGAAAACGAGATATGGCAAAACTATAGTAAGTATCTCAGACAGATGACAGAAATATCCTCTGTGAGTCACACAATGTTATGACTTGTATCTAGATGCCCCCCCAAGCCTCATGTGGTCATTGGTAGGGAGATTCAAAGGTGGCTGAATTACAGTGTGTAAATGTGCACTAAGGGTATGATACTGATGGCTGGGCATGGTGGCACATGCCTGTAATGCCAGCACTTGGAAGGCTGAGGCAAGAGGATTGTTACAAGTTTGAGACCAGCCTAGGTTACAAAGTGAGCTCAAGGCCAGCCTAAAATGCATAGTAAGACCTTGTCTCAAAAAGACAAAAGAAACGGGGGTGTTGATACTGTTAAGGGTGTGGTGCTAGGATTGAGGGTGCCCCACTCTGGGTAAGACTGGCATCAATCAATATGCTTACAGCCTGGATGGACTATAAAAGGAGAGAGGGAAGGCAGGCTTGCTGCTGCTTCTGCTGCTATTCTTGGTAGTGGTGCTGCTGCTGCTGCTGCTGCTGCTGCTGCTGTTTTGCTACTTTGCTGCCTTCTGCCTGCCCTGCCAAGAACTATTTCTCCTCTGCAATGTTCCTCTGCCATGATACCCTGTCTTGAAGCCAGCCGACTATAGACTGATAACCCTACAAACCGTGAGCTAAAATAAAACTTTCCTCCTCTAATTTTGGGGGTTTTGTCTTTTGTCTCAGGAACAAGAAAAGACATAAGACAATGGCAATTCAGTTATCTACTCCTACAATAGAGCAATGAGAAAGCCAAATGTTCTCTTTTCCCAAAGGTGGAATATCCACTGGTGAGGACAGTGGGGTACTGTACATGATGCCTTCAGTTAAGAAAGAACCTGCTGTACTGGAAAAGAGAGGAAAGAGGGGTAAATACAGCAGAGGCAAAAGTATGCTCCTAGCAAACCAGGTGTTTGAAGAATGCAGGAAAATGGTAGTAGAAAGGGATCAAGTAGGAGAAGGTTCTAGGTGGGAAAGGGCTATATGTGTTTTGGGGATTGGATCAAAGGCAGGAGATGAGACCTGGGCATGGAAACCCAGAAGGAGACAAGAAAACAGTAGAAGGGGTTGCCAGAGGTGTCATGTGATGAAGGGAAGTGAGAGCGTGAGTAAAGATGGGTATTTAGGAGATCTGCTAACAGAACCACATTTTTTTATGAGATTCAGAAGCACAGAGTTGAGAATCCCATGGTGACTCATTTACTTTCCTAGAAACTGATGTGTTGCCAAGACCTGCTATAGAACACCATGGTCTGGAGAATGAATTTGGAAACAATTGACTATGCTCTTCAGGGGCCAGCCCAAGACCTGGGAAAGACTTTCCAGCAACAGAAGAGGTACATAAGCCCCTGGTGCCTTCACACTCAGATTTCCCAACTTTCTGCTCGAAAGCTAAGAATGTTCTCTTTGAAATCTAAAGACAAAAAAAAAAAGAAGGATAACAATAATTAATACACTGAGTATTTAATATACACCAGGAACTGAGAGAATTATAAAGTGCTCTACAAATTCTCATTTAATTTCATATCAGCCCAATAAAGTAGACGCAAGAAGTCTAACCACTCAACAAATATAAAGAGTGAAACATAGCTTGTGTTGAGAAACAGGAGAGTTGTAATACAAACTTACACTCAACATCAAGCTATCACAATAATAGCTACATATACTCAGTGTTTAAACATATATACTCAGTGTTTATAGGGCTTATATATCAAGTAGTGCTCTTTCTTTTTTCAAAGTAGTGTGTTTAATGTTATATATTTGTTAATATTTAACAAATTTAATTTTTATTTAATCCTTATAAGTCTAAAGTAGACAGTGCTATTGTGCCATCTGGAAGATTTAGAAACTGAGGCACAGAGTGGTCAAGAAAACTGCTTAAGAGCACATAGCTGTGAAGAAGTCAAGCCTGGATCCAGTCTTGGGGAGTCTGACTCAAAAGTCTTTGCTCTCAGGCTAGATGCTGATTCTTTGCATAAGCCATCCCTCCACTAGGTATCATGGGAAACACATAAAACTAAAAGCTATCTTTTTCCATGCATAGTGGTGCACGCCTGTTATCCCAGCACTCAGAAAGCAGTGAGAGAAGAATTACCGTGAGTTTGAGGCCAACATGGACCACATAGTGAGTTCAAGGCCTGTCTGAACTACACAGTAAGACTCTGTCTCAAAAAACAAAACACAAGCAAAACAAAAAGCTACCTTTTGTACTTAAGCTTTCAGGGTGCTACGGTTTAAAAACCATTGGGTAAAACTTTCACTTCTGTACTTGCCTGTACAACAACAAAAACTTAGAAAATACCAGGGAATATCTTCTTAATAGTAAGCACAAAAGCTCACTTCTCTTGAATAAGGACATGGACATTATTAAAAAACCCAGTTATTATTCTGTGGGATATTAAGTGCTGCTTTTCCTTTTCATTTGTCCTGGACACTTTACTCAAGGGCCTGTTCCTTAGTACACTTTATTCCCCACTCACAGATACAAAGGTTTTGATTTGCCATGGGTTTCCTATCTTCGTGAATCCTGAGGACTGAATTTAGAGGAGTTTTGGGGGCTTTTTTGGTGGTGCTAGGGATTGAACCCAGGCCTTGTGCATGCAAGGCAAGAGCTCTATCACTGAGCCACATCCCCACTCTTAGATATCATTTGCTTAAAGAGAGGAGCTTCATTTGCACTATCAGCCTATGACAATCTTCCTATACCACTGGTTGCTCAAGTTTGCCCCAGTGGAAAGTAAAGTTTGGGGGAAGTCTGCTTAGATCAGAAGAAAAAAAGAAAAAACTGACTTTGTCTGCAGTGTGCTACTCACTCTGGGGATCCATTCTCCTCACCCCATGGTTTTCTCCTTGTTGAATCCTTGGGAGGCAAAACAAAGGCTAAGAAACACAGAAAAGTTTCATAAAAAGGGGCAGGCAAAAAAGAGAGTCTAAGTCCAGTAATTGTGCCTGGATTCATGTTAACCCTGATGCATACCAGCTGTAAAAAATATTTCCCGCTTTGCAATCCGAGTCCAGCAGCTCAACACAAATTCACTAATCCTTGTAATTTTCTTGTAAGGCAAGCCATGGAGTACTTATTTCTTCATGGCACAAGGAGGTAAAGTCTTGCCAAGTTCACAAAACTAAGAAACAGACATTTAGAGCAAGTGAATCTTATTTCTCACATTCTCCTTTATTTATGTCTTTACTCTTGTCTAAATAATTAAAACTGATAACCACTGCTATTCATTGTAGACCTTACATTGTTCCATTTCCAATAATATCAGCCTACTAATCCCTACTTACTGAACACTTGCTAGGTGCCAAGCACTATGTTAAGTCCTTACACATATTTCCTTAGTTCTTTCAACCCCATTAGGCAAGAGACAGCACAATTATCTCTTTTTTATAGTTGAGAGAGCTGATGTTTACAAGAGGAAAGTAATCCGACCAAGACCAGGCCTGTAGCAAGTCTTAATTTCAAAGCCACACTGGCTCTCACACTGGCCAAGCCCTGACCCACATACCACATGCCATGAAAATCAAAGAAGTACTCATTAGATGCTTTTTCAAGAAGGCAAACAAAAACCACAAATAACACTTTCATTCTAACTCACTATACTTTAATAGTACGCTATATTTAATCAAACCCAGGCATTTTCTTCAAAAGCCATGATGGAAACAAACAAACAAAAGCCATCAAGGAACAGGAAGTAGATACAGGTGCTGGAGTTGAAACAGAGACCACTTCTTACACTCACTAAATAGACAAAATGCAGCCCGGAAAGCATACGAATGTCGAATGTTTTGACTCTAATAAATTCACCATTGAATAAAGTAGAAGTTGTGTTCAATGGAGTATAAAGGTACCTGTCAGGTGCAATCACACACGAGTATAAGATTAGCATGTTACATAACTACTTCTAACACAAGAAGCAATGAGGCATTTTTTCCAGCTATCAGCAAACCTAGCAGAAATTACCATTTATCTATTTTACCATATGTAAATTTGTATTTTGGCATACTTCTTCTGAATGGCCGATTTTACTGTCATCCTCTTCCGAGATCACCCTGGAGTTACCTCAGGTTCTTCCTTCTCTCTCAGCAATCAGATCTTTGAGTCATGCATCACCACAACTCTTCCTCCACATGTATCAAGACATCAGTCTGACACAGCATCAGCACTAGCTACCACATTGTTGTCCAGGCCTCAGCTCAGTCTTCACAGCCATTTCCTCTCCTTACCACTCCTCTGCCCCACAGCCGAGCAAATGGTCTACACTCACCTATCAGAAGCTTATTTTTAAATTCATGAACTAACAGGGCCTGCTGCTTAGCCCACCTCATTCCAGGTTCTCACCTCTTCCTTTTCACAGGCTTGATTTTCTCCTATCACGACTGTTCAACCAAACTTCTCTTCTTCCTTCCCTTGCACAGGGTCACTAACTTTGCATGTCTGAGATATAGGAACTACACCTGAATTTATTATTTAGACAGACCAATAACTATATTCCTATGTTTGTATATGTTCATTTTATGTGTTGTTTAAAGATTCATAGTGCCAGCCAAGCGCAGTGGCACACGCCTGTCATTCCAGCACTCGGGAGGCTGAGGCAGGAGGATTGCTGCGAGTTCAAGGCCAGCCTGGGATACAAAGTGAGTTTGAGGCCAACCTGAACCATACAGCGAAGCCTTGCTTAAAAAAAAAGAAAAAAGAAAGAAAAGAAATTCATAGTGGACAACATGGTGGTGCATGCCTGTCATCCCAGCACTCCAGAAGCTGAGACAGGAGCATTTCTGTGAGTTTGAGGCCAGCCTGAACTACATAGCAACAACTTGTCTCAAAAATAAATAAATAAAATAAATAAAAATTGATAGAGTCTCATGGTCTAATTGTTTCTCAGAGCTTCTGCAGATGACTAATGTTTTTGTCTTGGTTTCTATTATTTCATTTCTAGCAAAACTGTATTTATAAGAAAAATTTCCTTTTTTATATACTAAAGTAAATGATAGAATCTCATTAGAATTGAGGGTTTCAGTGTAATTAATTCCCATCTTCATAGCGCCCAAGGCGGCGCTAGCATCCTAGACAAGTTAGGGGATTTGTTCTCAGTTACCAAAGATGATGCCTTCAGGCTTTTCATCATCATCCAACTGGTATACGACCCGTCCAACCCTGCTTAACCTGATTCATGCAGGGAGAGAGGGTGGAGAATAAATCAGCACTGCCCACAGCACATTCAGTCAAGAAAATGTTGGTTTACTAATTGACGCATGTCCTTTACTGAAGAACTTTTCTTATGGCCACGTACACTACGGCTTTTCAGAGGGCTGAAGGAGGGAACAGGAATATGAAATGCAGCATTTCTCAAATTTGGTTATCATGGAATGCTTTGTTCAAAAAACATCTGGGGCTTCAGCTCCACAGAACATAGTTGTAAAAGGTTGTTAGCATTTATTGACATCTATACTGGTAAAATTTAAGAAATAGACACAATTCCTAAAGGGGAAGAATGCTGAGAGACAGCATTTAGCTCCCCATCACCAACACCATCAGCTAATACTTATAAAGCATTTGACAATTTAAAATGCCTTAACATATAGTAACAGGCAAAATCTCATAAACTTTCCATTTTAAAATGTCTCTTTCTCACTACTAAAAGTGAGTTATACAAAGGAATCAAACATGTTCACTGGAAGAAAGGTAACCTGTTTAATAAATGGTGATGGAAAAATTGGCTCTCCACATGCCAAAGACTTAAACTAGACGCATGTGTATCACCATGCACTACATTACAGTCAAATGGATCAAAGATCTAAATAGTAAAACTAAATCTGCTGGAAGACAAAGTAGGTAGAAATCTTGAAGACATAGGGGTAGGTAGAGAATTCAAGAACAAAACACAAACTGCACGGGAAATACTTCAAAGAATCAACAAATGTAATCTTATTTTAAAATTTTGCATATCAAAAGAAATCACCAACAGAGTGAAAAGAAAACCCATAGAGTGGGAAAAAATTTTAGCCAACTGTCCCTCACACAAAGGACTAATATCTACAACATATAAAGAATTGAAAAAAAAAATCAGGCACCCCAAATTCAAAGACTCAATCCAAAAATGGGTATCAGAGATATACACACTTACCAAATGAAGAAATACAAATGGCAAATAAATATATGAAGAAATGTTCAGTATCATTAGTCATTTGAAAAATGCAAATTAAAACAACACTGAGATTCCATCTCACTCCAGGAAAAATGACCATCATCAAGAAATCAAACAATTGTTGGGGATTTAGCTCAGCGGCATAAGCACCTGCTTTGCAAGCGCATGGTTGTGAGTTCAACCCCCATACCAAAAAAAAAAAAAAACCAACAATATCAAATGCTGGCAGGTCTCTGGGAGAAAACAGACCCTTCTCCACTGCTGGTGGGTGTGTAGACTGATACAACCACTGTGGAAATCAGTGTGGAGATTCCTCAAAAAAACTAGGATTGGAGGTCCCATTCAATCCAGCTATTCACATTTTCTCTTTCTTTCTTTCTTCTTTATTTTAAAGATAGTAAAATCCAACAAAACAAAACAGAACAGAACACAGCCAATCAAAACAATGTAGCAAAACTGGTACAGAATGCAAAGAAGGGTACTAGAATAACAACAATAGCTACCATAGTATATCTTGTTATCGTCACAATAGCTGTCCATTCCATCAGGTATAGCAAAATCAAACCAAAAACAAAGCAGAATAAACTCAATCAAAACAGAATTCTGAATAAAGCAAAGCATTAATCAGAACATAGCAAAACAGTGAGAACAATATTGGACTTCAAAGACAAGATAGAAGGAAACCCCCCATACTTGCCATGCGGCAGACTGTCATCCTCCCCAAAGATGCTCAGACTACTAGCCCCAGGCCTGAAAAATCAACCAAACAATACAAGCATTTAGTAGCTTTATGAACCTTAGTTGCTACTGTCCTCAGAACCAGCCGGTTGCTTGGAGGGGGTGGGGACATACAACAAGAAGCGCTGATTTTCTCTCCCTGGAACCCACACAGCTTGTGCAGCTCACCAGCAGGGGTGGCTAGTTGATTTCTTGATAGGTCCTCCCAGTCCCAGCATGGCTGATTCTTGGGAGGCACTGGCTTTTCTTTCCCTGGAACCTGTGCCCTTCTGTGTATTTTCACAGAAAAACTGAAAATATCATGTCACAGTGATATATGTGAACCCATGTTTATAGCAGCACAATTTGTAATAGCTAAATCTTGGAAACAGTCCAAATGCCCATCAACTGAGGAATGAATACAAAAGATATTTTTATAGGTATTTTCAAACAATGGAATACTACTCAACTATAAAGAAGGATCAACCTGAGGCTTTTATAGGTAAATGGATACCATACCTGTAAGGGAAATAAAGCAGACTCACATGTGTAAATATTGTATTGTCTCCCTAGTGTAAAAAACTGAAAGAGTAACTAAGATCCAAAATGTACAATAGATATTGTGAAAGGGAAAGAACTTGCTCAAAATTAAAAAACAATTGTGATAGATAAAATGAGAAAAGATTATATGCATATATATTCATACATAATATATGTACAAGATAGATGACTATCCTACTAATCTGTCAGTTAATCAAAAACAAGTTTGTGCTTTGTCATTGTTTGATTGTTTCATCATTTTTATTCCTATATCTTGTAATCTGAACAACTACTTTGAAGATAACAATATGAAATATATTAACCAGTGTTGATCTATTTTGTTTTGAAATTCTGTATCATTGTTTTGATTCTTTATTTTTAAAATAAAAAAAGAAGAAACACTTTTTAAAAGTGAGTCAGAGTCTTTTCCTAATTCTCTCTCTCTCTCTCTCTCTCTCTCTCTCTCACACACACACACACACACACACACACACACACACACACGAAACCTAATGAAAAGTAAGTACTAGAAGGAAATGAATTTTGGCCATAACCAATGAGCTTCGGATAAGACTCTCAGCCCAAATGTGAACTCCAATTGCAGCTGACACTTGGGTTTCAGCCACAGGGAAACCTGAGTGAAGAACACAGCCATACCTACGGAAAGGGAAATGGTAGATACGTAATATCTAAAGCCAGTACACTTGCAGTAATTTGTTATGCTATAATCAAAGATTAATATAAATATTTGCTACAGTCCTATTAAGAAACTCGGCAAAAGACATCATGAGAGCCATACACATTATTTGGTAAGTGTTGGTTGTAATTCTTCTTAGAGGGAATTAAGTATCAATGACTCAGTCACTACACATCTATAATTTTAAAAGAAATAATCAGAAATGCACATGAAAGGTTTGGAAAACACAGAAGTTGAAGATCTAGTAGAGATGAGCTGAGGTGAAGACAGTCGTGGCCATCAGAAGATAGGCAAGCAACTGTGGAGTTGGACTGTTTGGTTTTTCTTTCTCCACACCCTTCTTAGGCTTAGCAGGCAGCATCTGTCAACTCTTCCTTTATGAAACTGTACAAAAAGCTTGCATTTTTTTATTTGTTTAAGTTTGATTTCATCCTAGTTGGCTGGAAAGATCAGTAGTGCTGAAGTCATCCACAGCTGAAGCTGGTGAGCCGACTGTTCTCACCTCTGCCCTGCAAGACTTTTCTTAGTTAGGTCCTGAGACTCTCAGACCCATGTGCTTCCCTTGCTGATATGACCATTCCTACTTAGATTCCCCCTGCTGGCTTCTTCAGTCTGGATTCTGGCAGTTTGCAGATCTGAATCTCAAGTTCTCACCATATAATTTAAAATATTTACCTTACAAAAATAAAGAGAAACTAATCTGGTCTCTGTAAAATGAACTAGCTTCTGTTTTCCAAATCTGCTCCACTTTCCAAATTCATTCAGAGACTAGAAGGCTGGCCCTGACTTTTGGGACTAGCACCTTGGCAGCTCCAATTCCTGGCTGCAATGAGAAATGCCAAACCCTAGCTCGACCCACATTCAACAACTGTGAGGACGGTTCTGAGACACGGTCCTCACTGGGGTGGGTTGGACCCAGCCTTCTACCTATACCTTCCTAGTGCAACTCAATAAATCTTTATTGAGGACCTGATAATGTAGGTCCTACTGGGGACGTAAAGGCTAACAGCTAAGAGTGGTGTCTGCAACCAGGAGGCTTACACTCTAGGAGAAGCAACCAGAGTAGAGATGCCATACGTGCTAATAAATACAGATTCTGGTTATGTGTACAACATATGTTTGGATATAGAAAGCAAACTTTTTTGTTAAAGCACTTGAGAATTCAGTATTATTACTAGTAGTCATAAAGTTCATAATGATAGCACCAGCTATGTTTTGTTGAGTAATATCTAAGTGTCACATTCAGAGCTTTTTCAGATGTCTAATCCTCGTGAGTCTCTGGATTAGGTGTGATTTTCATTATTCTCAGTTTACAGGTGAGAAAAACTGAGCCTTAGGAAGATGAAGTAAATTGCCGACGGCTCCAGAGCTAGTTACCAGGAGATCCAGGACTCCTTCCAGCCCCAGCTCTTAACTGCTCACCAGGCATAACACATTCCACTGTTATGAAAACTCAAAGCAATTCAGGCCCTTCCAGAAGTTTTCCCTTCAGAAAGAGGTCCTTGGGACAGTACACTGCAGGTTGACTGGGAAAATTTAAGTGCAAGGTGATTCATCAGCAATAGTAAATGGCTTATTCCAGTCCAGACTGTTTCAATTTGCAACCACCAATAAATATTTAGTCATGGAGTCACAGAACAATAAAATGAAATTGAAAATGAAACCTTGGGGAAATAACATGAGTCACACCTACAACTATACTTTTTAAGTCTTCAAAAGTTATTGCTCTTCATGTTCAAAGGTAACTACTGGCTAACTAGGAACGAGACATGATGCCCACGGCCTTTTATTTCCAAAGCAAAAACTAATTTTTCAGTGAAAATACAAAAGACATTTCATGCTTTCTTCATTCCTCTTTCTTATTTTTGAAAGAGACAGAGAGAAGAGGGGGAGAAATGTTGCCTGTCTTTGTGCTTAAGGAAATAAAACGCAATATGTTTAAACTGCAATGCAGAGTCTAAATATTTTGCCAGCATTATTTCAACTTTCACCAAAAACATCTGTAAAAGAAATTACTGAGTAAAATACTGCACAGAAAAGTTTACAGTCAGCAATAGAAAGTAACAAATATTTCAACTGTACCGCTCCTAGCATTCTCACATGTCCTTCACTATCTATAAAGGAAAAAATGGGCAAAGGAAATATTCCTTGTCTCTTTCTCAAAGATTTGTTTATCTCTTCCAACTCTGAATTTAGGAGGAAGGTGAAAATAAAGTTGCTGTCCCTATGTCCATCAGAGGCAATTAACAATCTTTGAATTCTGAAAACAAGGCTTTTGGTTTCTGGCAGGTCTCCGGGCTTTCATTCAGGCACTCTTTATTTCAATCCCTATTAAGTCAATCATTAGACAATAAGTACAATGCACCAAGAACCTGTTTTGTATAAACCCTAGACAGAAAGGGTTGCAAAGCTAAATAAGAAATTGTCCCTTCAGGAAGCTTCAAACCTAGAAGAATTCATAGGAAAGTGTCTGAAACCAGAACCAACAAAAGTAATGTGGGGCTACAATAGGGACTGGGAGAAATTAGGAAAGGAAGGAATAACCACTTTTTTTCGATTTTTCTTTACAAGAAATGTGTGTTACTTTTCTTTTCAAGTTTTAAGCCCTACTAGAGAGAGAAGATTTTAAAAAACACAAATAAAAGGATCCAAGTAATGAGTCAGATGACCCAAAGCCTATCTGTAGGTCTGCAGGCAACTGCTGCCACTTTAAACTTCAATCCCATTAACAAGAATGCAGTTGTTTACCAGGCTGATTCAAGAACGGTGAATATATCAGTTCTGGCACATTTCAACTTTGAACCTAAGTAGCTAGGATTTCATGAGAGTGGCCTCCTAACAATTATTCTATAAAGGCCACTGGCCTCTAATGGTGATCCTCATTTGACCACATAATCGAGTATTTCCAGTCAGTTCTGATACGGTTAGCTCCAAAATTTATGTACTAATGTGTCCTTCTGATGAGCATAATTTCTTCTCTGTTGGGTCAGTTTTAATTCAAAGGGGCAAATGACGAAGATGTCTGATTATGTACCCAAACCAAGACATCTGGCAAAATCTTAAAGCATGAAATTATTTCTACTCATGAATAACCGTGAAGCTCTTCTGCAATTACTATTTCAATTTTTTCTAAGTACTGTAAAGGTCTTAGCTGTTTGCTTTGGATTTTGCTTTCTACTTTGACAGTTGATGATTTAGCATATTCACGTCTTATCCCATTAGTCAGAAAATGATGCATTTTTGAACCACCATTAAATCACAGTGCCTTTTGATTTCCAGAAATCCTAATCTGAAAAGGGGATTGAGAAGAATTTGTCAACACATATTCATTACCTGGTCATTTGACAGCATAAAATAAACCAAAGTATTAATACACACTCTGCTTCAACTTCTTCCAACTACTGAATACCATAAACTGGCACCAGTTAAGAGCAGCAGCACATGGGTCACCATGAACCCTGTTCATTTTCTCAACTCTTCATGCTATATATTTGGCTTGTAGAAGAGTAACTGGATGGCAAGTGGTTATGCCAGTCACCTCTTTGATTTGAATAAACTCTTGGAAGCCGTCTTCTCCCACTTTCCCCTGCATATGATTACAAGGGAACACAGTGTTTAAATGTTTAGGAAAAACTACGAAAATTCCTTCTTGACAGATAGTTAGATCTACTAGATAATAATTATTTCTCAAACCTTTTGTTTCCAAAAATCAAGAATTGCATTTAAGAATTTAAGGCATTGGAGCTGGGCATGGTGGCTCACACCTGTCATCCCAGCACTCGGGAGGCTGAGGCAGGAGGATCGTTTTAAGTTCAAGACAAGCCTGGGCTACAAAGTGAGCTCAAGGCCAGCCTGAACTGTATAGTGAGACCCTGTCTCAAAAAAGACAAAAAAAAAAAAAAAAGAATTGAAGGCATAGGCTACAAGGTTAGATATCCTGATAGAGAAAAATTTGGTAGATCAGGTATTCTAAAAGCACTTCACAAAAGGGACAGGACATTCTTAGGTTTTGTGAAATGGCAGAATCTTCTTTTTTTAAATCGGTACCAGGGATTGAACTCACGACCATACACTTGCAAGGTAGGTGCTTATGCCGCTGAGCTAAATCCCCAGCCCCTACATGGCAGGATCTTAAACAGTAAAATGAGCAGGAGCCAGCTTAGGCAAGGGCTTAGCCATTAGCAAGAAACAAACTAGTGCTATTCAAAATAGCTCTAAACTGGGAATAACACAATTAATTGAGTTAACAGGGGCCTGGGGAAGATACTAATGAATGGAACAGAAAATAGCAAGGAGAATGCATAGCTGCAACTACATAGGAAGCTCACAGACAAGATGTGGATGTAAAATCAGCTGTAAACAGTAGCACATATGAGGAATTTATGTACATAGTTCAAACACACTAGATAAACCCATGGTGTTAGCAGATAGAACTGGCTGTTTTTGTGGGTGGTAGAGAAAAAAGAGACTGGAAGGGGGTCAGTGAAGGTTTCTAGGGTGATAATGTACCATTTGTTGATTCTGGTACTGTGGTTAAATCTCAGTGTTTATGAAATACTTACCTGCATATTTTTACGGTTGGTGTATTTGTAGGTGTGTTATACTTCAATAATAATTCGAAGAGGAATATTTATGTAAAGGGTCAAGAGTAATAATAATACTTCTGAGAAGAAGTTAGGACTTCTCAATGTCATTGTCACAATGATGGATAAAAACCAATGAACAAACAGGCATGGTGGTATATGCCTCTGATCCTAGCACTCTAGAGGCTGAGGCAAGAGGAGAGTTTGAGACCAGCTTGGGCTGCACAGTGAGTTCGAAGTCAGCCTGAACTACATAGCAAGACCCTGTCTTGAAAAACAAAAAACAAACAACAATATTAACAACAACAAAACCCAGTGAACTAGAGGAAAGCACTCAAAGAAGATGCTCCATTCATGGAATCTCAGTAAAGCTTTTAGCAGAAAATATAAGTGATTCTCTTAGACTTCATGTAGAAAAAAATTTTAACAAAAAGCATTGATCATAAACGTTCAACAAATTTGATTAGAAAAGTAAAAATTTATACAAAAAATTCAATAATTACAATGAAAGGATAAGAATCTGCTTAAAGAGGAAAATAGTATCTCAGGAAAAATGAGTAAAAAGAAAAAAGAAGGGAAAAGAAAAAATGTCTAAAATTATATAAACACATTAGGATAGCTAAGATGATTGTGCTACAAATTCTGTAAGTTCATGGAACAAAATAGTTAACATGCATAGGATTGGAACAATTGTGCATGTTATTGTATGGTGATCTGAGGAGCTCTTGAAGATCATTATGTAAAATAACAACCCTAGTTATGCTCATACCACCTTGTTTTGAAGGCCTGTATATTGTCAGTGTTTGGGGCTCTTTGCTATTGTTGTTTATATGTCTTTTTTGTTTCGTGTTTTTCTAGGAATTTGTTTTGTTTTATCTTGTTTTGTTTTGTTTTTTCCCTCTAATACAGAAAGGATAGGTATGTATGTAGAGACTCATGAATGCGTAGAACTTCTGAAAAGTTTATGAGAATGGATAATATAATGCACGATGAAATGAACAGCTACTTTGAAGAAAAAGACACTAAGGTACCCAGTGCTGATTCCATAGCATCTTGATGTGAAATCCAGCAATACTATTATTCTTTGTTTGGAGTGATTTTAGTCTGTTTTGTTTAATTTCAACATACATGAAGGTATAGACAGCTATTTTGAAGAGAATGAGAGACACTATGGCAGCCATTGTTGACTTCCTTATTGTTTGGTCTTGAAGACCTAAAATGCCTTCACATCCTGTTCTGATCAGTTCTATACTATTTTGTTTTGTATGAATTCATTGTATGTGAAGATATGGACAACTATTTGGAAGAAAACAAGAAACAGTATGATAGAAAGTAAAGACCTCCGGTTGCGTTGCTTTGAAATCTGTGTCCCTTACGTTGTTATCTTATGATCTGTTTTGTTCTGTTTTGTTATGTTTAATTTTATCTTCTTTAAAAATAAAATAAACTTTGTTTCAAAATTTTTTCTTTAAATAAAAAAAATTTTTTAAAAAGCGAGGAGGAAAAGAAAGTGCTCTAAAAGAGATAACTGTATGCATACTTAAGTGTGTAGGATTGATAACCATGTTACTAAGTTTTTGTTGGATTGGTGAACAGAACTGTTAGCAGCCTCACTGTCTGAATGTCCACTTTGTATGCTTTAATTTTGTAACTTGAACAACTATATCCAAGAAGACAATATGTAATGTATCAAATAGTGATTTCTGTTTATTTTGTTTTTTCAAATTCTGTATTGTTTCTACCTTTTTTGTTTTGCTTCCCCCTTAAATAAAATTTAAAAAAATAAAAAAAAATAAAAATAAAATAAAAATTTTAAAGTGTTAGTCAATAGAAAAGTAAAAATTTTATCAAAACAAACATTACCAAAAAGACAATATAAAACTGGGAGAAAATATTACTAATATATGCAAACAAAAAACAAACATTAGGAATATTTTTAAATGCTACAAATCAATAAGAAACATCAACAGAAAGTGAGCAAAATACCTGAAGCATTTCACCAAAAAACCCACAGCCAATGAAAACATGAAGATATGGTAAACATCAGTGATCAGGTAAATGCAAATTTTACCACAGAAATATACCCTTTTTTTTCCTCTTAACAAATTTGATAATTTGATTGGAATAATAACAAGTCAAAAATGTCAAGTATTAGAGAAGATATACATCCCAAACCTTTTCTATACATCACTGAGGATGGTGGATGGAGGAGTATGAACTGACCCAGTGACTTTAGAACACCATTTACTGTTATCTCCCCAGTTAGAAGAATGACAAGCAGTAACACCAAAATGACACCCAAGATTTGGAGGTAGATTTATTTACTTCAACAGGCACTGATTGGGATCATTCCCAGAATATCAGGCCCTGAGCTCTAGTGGCCTAGGGTTTATATTGGATAGCAAGCAGCAATTTCAGAGGCAGAATGCCTTGTCAGATGGGGACCAGTTTATACAATGTGCCATAGGAACCAGTTATGCATCACAGTGATCAGCTAAGAGACCCGAAGCAACCAGAACGAGAACAGGAACTGGGGCAGCGGGGTATTTTCTGTTTCAGGAATATTAGGAATATTCACATATCCTATGTTTTAACAATTCTGAGGTTTGGTATATAACCAAAAGAAAATTTGGGACATCTATAATAATCAACACATGCAAAAATGTCCATGGATGAAATATTTAAAATTATAAAACCATGGGAAAAATCTAAAAAGTCCATTAACCAGAAATTACATGAGGATGCCACACTGTATTCACACAAAGGAATATTATTCCACAGTAAAAACAAATAAACTGTAGCAACACACAACAGAATAAGTGAAACTTACAAATACAGTGTTGTGTAAAAAGAAAATTCCAGAAGATTACACACAGTGTATTTTATACAAAGTTCAAAACAACTTAAATTAAAAAATCTGAATTCACATAAAGATTAATCATTTCACTGCAGTGGTATTTAATAAGTGTACTGTTCTTACATAAAAGCAGTAATATGGTATAAAAAAGAAAATAATGTATTGCTGGAAACAAGTCTCAGCATGGAACCTGGTGGGGGGACAGGTACCAAGAGAGAAGACCTACGCGGCTAGAGAAGAGGTCTGTTGAGGTTGTAGCTTTATTTGTAACTGGCCAAGTTTATGGGTGCTTGTTTATTTCATTCCTGAAAATGACCAACTATTTAAGGGAACTGATAAACTGTTCTTCTCTGCCTCACATCAACAGATGTCAGCAGCAGCTTCTTGCAAGTATGGAAGGCAATTTTTACAATAGGTACTTCAAAAACAAAATTGGCAAATTCCAATTCTATTGGGAGTAATTGCATCCTTTAAAATTTACATGAAGTAATAAAAAGCAGGGAAAGAAATGGCTAGGACAACAGCAAAGGGCCTCTGAAATCAACATTATACTTGAAATAATTCGTGTGAACTCTTGCAAGTGAGGAAATTGGTTAATGTTCTCATGATAGAACAGTTTGTCTTCTCATTGGTAAAAGAGAAACAATTATAGTCCCTGGCAGGACCCGATGACCCACCTCTTCCAGGAAGTCTTCTCAGATTACCCAAATTCTCCTGCTTCTCTTATAAAATGGCTTACAGACTGTATCCCACTATTAATGTTATTCCAGCAGGGTCCTTGGAGAAAAATCTGTGTTTATTAGGAGGTAATATAGCATTGTGGTTATATGAGGTTTAAGAATCAAACAAAATAGTTACATAATGCTAGGTATTGTTCTATTTGCTTAAAAATTTAGGACATTTGTGTTATTATGTGTTAAGATTTAATACAAAAAAATTATTTATCTTTACAAAAACCTCAGAGATAGGCTAAATTATTAACCCCACTTTATAAATAAATAAAGGCACAGAGAGGTTAAGCAACTTGACTGGGTCACAGCACTTAGAAAGTGCAGGGTCAGAATGTGAAACTAGCAGATTGGCTGCCAAGCTCATACTCCTAACCATTATGCAGACTTGAGCTCTCAGTAACTTACTTGTTATAATTCCATCAGTCCAGCTCCACACCCATTGGTGGGAAACACTGTCTAGCATTCTGGCACAGGGTAGGGAAATTGGCTTGAGAGTACCCTGGGATCAGACCTGGTTCCAGACAGGGATAAGATCATTATCTGTCTTTAGGCTCCAGTTTTCTTCTTTATAAAATGAAAACTTGGACCTGATGGTCTCTAAAGACCTTCTAGTGCTGATGCTTTATGAGCCTGGGATTCCTGGCTTGTTTCCACGCAGGCAAGACCATTTGGGCTCTTCATGGGCCAGGTCTGGTCCCTCCCACTGCACTCAACGTCTCGCATTTCTGCTTCCTATAAATCAGAGAAAAAGAACAAGGCAAAATATCTTCCTGAGAGACTGGGAGGGACCCCATGGCTGCTCTGTATGCTTTGAAGAACTTATGATCATTGACCAGAGAGAGTTACCTGCCAAGTGAAGGATGGAAGGAAACTAGACTAATGGGAGACGTGAACTCACAAAACCTGGCTACCCTCACATTAAAAGGATACCTCGGAGCACTTAAAGAATTGACAGTTATTGCAACAAGATGAGCCAGTTCCTTAAAGAACTGCAGACCAATATGCAACAAAGGCCAGAATGGGGTAGAGAAAGTGGAACAAACCTTACAAACTATGCAAAAACCAAGGCTATTTGCACTTGGGCAAGCTGGGGAAGAAACGAGAGACACCTCAGGCTACTGCCCCCACCACCTATCAGGAACTCTTTGGGGGCTGGCCCAAGAGTCTACACATTCCTGGAATCTCTAAAGTACTAGTGAGAAATTAACAGAACATCTACAATGCAGTAGTTTCTATCAGAAATTTGTTTTTATCCTATTTTAGAGGATAAATTAAAATTCTGGGTCTTCTATCAGTAGACATGTGAAGCTGCACAAGCAACTTCATGTGCCGAGGACCCTGGCTACTTACTTTACTCACAAATTGAGAGGCTAAATACAGTTATAAAACAGGATTTCCAATGCAAAACTCTATTGTTCTTAAAGTAATCAAATATTTATTGTATGTTTGCATAGGAAGGGGCCCTCCTAAACTATCTTTTATTTTTTTTACTTTTAAAAAGCAAAACAGAAAAAGAGTAGAAATACAGAATTTCAAAAAAAAAAAAAGAAATCAACACCAATTAATATCTTACACATTGTTATCTTAGAAGTAGTTGCTCAAGTTACAAAATCAAGGCATAAAAAATGAACAAACAATGACAGCACAAACTAGTCTTTTTGATGAACTAACAGAGAATTAATAGTATGGTTATCTATCGTGCACACTTAAACATACATAGTTATATGTGTACACCTACAAGTTGTGAAAATGTTGTGTCACAGTGATACATGTGCACCCATGTTTATAGCAGCACAATTTGTAATAGCTAAATCTCAGAAACCAAAAAGTCCATCAATCACAGAATGGATGAAAAAGATGTGGTATTTTTATACAGTGGAATATTACTCAGCTATTAAAAAGGATGATCTTGAGGCCTTCATAGGTAAATGGAGGCAACCTGAGACTATACTCATAAGTGAAATAAATCAGACTCACATTAGTAAATATTTTAATTTCTTTATATCTCAGGTCACTGGAACTCAATGGATTCCACTGTGCTGCAAATACAGTAGTTGAGTCCATTAGAAAACCAGGTACAGTCCTGGGCTCTGGTAGCTTTTCTGATTCTGTTCTGTGGAGTGCTACCCCATATCACCATGTACTTTGGGGCTACCCTGTATCATCATGTATGGTTGGGTATGCTGTGTTTATAGAAAGGCATCTGGCCAAGAAAAAGAGGGGAGATGGGGCGAAATTCCAATGTGCCCTCTAGCACGAGCTTTGTGCTCATGCAGCTCAGTCCAATCCAAGCCAGTACCTTTAAACTATTAAAGGAAGGTAGTGGGCAAGACTGTGAATCTCTGGCCAAGTTTTTGCTATACGCATGACTAACCATTTTACCTGTGCTCAAAATATTTCCAGAACACCCCCTTCACCTCGTTGGTGTATAAGACCCCCCCACTATAATCACTTATCTTTCATAGTCATACATCTGCTGATAAGCTACTCAAGCTAGTATTAGACTGCTTGAAGGAACTGTTTCTAAAATCCCAACCCAAGCTCAAAGGATTATGTATCTTGCACGATGGCAGCATAAACAGAAAATGGGGGCAGCCTCTCAAAATGATCCCCTAGAAAGGGCCAACCTTTATTTAGTTGAGTTTGTGGTAGTGTGCAAGATAAATAAATTTCATGACCTTCACACATCCAAAGCATGATAGCTACCAAACAAAATTCAGAATAACAAAAACTGAGAAAAGTGCACTGGATTCTTAAGGCTTCTATTGAGCTGTCTCTGCATGTGAATGAGAGATCTCTGTCACCCTCACATCATTCATCTTGACGCTCCTGATCTTTCTAGTAGCAAATCAGACTTATACTGGTTAACTCACATTCTCTTTTCTTCCCATTGTGATCAGTAACTACCAACTACCAATGCAAGACCATTTATTCTGGATTTCCCGGGTCAGTCTCAATTTCAAATATTCTGTCCTTCCCTCACAAAAGTTCCCGATATTTTATTTTGAAACTATGGTCACCATAATAATGGCATTCTGCTCACAAAAATATCAGTGATACCAGAGCCACATTATCAATGATACCTATATTTTCTTTATGGCCATTTAAAAAAAATGGGCTGGTACACCTGGGGCCTAAACCATTTTCTGGGTCTCATTAAAGAAAAAAATAATGTATTTGCTACTGAACAATTTAGAACTCAAACCAACTTTTCCATGGTTCAACAAGAGAATTTTTCAAGGCTAAGGAATTACTATTTGATGGAAGGTAACAATCTGGAAAAACTGAAGCCATGAGGTTTTCCAGCTGCCAAACTCCCACACCCTGGCTCTTGAGGCATCACATTCACTACTGAAGTGTCACCATTTATAATTTGGTGCTAAACCTCTCCAGAGCTATACTACTCAACATGATCTGCTTACAAATCGATTCCTTAGTACATTAAAACATAGGGGCAAGATGAGATAGGTGTCAGTGATAAAATTATGTAATCTCAACCTGAAAATGAAGTTATTATTTCACACTAGCACCAGGAAAAGAAAATCTAAGAACTGAGAATAGTAATAAGCAGGTTTGCCTTGATGCTTGTAGCATTTATGCAAGGAAAATTGGCTGGCTTTAGCATTATTTCACACCTCCAAAATACTTTTGTGTCTCTTTTCCCCAGGGTTCCCCACTCTGAATACTTAGGAGTATGGAGTAAAAAGAGAAAAGTTATACTTGCAGGGAGAGTTTATAATGTTTATCAATTGCTTGAATCTACAACTAGTTTCAATTTTTTCCCTCCCACCTCCTGACCTAGTGAAGTAAGTGCTAATTTAATCTTAATAGCATGACTACACAAAGAAGTGCTATACAGTTGTTTTCCATCCTCAGGTCAGTTGGTCAGAACCCTTGAATAGCAGAAAAAACTTTAAAATGGGAAAATCCTAAATTATGTTCCCAGGAGTTTCGGGTACTTCAGCAAGATCATGAATAAGCTATAGATTCTGACTCAGATGTGTGCAGCTTACCTTGGACTTCGTTCTTGCTTACTTACTTGTAAAACTGTTCAAATGTGTACTTTTAAATTATAGCAATTCAGTAAAAAATTCAAACCTTTGGGCTTGGTTTTCTTCTCCTAGCAGGCTGAGTCATAAAAATAAATTGTAGCCATTTCAATAGGCAACATTTCTCTTACATTAGGAACCGGTATTGTTCTCCACATCTCCCATTTCATCCAAAGGTCACACCCAACTTATTTGAAAAAAGAAAGATTTTAAGGACTCATCCAGCTCAACATTTGCACAGTTAATAAGAGAGAGCAAACCTCTGCCAAGTTACAGGAATGAGTTGCATCAGAACCTTCCAGAGGAACTTCTGAGGAGTGGTTATGGGAGTGGCTGCCTCACCAGGCCTAGGTCCAAGTTCTGACACTGCAACCTTGGTCATGTTACTTGTACTGAGCACTGAGCAAGAAATGAGGTCTTTATAAAACCTGCCTGGAGAATAGGCAGGTATTGCAGATAGCTGCAATGAGAATAAAAAGAAAGAAAGGAAACAGGGCCTACCGCACACTAAGCACCCAGCAAATGCTTGCTTTTCACCTTTCTGGGCTTAGCAAATGGTGAACAGCATCTCCCCTTTGCCCTTCCCTACAGCAAATGTTGAGGAGTGACAAGGTAGAATATTTACTCAACCCAACATCCAAGGTCAAGATTCCAACCAAGAATCACAGATGGGAGGGTCTGTAGAGTTGACAGGACAGAGGTGTAACTTTTAATTGGTTAAATTACATACACCGTCTCTGACATAGGACAGCCAATGAATGCACACACAACTCACTCTTTATATGCAAAGGAAGTAAGATCCCAGGCCCTAAAGGACTTGCTCAGGGTCACACAATCATTTAATGGGAAAACTGAAATATGTGAGAGATGGAATTGGTACTCAGGTCTTTTTAAGAAAGGTAGGTCTGTTTCAGGTCTACTGTTACCAGTATAGGGGTCAGACAGTTTGAAGAAACTGGCCAAACACTCCCAAAACCTCAAGCACGATTCTGCCACCTTCCAGCCACAGCACGTTATTCCTACCAGCGGTGGGAACCTGTGGCACACAGCTGCAGCAGGCTGTTTGCATCACTGAAAGCTCTAAAAGGTTCACCAGCACTGCATGCAGTCACTACCACCCTGCTCTTTGATGACCAGGGAGAAACAGAAGTGAGATTCCTCTGCTCCATGTAAAAACTTGGCTGGTAAGGATTAGAGTTTCTATAGAGCAGGGACAGAACTTCAGAAGAAAGTTTCTAAACTTTCCCCACAATACACTTCAGTGCATAGTAGTCTCAGGTCCTCCCTTGTAAAGAAGAAAACATCTGGAAACTTTCCCAAGGGACAGCACTTGGGAGGCTGAGTCAGGAGGATTGTTGCAAGTTTGAGACCAGCCTGAGCTAAAAAAAAATGAGAGGCCAGCCTGAACTGCATAGCAAGACCCTTTTCAAAAAGAAAAGAGAAAAAGAAACTGGAGCTAGAGACAAAAAGATATAAATGTGATTTTTTTCTGCCTTTCAGGCTAAGTCTGGGAGGTGACAAGCATGGATCCCTGGGTTTGCAGGCCTGAAAAAGACCTTTCTGAATTTCAGTGGGAAATCCTGATTCTGTTCAGGCACTGTACAGAGAGCTGTTTCCAACCTCAAGGGTCAGGAGGAGAACAACTAGCCTACTTGTACTGGATCTGAGAAGGTCAGCAGAGGTATTAGGAATGGGTAGAAACCTCTTTTCTTTCTTTGTAATTTGGGAAATCACTCAAGAAATATGTATTTAGCACTAACTGTCAGAAAATTTCTTGGCCAGGTATCAGGGTTGGCGTGAGAGGCTAAAGGGAAGATCACTGAGGGGACATGAGGTTCACCTCAGGTGGAGAGGGTCTCTGAGCAAGGGGTAGGAAAACTTCTATTGCAAAGACCAAATAATAAATATTTCAGTCTTTGTAAGCCACGCAACCTGTTATACCACACAGTTCCAACCCTCCAGCACGAAGGCAGCTATAGACAGCTGATACATACAGGAGCGAGTGTGACTATGTTCCAGCAGCCGTTACCCATGAAAGCTGAAACACGAATGTCACATGGCAGGAAGTATTATTCTTTCAATCTGTTTCAATCCTTTATAAATGTAGAAGCTGTCATTTGCTTGTATTTTAAGAATACCTACAGTGAGGTACATGAGAGATTCAGGCAAAGCTATACCCGAAGTAGGAAGATTTCCAAACTATCTCCTCTGACTTTGCACCCAGGGCTGGGACTAGGGTAAGACAAGCAAGTTGTCTTGCACTCTAAATTTAAGGAGGTTTTCACTGACCAGTCTAAGGTTGGCACCTGTGCGACCTCGGAGTGGTGCCTCCTTAAATTCTGCACCCTGGGCACCTCACTTAGCTCACTCTAGTCCTGGCTCTGCATACACTTGTGCATAATGCAGTAAAGCACTACTAGGTGCTCTCTCCTTTACCATCAGTGTGGGGTGTCTTTTTAGTGATGCACAAATTTGCAGAATGAAAATTTGGTTCCCAGCTCTGTGGTACAGAATTTGGGTAATAATAAAAACAATCTATATAATGAAAAGGTTAAGCCAAAACGGGAAGAAGAAGAAACAAAAATACTACACAAACTAAAGATGGAAGAGATTATGGGGGAGAGGAAGATTTAAAAATAAAACTTACCTGACAATTGCTTCTTGTAGGCAAATGAGAGAAAAACTGACAATGAGATTTGTATCCAAAGAACATGTTTAACAAGTTTTACTGTGAATTAAAATGATAAACTTTCCCACTTTCTTGGCTTTTATTATACCTATGCATACACCTTTAAATATATATTGTAAATCATATGCCTATTAATGGACTTGTATTCACACTATATAAGAAGTCAAAAATAAAATGACAACTCAATTTAAAAATGGGCAAAGGATCTGACTAGACATTTGTCCAAAACAAACAATTGTCCAACTAGCATATGAAAAAATGTTCACATTGTCAACCATCAGAAAATGCAAATCAAAACTCTAATGAAATATCCCTTAATAACCATTAGGGTGGGTATAATCAAAAAGACTAAGAAATGCTGGTCAGGATGTAGAGAAATTGGAACCATTGTGCATTACTGGGAGGAATGTAAAATGGTGTAGCTGTTTTGGAAAAGAGTCTCACAGTTCTTCAAAAGGTCAAACACAGTTACATGACCCAGCAGTCCATTCCTAGGTACATATCCAAGAGAAATGAAAATAAATGTCCTCACAAAAACTTCTTGAATGGTCACAGGATATTTATTCATAATCGCCCAACAGTGAAAACAACCCAGCATCCAACAATTAATGAATGGACATAATGTGGCATATCCATACAACAAAATGTTATTTGGTAATGAAAAACACTGAATGCCATGATACATGCAGCAGTAGAGATAAAAGTGAATCTTGAAAACATTATGCTAAGTAAATGAAGCCTGTCACAAAAGACTATATACTTTTTTTAAGTCCATTCATATGAAAGTTTAGAAAATGTATAGAAGCAAGAAAGTAGATCACTGGTTTCCGAGGGCTGGAGAAGAGGCCAGAGGTAGGAGACAGAAAGATGATGCTAAAGGGCACATGGATTCTTTTAAAAGTGATAAAAATATTCTGTGGAGGAAGGTTGCACGTATTTTTTAACATAACTTAAATGGGTTCATTGTACTATCTGGGAATTTTATCTTAATACAGCTGTTTTTAAAAGGACAACGGAACCAGAACATCTTTCTCCTAGGAAATCTGCTCTAGTGTTTCAAAGGAAACGGGCACTACTGATCCTTGGGAGGGGACTACAGGTCTTCCTGCTGCGGAGGGTTGAGTTGATTTTCTGCTGTGCTTTCTGATGATGTGAAGGGTGACAGCCTAAATACAAGGCAGGGGGCTATGATTCAAGGTAGGGGTCACATGGAGGGGTGAGGAACTCAAATCTGAGCTCTGCTGGACCTGTATACAGTTCATGAAGATACTGTTACCTATGCAGGCCAGCTTCTACAACAATAAGCCACTGAAAAGGCCCATTCGGGTGTCAGGAAATGAGCCCAGCACCTCTGTCTAGGGATGGCTTTTCAAGGAAGGCCTGCCTCAGCCACCATTAGTCTAGTCATGGGAGTCAGTCAACCCCAACCCCACCTCGCAACTGCAAATCCTTGCACACTGAGTCATCTGATCCCCACCATGGAAAGCTTTCCACTATCCCAAGATGCTATAAGCCCCCAGGACTCTTTATATTTGAATTAGCAGCCACAAAGAGTTCTGTGGCTCATGATTATTCAGTGGTCATTCTGTGGGCAGCTGGAGTCACTCTTGTGTAAAATGCCCTTGCCAACTGGCTCTGATTCTTTTCAGGTCATGTAGTAACCATGGCCCCTTCTTAAGAATGTGGTTTTTCTAGCTGCTGATTCCCATGATGTAGGTCATCAAAGGGAAAGGGGGAAAAAGTCCTAATGCTGACCCTGCCCTAAGGTTATTAGGAGAATATTTGTAGACATGAATATATTCACCTCAGAACCAGAGTCCAAGGCCAAAAGTTTTTTATTCCATCCTTTACTAAATCCTAGCCAAAGAACTGGTTTAATCACAAAGTGGTAGAAGTAAATTTACTCTTCACTGTCCTGATGTAGTGAATAAAGGAAAGTAGTACAGTCATCAGAAGGCTGGCCTGGGACAGCCCATCATATTTTCCACTGGTACATCAGGCATGACAGAGCTGTACGGACGGGGCAGTGTAGGGCCTGGATTCTCTCTGACATGCTCAGCAGCAAGGGGCCATCACCTCCTACACTCATGTAGTAAACTAACAAAGCCCTCAGTAATGGAAGAGGCAGCCTCATATCTTACCAAGCACATTATAGCCTAAGCATCCCATGAAATTTTAATTATTTCAAGGACCAAACTGTCCCTGAGCTCCCACACAACCAAATTTTCAAACCAGAAAGCAAGACACGTTATTTCAAGCTAGCCTCAAACTCACCCTATAGCCCAGGCCCTGCCTCCAACTCAGTGATCTTCCTGCCTCAGCCTCCCAAATCCTAGGATTACAAGCTTTTGCACCATGCCCAGCCTCCATATTATTTCAACAGCCATTTCTTACAGGCATTGGACAACAAGACTCAGTGGATAGTTGATCATTCATAAAATTTATAACTTAGAAAATCAATTTATTATCAGTGGGTCTCTTTAATAAATCAGAGCATTATATCTCCTAAAACTGAGTTCAATTTGAGTAAGACAAAACAATGAATCAAGGACACATATAACAACAAATATATTGGTCAACACTCAAAAACAATTTCTTCTTAATTTTAATTTTCTGTTAACAGTAAATAATGTATCATAAAGATGCATTTTAGAAGGAAGAAAGCAGAATACAGAAGCTGGTTTTGACCTCCCTCTTCACTCTGCTTTTTTTGTTTTTTTGTTTTGTTTTGTTTTGTTTTTGTACCGGGGATCAAACTCACGACCTTGTGCTCGCTAGGCAGGCGCTAACACCGCTGAGCTAAATCCCTGGCCCTTCACTCTGTTTTTTTAAAAAATAAAATTCTTATTTTTTTCTTTATGTTTTGATTTAGTCTTTTCATTTTTATTCTTTGTTTTTTGTTCAATTTGAAATTCTTTTTCTCTATTTTGGCATACTTATTGCTCTGCAGTAAATTCTCTTGTGGGTTAAGAAAGAGGGATAATTGAAGCGCTAACAGAGGAAGGAGCTAACGGAATTTCTGCCGGAGTCATCACAGCTGCTTTCTGGGAGTCAAACCTCAGCACACATGGAACTCAGGTTACATGAAAGAGTCTGGCAGCAGGAGCAGCAACATGAACTTAAATTTCAGGTTAAGTCTCTAAACTCCCTAAAATTCAGCAGGGAAAAATTTTTTTTCGAAAAAGATAAACACCTCTAATCAATCCTTAACCAGGAGACTTCAGCCACTTGCCAAAATATTCTATCTTGTTAAGCCAAAAAATTGAAAGCAGGAGAGAGGGAGTATGAGTATAACTGGATAAAGGGTGAGGTTTTAATTTTTTACTAGCAAGAGGAGGAGGATACCAATATAGTTAGTCAGCAAGCATTAATCCTCATTAATGTCTTCCACTCAAATCCATTTTTCTCTACACAGCTGTGAAAATATAATTTAACTGCACCACTTTGACCAAGGCATTCAAGAAAAAAAATTAAAATGTGAGGCCAAAGAATTGGACAAATCATCCCTTGGTATGCCTAGAGGAGGGGATCTAGAAGCCCAAAAACCGCAGATATTTAAGTGCAGATAAATGATAAAGCAAGAAAAATGGTACATAATAGCTCACACACATCCTCCCTTTTACTTTCAATTATTTCTAGATCACTTACCATAGATAATATGATGCAAATGCTACATAAATAGTTGTTGCACTGCATCAATGGGGAATGATGACAAGGAAGTAAAGTCTGTTCATGTTCACTGCAGACACATTTTCCCCCAAGTACATCTGATCTGCATTGGTTGACTCTGTGGTTACAAAATTTGCAGATATGGAGAACTAACTACACTCAAATTCACACTGCTGTAAACATCCCTGAGTGAGATGCCACCAAAGAGCAGAAGGAGGTAGGAATGACCCCCCCCCAAAGCAGGTAATAATTGCCCAGAGTGAGAAGAGCAGGGCTCACTGCTCACAGGAACTGTGCTGAGGGCAGTACTCACTTAACGTCCCAATAACACTGTTACGCCCAGTTCACATACAAGATAACTAGGAGGTTAAAGCACCTGCCAGTATGTGGTGCAGGCAGAGTCACAATTTAAATTCGGACTGACTAATACCAGAGACACTAACCATGATATTGCCTTTGTTTTCTATAGAACTGGCATTATACTTACGAAGACTAAAAAAATACAGAGGTTAGAACTTGCCCTTATGAAGTTTACAATCTAACTGGGAAATCAGGTAGAACATGTGAAATAACCAGAAAATAGAACAGGAGCATATCATAGGGGTGTGCATATTTTGTGTGAAGAATGCAACTTATGGGGCCTGGAAGCAAGTGGGTATAATTCACCTGTGCAGCTTCTGAAAAGAATTTCTGTCAGATTCCAAACTAAAGAACACTATATGTCTGCCATGTATGGTGCAAACTCAGAAAGCATCTCCCTTTCAGAAATCTCCCCTAAGAAAGGATGGAAAAGGGCAGTCAGTTCATCCCCCGACTGCATTTTATAGGTTAATAAAAATGCCCATACCACTCTGAATCTGGTGAGGAGGAGACAAAAGTTCCTACCATTCCTTTATCAGAAGTATGGCAACCTGTCTCAGTTTCCAAAGACTAAGCAAGGAGGAGACAGTCTGCATTACCTCCTCCTCAGTTCTTTTCATTGGAAATCAGCCAGCCAAAGGCCTGGCTGAGGACAGGTTTGAGAGACGGGCCAGTGGACGTGCTCAGAAACAACAGCACAGGGCTGTAGACAGGAGTTAAGTGGAAGAAAGCAGGAAGCCACAATTATTCTGAAATTTACACCAATCTCACAAGTCTCATTAGGAAACTATGATCAAAGTTTTGAAGAGTCTGTTCCCATTCACTTTGCTACACTTAAATTTATGATGTTCTCTTCCTGTTTAACTGTAGATGGTTTTAGAAAGCCCTGTTCTTTCCCATAGGATGCCATGTTGCTCTTTGCAGCAGCTGCATGGTGGAGAGGTACTAGGACACCCACAGAGCAGGGCAGGCAGGCCTCGATGAGCTCCTTGCCTGTGACTCAGTTTCATGTGGGACGGGGTAAAGAGACACAGAAACAGATCCTGGGACACTGGCTGGGGTAAGTGGTCAGCTGCACAGAGAAAATCCTACAAGCTTTCACTTGTCAGGCAGGCTCTATGTTCCTTGCTGACCAAGCAGTAGCAGGGTCTTTTTAGACCAGAACAAACATTCCCAGAATGTCCCCCTCAATAAAATGAGTTCGATCTGGGTGTGGTGGCACAGGCCTGTAATCCCAGCTCTGGGAAGCCTGAGGCAACAGGATCACTGTAAATTCAAGGTCAGCCTGAATTACATGGAGAGATCCTGTCTCAAAAAACAAAAGGAAGGAAAGAAAGAAAGACAAAAAAAAAAAAAAGCTGAACTCAGTTTAAGTTCCTAGTCAATGATTCTCAACTCCTTGGAACCCACAGTTCACTAAGAGAACTATGAAGTAATATTCAAGCTGTGTCTGACCCGAGCTTGTGATGCAAAGGCTCTTGGTGGGGCCTGGATACCGTAACATGTAACCAGAGTTAGAATCACACTATTCCTTGAAATAAAATGAATTTGAAATAAACAAAAAAGAAGAAGAATCACACTATCTAACACAGCTAAGTCTGAGACACCACAAGCATCAACTCAATCAACAGATGTCGATATGGACGAGAGATCTCAGCTCCTTCGAAAGCTTTACTCCAACTGTTTTTCTCCCTGGATTTGAGAAACTCCATAAAAGCAAACTGCCTGGATTTCAATCCCAGTTATGCCATTTATCAGCTAAATGACCTTGGACAAGGTGCAAGACTTTCCAGAGACACTTTTCCTAGTAATAAAATGAGGTTAACAATTACACCGTCATTCGGTAGTCGAGAGAACTGCACGCAATAAGTACATAAATTATTTAGCCCAATATCCAGTACATGCCAAATGTTCGTTATGTGACTGATGATTATTATATTGATAAAGATGAAAATGTGCCAATTATTTCAAAAAAATAATTTTTAAATAGTGTTTATTTCTAGGACCAGGCTTCAAAGGAACTGTGAAGAACTGCAATGTGAGAGGGTTTTTTTGTTTTGTTTTTTCCTTTTGTTTTGAGACAAAGTTTCACTATGTAGTGCAGGCTTGCCTTAGACACTTAGGCAGCCCAGCCTGGCCTTGAATTCACAGTGACCCTCTTACCTCAGCCTCCCAAGTGCTCCCAGGTTCCAGCTGTGCACCATCCCCAGCAAGGGATGTAAGGGTGGTAGGAACAATGTGCCACATATGAGTGGCTGAAGGAAGCAGAAGTGTTTAGCAAAGATAAGAAACAAGTGGGAGTGTAAATGGTCCAGTGCTGTCTTTAGACCTGAGGATCAGGTCAAGAGCAGGTGGCCTGATCAGATATATTTCTGGTATAAAATTCTTAACTGAAAAGAAGGTAGGCTATAGATAGAATTCAGGAGACCTGCAAATCTGGATAAGGATTGAAAAATAAGTATTTTCATAATTCTCAAATGGAAATTTATTATTTCCTTTAATTATGAACATAGACAACTAACCTTAGTAGAAGTTGTAGTGACTGAGATTTTGCTACCAAGAGATACCAGAAATATTCCCACATCACACAACAGTTGTGGTAGTTATCCTAAAATATTATTAATATTTAGGGCAACCAGCTACCCTAATTTGCCCAGTAATGAGGGGTTTCCCAGGATGTGGGAGTTGTTCTGCAAAAGTTCAGAAAGTCCCAAGCAAACTATTTTCTACTTATATTTTACTGCTTTGAAATTACAGTAGCTATAATATCAGCAAATACTGTATTGTTATTAAGTTGTGAATAATATCACAATTTAAGAATCTTATATCTGATTAATATTAATACATTTATATAACTTAGCCTTTATAATGGTTTCTGCTTCATTTGTTGTATTTAAAAGCATTAGCCTTTTAAAAAAATTAGAACTCATTAATTTGCCAAAAGAGTTGATGGCACAAAAATATTTGAAAGGAGACAAAGAATATTGGTTAAAAAATGTGGACAAGTTCCATCAAGTCTGGAAACGTAAAAATAACAGCTAACTACAGCAGAAGAGGACTCAGGCATTCATCTCCATAGACAAAGAAGGAAGAGAGCCATTTTTCTACTAGTAGGAGTCTCCCGAATGCCTCTTCTGTTACTTACATTGTTGAAGACTTGATTCAATCTTGGTTGCTATCAACTGCTGTATCTATTTTTGCGACAGCTATAAATACTTCCCATAAGAATCATAATTTGACAGATTTGAATATTTTCTATGAATTAATACAAGGAAAATTAGATTTAAAAAAAATTAAGTTTAAAGAAATGATGAAAAGAAACTTGAATTCTTACCGGGTACCACCGCACTACTGACAGATATCGGCTCCCACCCTGTCTTATGCCCAGCCTTGACAGAGGTTCCATTGCTTTCTCAGAAGACAGTAAGAGACCATTTCTCTTCTGATCAACATAATTCCAAGCTACCCGCCCAATGTGGCCAGAAGGCAGAGTTCTCATGATTGCTCTTGTCCCGGTATACACAGATTTTTTCACTTCCCTGTCATTTTTACAAAATCTCCTCACTAACAAAGTGGACCGCTCCTTTTTGCTTTTAAAAAAATCTTCTTCTACATCTTCACAATTATCAGAGCAGTCTTCAAAATGGCTCAAAAAGGTCTTGCCAGGTGAACTGTCAGTAAAATCCTCCCTGCACAAGTGACCACTTGAACATAGCATGTTGAGATTCTGGCAAGAGCCTTTATAGCACAGGTATTTGTCATTCAAGGTGCCACAATCACATGGCAGCTGCCCATTCTCACTGTCACAGTTCTTTGCCAATTCCATCAGTTTACAAGCGTATGCCACATAATGTTTCCTTTGTTCCCCCTTAGGAAGTGATACACAGTTCCCACAATCATCCAAAATCAAGTTTTTGGATAGGGTCTGAAAAGTGTCTGACATTCTATCAGCTTCATAATGAAAATGGAACACTGCCATGTCACTGTCAGGATGTGCTGTGCTGTTTTCTGTAATCCCAGGATGACTTCCTAAAGGCCTGGATTCTATGGAAGGTCCATCTATTTCCAGTTGAATTCCAGAGAATACTTTGTCTTCCAGTGGAGAAGGAATTCCAGTTTTGAGACACAGGCCTTCTTCCATGACAGAGTTGCGTGTTTTGTAAAACTGGCTCTGCTGGTGGTTTTGAAATACACTGCTGCAGTTGATGTTAAGGTTTTTTATAGACTCTGGGATGCTTGTCCTGCAGCACTTTTCATTGCTGTTCTCATCATTCACTATTTTCTCCTCTGCTGCTGAGAGAACCGTGGGCAAGCTGCTTCCAGAAGACACTTCTTTAAATCTGTTCCACCGTGAGATGGTGCTCAAAGTTTGCCCACTCTGCCTGGCAGTATGTTCTTTGGGAATACTGATGTCTGAGACCTTTTCACTACTTTCTTCTGTAGCCAACTGTGCAGACACCACTTTTCTCTGAGTCACAGGGATGAGAACAGAAGCTGCCATTTCTTCAGAAGTCATTTTGACTAATTCACAGCCTTCAGCTCTGTTTGCCGTCCTTGGAGATCATGTCAAGATTTCTATAAAATGACTGATTGTTAATATAACCTCAGACTTATATAAATCTTTCTGAGAAACAACGTGACAACTCTTTTCATCCAAGTACAGTAAGAACTACCTAAATTTCTGCCAGTATAATTTCCTATCATGAATATTTTATTCTAGTAGATCAACTTTATTTCCTCTGCTGTTTGAAGAAAAATTTTTGGAGATTTTTATTCAGAACTGCATTCTTCAACTTCTGGTTCATTACTAACTTGCAATAATTTAAAAATCCAGCTTGAATTTTTCCCATTGCCTGCAAGAAAAAGAATAAAGTCAAACACTAGCATTAAACACATTTTTAAAAATAAGCTTATAATTCTAAAATAGTATAAATTTTGGGTGAATTTTAAGTTTTCCAGGGGCCAGGATTTAGCTCAGCAGTGTAAGTGCCTGCCTGGCAAGTGGAGATCAAGAGTTTGATCCCCAGTACCAAAAAAAAAAAAAAAAAAGTCTTGCAATAAAAAATTAGTTTACTATTTTAATTTTTTTTATTTTATTTTAACATTTCAAAGCTTCTGCTTCCAGCCAAAAAGAGCAATAGGAACCAACCTTCTCTCATCTTAAATAATTAAAAAACAGTAGTTTGAAAAAATGGTTTTCAAATATTGAAAGAGCAACACAGAATAGTGATCTCTGAAAAAAAAAATTATTAAAATCTTAAAAACGTCTGATCTACTCTTAGAGAGCTTCCAGGTCACAGGCAGTGAAGTAGACTCAGGTAGAACCCAAGCAGAAGAGGAAAAATTAAGACTTCAGAGAGGCCAAGGAAGCCAGACAAGTCACTAAACAAAGAGCAGCAAAAACAAGAACGGTAGCAGACCTCTCATCAGAGACAACACAAGCCAGAGGTGAGTGGGACAAATCTTTGAAGTATTAAAAGAAAAAATATGTTAAAACTTAGAATTCTACATAGAACAAAAACATCTTTTGAAAATGGAATAACTTTTATAACACACCAAGCTGAGAAAACTCATCATTAGTCAGCCTGCACTATAAGAAATGATAATGGAAGCCCTTTAATCAGAAGAAAAACACCAGACAGAAACCTGTGTCTATGTAATGGGATAAGGAGTTCAAAAACATTAAATATGTGAGTGACCACAATTTTCCTTCTTTTAATAACAGCTATGATCTTAAGATAATTGACCACTTAAAGAAAAGTTAATTCTAACATATTGTGAAATTTTTAACAGATATAGAGATAAAATGTATAACCAAATAGCACAAAGGTCAAGAGACAAAAAGAATAACTATATACTCTTATAAGTTTATTTTTTCATGTGAAGTTAAAATGATTACTTAAAGGTAGATTGTGAGCCAGGTGTGCTGACACACACCTGTACTCTCAGCACTTAGGAGGCTGAGCCAGGAGGATCGTTCAGAGTCCAAGACCAGCCTGGGCTACAAAGTGAGTTCAAGGCCAGCCTGAACTGCATAGTGAGACCCTGTCTCAAAAAAGATAAAAAATAAACACAGATTGTGGTAAGTTACAGATGTATACCGTAAACTGTAAAGGATTCACTTTTTAAAAAGATATACTTAACAGACCAAAAAAATTAAAAGGATAAAAATTTAATCAATTTAAAAACCCAGACAAAGACCCCCCCAAAAAAAAGTGAATAAAGAACAAATGAGACAAACACAAAAGTAATGGTAGACTTAAATAGTTCACAAAACATCTTTAGGCACTATTACTACATCCCCCCAAATACAGAACGTTTAAATCATAAAGGATGTGTTATGAGGTCAGCTCGCCCCACCAGGGGCAGACCACTGCTCCAGCTCAGCAGCCACGCTCTCTCCGTGGTCCGCACTGCCTGCTCTGCCTCTGTTCTCTGCTATACAGATGTCCCTCTTCCCTTGGTTTTTGTGCAGCCTCTTCTCTGAAAAGCTACCACTAACCCTTCTCTTTCAGACATGTCCCCTTAGGAACACCTGCCCCCAATATATGCAGGTCCTCAAACTACTCTGAAGGGTCAGAGAACATCCTGCCAACCACATTCTTCACAGGAAATCAACCAGCCCACACAGAGCAGCAACGTCCAGGCTCAGCATCCTAAGCCTTCCAACTTGGTTTTCCTATTTGGTTGGTTCTGGGTTGGCTGTATTTCTTTGCAAATGTTTCTTTTACATTTACAGATACATGCTTAGAGTAAAAAATTCAAACAATGTAGAAAATGAAAAGAAGAAGAAGTGATGGCTTTTAAATATGTCTGTACATTCTTTTCTACTCCTCTCCTCAAAATGTGGATCTTAATTCTCTTCCCCTTGAATGTGGATTGAGTTTAGTGACTGCTATGGCTTGAACATGAAATGCCTTCAAGGGCTGGATTCCCAATGCAGCAACGTACACAGGTGGGGCCTAAAGAGGTGACTGGATAATAAGGAAACTAATTCATTAATGGAATGAATGCACTGACATATTCACAACCCTAACGGGCTGCCAGAAGAAAGGCGCTAGGCGCTAGTCGTGCTAGGCGGATGAAACAGGTTACTGAAGGCATGCCTCTGAAGGGTGTGTCTTTTCCTAAGCCCTTTCCTTTGTCTCTGACTCCTCCTTGCTTTCTCTACTTCCTGGCTGGCAGGAAGTGAGCAGCTTTCACCAATGCATCCTTCTCTCATGACACATCTGCCAGGGAACTAGCCAACCATGGGCTAAAACCTCTGAAATTGTGGGCTAAAATAAAGTTTTTCAACCAGGTGTGGTGGCACCCACCTGTAATCCCAGACTCAGGAGGCTGAGGCAGAAAGATCACTGTGAGTTCGAGGCCAGCCTGGGCTACAAAGTGAGTTCAAGACCAGCCTGAATTGCATAGTGAAATCCTGTCTCAAAAAGACAATAAAAATAATATAAAGCTTTTCTCCTATAATTTGTGTAAGTTGGGTAATTTGACCGAGCAGTAGAAAGTTGGTTAATGCGGTGGCTTCTTCTAACTTAGAATGTAGCAGAAATAATACTGTGGATTTCAAAGAATAGGTCAAAAAAGCCATTCAGACTTCCTCCTTGCACTGAGGGGAATGAGCTGCCATGCTGAAAGGAGAGGTCTCTGTGACAAGTACTAGGGACTCCTGCCAATGACCGCATGAGTGTGCCACCTTGGAACTGGCCCCTTTAGTCTTGATCAAGGCTTCAGATGATCAGATACAGCTGACATCTCAGCTGCAACCTCATGAGAGACCTTCAGCTACATAAGCCCCCTCCCAAACTCCTCATCACAGAAAATGTGAAATAATAAAGGTATATGATTTTAAGCCACATTTTGGGGGGTAATTTGTTATGCAATGATAGATAACTAACACAGGTAAGTTGTTACTTTCATGCGGAAGATTAGAAATCAAGGCATAGAAAGACTAAGGCAACTATTAGGAAAATGACAGTTGTGATTCAAAACCAAGAGGCCTGGCTCCAGAAGACTATGCTACTCTCAAGTCTAGCTAGGTTGAAACTCTATGGGCTTGGGTTTCTGATGTATGAACAGTCCCATAGCTGCTGGGAGCAGTTTATTCTTTATTTGAGCTTGTTTCTGGAAGGCTGAGGGTTATGCAGAGTATGCTGAATCAGTGATCTTTGTTTTGCCTCCAGCTATATTCAGGAATGAACAACATCAAGTGAGCTGACTCCCTAGAGCACTGGACTTGGCTTCATCTCAGACCATTCCTTTATTCAACAAATATTTACTGGGTACAAAATTAAGTGAAGAAGGATCTTGCCTTTGATTTCTTCACAAGCTAATAAATCACCGGAGGAGGCACCATGCAAGCAGGGCTGTAATGTGCTTTGACCCTGCTGAAGCGCACCCTAGTCAGATAGTCAGGACAGGGTGACAGTATTTCCAGAGTAGGTTTCACTGAGAAGTTGATGGCTAAGCTGCTTTTATAGACAAGTACGAGTCTACATGATGAAGAGGTGGGGTATACTTCCCAAGAAAGGGCAGTGTGAACTGTCATAAAAGAAAAACAGACAGACTTAGGGTCTGGCATCCGCAGCAAATATTTTAACCACTTTAGCATTTTTCTGTCCTATAAAATAGAAATAAAGTCCCCTACTACAGAAGGTTGTAAAATAAATGCTTTTAATTACCAATTCAGAGCAAATGTTTGTTATTCTATGCCTTGCAAATGTCTAGATGAGAGAGAACAATCAAAGTTCAACAGTAAATTTACCTTTGCCAAATGGACACACTCCCCTTACCAGGTTCACTTGATTTTACGTACAATTCTATAGCCGGAATCAATGTCTTGAATCTCAGATGCATGGCTATGAAATAGTTAAATTATCATCCTTAAGTTATACAGAAAGTGTAACTTTTACAGAAAGGACTTAAAATATAGAGGTGAAACACATATATTTTCTATGTCAACAGTAGTTGGCCTCAGTGTGCATTATTTTTCCACCTACTCCACTTGGGCAGACCTGGATTGTCTTTAAAATAAGTCAATGGATTAGTTAGATTAGAGTTATACTGGTTGTTAGGTTAGGATTAGAGTTATGGTGTTTGTTAATCTGCTGCCTAAGAAAACCTGAAGCAGTAAATAAAAATCAAAATCTAATAGGTCTGAGAAAAGGGATATAAAACGGGATTGGTGTTTTTTGTGTGTGAACAGGCTTATGGAAGAGAAGAAAGGAAGGTTTGGCCTGGGACAGGTCAAAGACTATGTGGGCTAAGGATATGGCAAAACAAGAAGGAACTTGTCAAGGAAAATATCCAAGCTCGAGATCTACTCGGGATATATTAAGACGAAGAAATGAGTGATCAGAAAGCAGAGCTGAAAAGATGCAAAAATTACAGAAGAAGCTTACCAGTCTCTGTACTAGGTGGATAATGAGATGATGAAATGCCTATTCAGGACAAGAAAAGGAGGTGGGAGCCTTGACAGCTGCCTTCACTATTTGAAGAACTGAGATGAGGAAACGGGTTCATTTCATATTATTTCAAAAGGTAGGACAAGGGTCAAGACATAGGAGTTATTAAGGAGGAAAACTTTAGCCTAATATAATAAAGAATGCTCTTTCAAGTTTTTTTAACAAAGGTTGAGCTTTCCTAGATAATGGTTTTCTTTTAGCTGTTGAGAGATGGATTTAAATAGAGGTACATTGTTCAGAATCAAGGGTAGTCAATAAATGCTGAACAAATTAATAGAGTGAATAGTTGACTGCCAACGTTAATTACAAAAAGATGGTTAATACTTATTCAGCATATATCATTTATCAGACAGGCTTGAACTACAATGTATATATTGTTTCATTTAATCTTTACTATATCAGCAGAATGGTCCCCAGAAATCTGTTCCCATTTTTCTCAGGAATAAAATGTGAATTTTAGTCAGGCATATGGCTACTTCCTCATTAGCCTCCTTCACAGCTGAATTTGGCCATATAACTGAATTATAGCTAATGAGATACTGTATAAGCAAAAGTGGTTTGCAACTTTGGAGCAGTCTCCTTGAAGGAAGAGGCTGTGTCCTTCTCTTCTCCTTTCTCTTTTCTGCTGGTCGGAAAGAAGGCATGATGGCTGGAACTGAAATAGCCATCATGTGACCATGAGAATGAATGTCTTCCATAGCAAAGAAACAAGATAGAAACCTCTGTACTTGTTTCCTGGATTTTGGGAGAAAGAAAAGTAAAATTCTGTGTTGATTCAAGCCACACCTATTTGATGTTTTCTGTCACTTATACCCAAATCTCTACTGATAAAGGTGGGTGTTATTATCACCCCAATATTATGGATAATGCTGAGTGTCTGAATGGCTTAGACAAGAGATAACAAGGAAGGTCTATGCCAAATTCCTACTTTGGTAGGAAAATTATATGCGCTAGTTCCAACAATGTTCCAATTTTGTTCTCTTAAGCCAAGTGGAATCTTAAAAGAATATATGAGTTTAGAAAAACATTAAACATAAGCATAGTCTTTTTTACTGTAGGTGTGAGGTGACAGGGCTCAGCAACAATTAAACAAAAACAAATTTATCCAGCAACTGTACCAATTATATGCCACAGATTATATGCCACAGAGCTCTAAGAGTCTGATTACTACAGACCAGGGGATCAGCAGAGCTCTGGTAGATGGAGATCTGAGCTGAGACTTTAAGAGAGACAGAAATTACTTGCATCCATGAAGAGGAAAAGAGACACTGAGCAGGGGGAACAGTATAACAAACGATGAAGGAGAAAAACACAACGTATAAATCTGTATCTGTCACAAGTCTCAAGGCAATTTCACCTAATCAAACAAAATGAAAGTTGCTCAGTAATTTCTCTATCATGCAAAAGAACGACTAAGGTAACTGTCAAAGATGGTAATAGATTTTGATAGGCCTATTTCAATTTAAAGAGTTTTATAGTGTCCCTTTAAGTATTTTTGTACAACAGACAACAAACTATGGAACAGCTGTTATTTGTACATTCTCTTCCTCGGGACCCTCCCTGCAAAGAGATTAAAGAAAACAGTTTATCTTCACAATCTTTTCCTCCCTTCTTCCTTGTCACATGTACACAGTGTGCACGGGTACAAGTCTGTACATCACTCACTCCCAGACCCTACAGCACAAGAGTCAACCTTCATTTTTCTTTTTCCAAATAGCTGCTGCTCCACTCCCTTAAGACATTTTTTCTCTAAATTGATTAGACAGCTAAATTAGTGAGAGATATGATAGCAGTCAAACAGAGCTAAGAACCAGTACAAAAGATATGAATACACTGCAGCTATGGGTAAAAGCACGTTTGTTAGAGGCCAGACTTCAAGACAATAGACGGAATGACTAAACTGCATACTTCCCATAGGGAAAACTACAGGGACTGATAGGCATCAGTCACCTAGCTTGGGGGCTGGGAAGAGTCCCTGACCCATCTCCTCCAAGGAAATTCCTCGTTTTCTCTATACATGCTTGCTACCCTGACTTGCTTCCCCATTGGATCACTACTACTTAACTGACTAGGCTTGTAATCTTATTACTTAATTGTAGTTTTGTCCCACTTTATATCTGCCTTGTGATTTTTATACCTACCTGGTAGTTTTGTTCTATAAAACTTCCTCTGAGAAGTGGAGTTCTTGGCCATCCATTCGTGGCCCCTACAGGACTTCTTTCCCCCAATAAATATGTCTTGCTTTTAACTTCCGCTGTTCCTTAGAATTCATTCTTCAACTTTGGGAAACACAACTCTAGGATACTGGACATCTAGCAGGTTGGGAGTTACAATGTTTCTCTTATATTATGTGGGTTATTTGGAGATCTAATATTATCCTATATCGCTAACATGATGGAAATTCTGCAACTCACAGGAAATAAATATCTCCAAACATTCCCCAAGGAATTGGGATTTTCATCTGGGTCCTTTTCTAAGACTACAAAGATTTAACCTTTCATGACTTCAATTCATGTTATATTAGCAGAAGTTGAATGGTACGTAGATGAGAAAGCCAGAAATAATTTGTAACTAATGCATTAATAAAGCTGCTAATACAATAAAATGGAAGGTCACAAAAAGTTTGTCCATAACGCATTAATTCTCAATTGTAAAACTCACAAGGAAAGGAAATCCTTCCTATAAACAGTCTCTAATCAGCTTGTCCATCACCCCAAGTCCCCTAGAAACAGGTCACAGACAGGAGTAAAATATAACATTAGACCAGAAGTTGAAGTGGACAGAATTGTGATATTGCAAAGCTCATAGCACGCCCTCTACCTTGTGCCAAAATAATGCTAAGCGATTCTGGAAGTGTGGATGTACATATGCATACACAGATGTGCATCTTTGATGATTCCTTAATGACATGATAACATAGAAAAGAGGTGGCAAAAGATTCTAGATAGTATTAGACCTTCCACAACTTGATCCTAGTCTTTTTTCAAGTGGTATTTCTGGACACACACACACACACACACACACAGTCACCCCAATGGAAGAGCTTTCCAGTTACCAGGAGTTTTCTGTAATTTATTGAACCAGCCTAGCACCTAATACCTCTGTGCATTTTCCTTCCCACAGATTTCTGTCTAAGTTTATTGACTCCATTACCCCACATAAATGGCACCTCCCTTTGCAGCCCTCCCTGACACTCTGCTGTCAGCATTATTTGCTCTTGGTTGTTTCCTGCAGTAATGGCGACCATGAATTCACAATGGCTAATTCTGTATACCTCCCTAAGGTATAACTGGAGGCTTGGGATTATGGTATCACCCTTTGGAAACTTCCCATTAACTCTTGGAGTGGGCCATCTTCTCCTACCCACTAAGACTAAACTAAGACTACAAAATGAAAAAGAACACTCCAGAATAAGATCCTTCTTAGTATAAAATAATCTCCACCCTCCTGAGTCATTCCAGGATTATCCCTTGCATGCAGTGTCATTGACCTCTGAATCTTCCAATGATCTGGAATCTTCCACTCGCCCCTGCTAACACTGTATATACCCGCTACATTATACGCACCTAATAAATAGTTCCATTTTGAGTATCTGGGTCTTTGCCCATAATGAGGCACTGACCACCCACCCCTATCATGCATTGCTAAATTTGTCTCTGTTTCTTATTTTATCCTTCACTGTACCCCTCACAGAGGCAGTTGGGGATCTTGGCCAGGTCCTGATATTGCAGTTCTTCCAACAAAGCACCACCATGGCATGTCATGGCACACTGTATCAGATTGATTTCACAGGGCCCTGGCACAGATTGAGAGCTACTGGAGAACAGGCATCTTTAGACTTACAGAGTTTCATACATACTCTGCATTCTAACTCCTGACACATTGTCAAGAGATAGTCTCAATACACTTCTGACCTCTTCTTTTCTCCTATGGCTACCTGAGTTCAATCCTTGTCCACAGTACTACTTAAGGATTTCCAGTCTCCCATACACTAACCACCTCCTGTTTCAATCCCTTTAACGTGATTTTCAGGATGCCACATTATTTAATGTAGTATAGCCAAACCATTTACCTTGATCATCAAGAATATCAATTCTTAATAAACAAAAACCAATCAATTCAACAAAAAACATCTACAGGACTCTGATAGGATTGGTTTGAATCAATACATCAATTTATAAAGAAATAACATCGTAACAATGTAGTCTTCTAATTCATAAATAAGATTTAGTACCATTGTGCTCTCTGCTCATTCCATCTGTCAACACTTTACACAGGCATACATGAGTACACATACAACAAAAGAAAAAATACATATGTATGTATGTGTATATACACAGATACATGAATATACTCACAAGTATCTTCTTTAATTTTCTAACACTTTTTACTTCTCCATGTAGAGGTCTTACATACCATTTGTTGAATTTGTTCCTAAGTATGTTATGTTAGTAACAACACTGTAAATGGAAATTTTTTTACTTGTGGAACTCAGGTATCCTTCATGCTTGGCAGTCACACTACCACTGAGCTACACCCTCTGCTCAAATCTTTGCCTTGTCCTTAATCTTAGAAAGTATTCAGTACCTCACTCTTTAATATGTTAATAGTGAGTTTACTACAAATGTCCTTTATCAAACTGAGTATGTACCCTTGCACTTCTAGTTTGATGAACATTTTTACTACCAATGAGTAGTATCTAATATTTTTCCTACCTGTATTAAGATGATCATATCATTAACCTCCTTTAGTAGGTTAATATAGTGAATTATATTTTTTTAATATTGACTACTTTTTGAATATTGAAATAACCTTCCAAATACTTGGAAAATGTAAAGGATGTTGGACGTTCAATTATTTAAAGGAAAAATAAGTTGTAAGATTTAATCTAATTTCAAGACTAGTGCAAAGTTACAGTAATGTTGACAATGTCATAAAGATAGAAAGTTACATCAATGGGACAAAATAATCTAGAAATAGACCTACAAAAATATAGCAAATTGGTTTTTCAACAAAAGTGCAAAGATAGTCAATAACTGGTGCTGTATCCAAATAAAAATCAAACTCTATATCACATGATTTACAAAAATTAGTTGACAGTGGATTATAGACCCAAACAGAAAGTCTAAAATTATAAAACTTTTAAAAGAAAAAAAAACTCTTCATGATCTTAGGATCAAAAAAGTTTCTTAGGACATCAAATCACTAACCATAAAAGAAAAAAAAATGGTAAAAGATACTTAGTTAAAATTTAAAACTTTCAGCTTTTCAAATAATATCTAAGAAATAAAAAGGAAAGCCACAGATTAGGAAAACATATTTACAATACATATACAGACCAGAAAAAGTTCTCATATAGAATGAATATATTTTAAAGAATTTACTATAACCAAATAATAAATTATAAACATGTTTCTTAAGAGGGAAAATAATTGAACAGACATTTTAAACCAAATAATTCACATGAATGGGCTTATAAGTAAATTGGAGAGGTAAAGGGAAAATGAGGAATGAGGGGAAAAAAGGTGTATCTGTATAGATATAAATTCTCCATGATGAATATTATCATTATGTGTATCTAAAATGTACAAATAAAATCAGATTAAAAAGATAAGCAAATTGGGATAGATCAACAAAATTTCTGTGTGTGGGGGGGGGGGATGAACATAAAACCCTACCTCACAGCACACTCAAAAGTTAAAATGGAACTTAGCCCTACATATAAAACCTTACACAAGAAAACTTCTAAAAGAAAACATTGCAGAAAATCTTCACAGTAGTGAAATAAATAGAAATTTCTTAGACTAAGCACAAAAACACAGATAAATAATAACTGTCAAGTTGGACTTCATCCCAATTAAAAACATGTGCTCTTCAAAGGCAAACCATGAAATGGCAGAAAATATTTGTAATAAAAACATCTAACCAAGGATATGCATCTAGAATATATAAAGAACTTCATCTCAGACAACCATATTTTTTAAATGGGCAAACATTTGGATAAGCACTTCGTAAAAAGAAAAAGAACAGCTGCCCTAAAATCATAGAAAAAGACGTTCAAAATGATTCATTTTGGGGAAATACAAATAAAATCATAGTGAGATAGGTCCTACACCCACTAAACTAGCTAAAATGACAAGGACTGTTCTTCAAAAGTTGGTGAGGGATGTGGAACAAAGGCAATATTACTGTTGGGAATATAACGTGGTACAGCCACTTTGGAAAACAGTATGGCAATTTCTTAGACTGAGCAAAACATACTCTACCATATGATCCAAAAACTTTTCTTTATAAGAAAAATAAAAAGACACAGCCACAAACAAACTAGTACACAAATGTTTTTATAGCAACTGTGTTCACAATAGCCCAAGGTGGAAACAATCCAAACACCTGTTTACAGATGAATAAACAACTTATGACATAGTCATATAATAGATCACCACTTGGTGATAAGAGGATTAATCTCCTGCTTTGTAATACATGTGGCTTAATCTCAAAAACATTATGTATCATGATAAAAGCAAGACACTGAGGATTCCCTTTATTTGTACTTCTTGAAATACTCTATACAAGTGTAGCTATTTAAATTTAATTAAAATTAAGTAGAATTTTAAAACTTCAATTCCTCAGTTGCCCTAGTCGATTTTCAAGTATTCAAGAGACCTCAGCACATAGTGGCAACGCTATTAGGGAGGCCAGTTACATAGAACATTTCCATCATAGCAGAAAGCTCTCTAGGACAGTGCTGTTCTGAAACATGCTAAATTAAACTACAGAGATAGAATTGGATCAGTAGTTGCTGGGGCTGAGAGGGCAGGGAGGGTGAAACTGAAAGCCTACAAAATACTACAGAGGTATTTTCTGACAATACTGGAAGTCCTCTATTATCCCACTCATGTTAGCTTCTCAAGTACATCACAGGATGATTTTCATTTACCTGTTCCCTCAGCAGCACAACTTTGAACAGTAAATAACCGACTTAGCTGTATAGTATAACAGTGAAAATCTCAAATGACCACATCAGTAGGACAGTAGAATCCATCCAGGTTCCTATCCAGTTGCTACCATTTAGTGGAGGCAACTACAGCTCATGTTAGAAATAATTTTTAATTAATTGGCAGGCAAACATCAACACCCTCATTTCCTAATGCTTTTTCAAACTAGTATTTTATAAGCCATTTCTCAATTAACATAAGTGTTTCCCAAAGAATTAAAAATACATGTGACGAAAACTCATCCTGGATGAGATAAACACCACAGAACCACTCTACTCCCCTAACACATTCTCACATTACAGACTAGCAGTAAAACGATCCTGATTTAATCAAAAGAAGACAGGCTTCGGCTTCTGCAAACTCTTTTCTTCACGTTTGTGCCTCCCATGCCTTCCTATGTGGGTCCGCCACATTGGATATCTTGCCTACATTTCATGATCACACCAAATAAAACATTTTCTGGATTAAATTACTCTCCAGTCTCATAGAAGTTTCCCCACAAAGACCTAGCAGATGGGAAGTGTTCTAATCCACATACTTAATGTATCTAGCAGGTGGCCATTTCTAGCCATTTTCTTCTGTATCCCTTATCATATTTAACATCACCACCAATTAAACCCTCTAAAGACCCTCCACCCATCAGGCTTTAAAAACAGATTCCTGTTCCCTGTGGATGCCCACCAATGAGCTCAAATTCTGGGTGGACGCCCAGGATAACAGCTGACTCAAATAGCTGATGTCATTCTAACAACTTGTTTGGGGTAGAGTTTAAAATGCAAATAGAACACCTCGTTAAAACTCAAAATTCATTTTAGCTCTGCTTCTGATTTCCTGCTGAGAAGTCATGATCCGAAGGGGAAAAGTAACATTATTCACATTTCTTATGTGAATGAAAAATAAAAAATGAAACAAATGGGTTTGGAAGTTTTATTTTGTTTTGGATTTGACACTTTTTAAATTTGAAGGCCAATACCTTTGCCCTTTTGCCACTTTTTGAGATAGTAAACCCCAATTAAAATATACAGAGCATTTGCAGAGTCCACAGGCTGAAGCCAGCTGATTTCTCTGGCTTGTGACACCAGCCTACAGGTCCCTCCTCTGACCGTAGGAAGGGTGGGGCTGCCCAGAGAGACACAAGGATGTGCAGGGGGGGAAGGGACCAAGCAGCAAATCCCACTACATTGCATGCCACAAGGTGGACTATACCTGTAAGTATAGGAAGTACAGCAAATATAGTTCATTTCTGGTATCACATCTCATTGATTCAGATATTAGTTGTGACTGTATGGGTGTCAGGAATAAAATACAAACAAGGCAAACTTTGGCAGAGTATTGTATCCTGTTCATATTATAGAAGTAGAACATATTTACTGTAGAGGACTTGAACAAAAAGCTGATAGGTAAAAGGAATGATACCATCAGTAATCCTAATTTTGTTATAGCTTCAATTTTTCCCCAATAAAAATATATCTTTTATGAAATTGGAATTATACTGCATATTGTTTTTATCCTGCTTCTTTAGACAATATAATAACATTAAATAATATTATATTTTCTAAAAGAGTAATTTCAGGGCATAATGAAATCTATATAAACATCATCACTGTCTTTGTCAAAGTTCTAAATCTTATTTTAAAAGAAAGAGATCATAGTAAATTACATTGCCTTGTCCCCTGAAATCATGTATAATTTCACCTATTTTATATGTTTACAAACTGCTCCCTCTCTGATGGTATAAAAGCTTCCAGAGTGCTCAATTTTTCTTCCAAGGGATTGTCAACCACATTCAATCACTCCTACAAGTTCTGGGATCTTTTCTTTCTTCCTCTCTTCTGCTCCATCTCTACCTCTCCTTTCCAACTAGTACCTATGTGTACCACCATACCCAGATACAAGTATTTTTAAAGACCTATTATATGCCAGATCATGTGGCAGGCAATAAGTATAAATGTTCCAGAAAATAAATGGGTCTAACTGACATCTATCAAAGGGATATTTACTAGGTTTGGTTGCTATTTCACATTTCATTATCCCAAAGTGGAGTGGGGTTGAGGCTGATCCGATGAACACTAGCCTCTCTCATCCATCATTCCAACACCCACCTCAAGGAGCCTCCTCTATAAACTACTTCTGGGTCCTGTGTATCACTCCCAGGCCCCTCCATCCTCTTTCCTCCTGAGAAAAGCTTTTCTCAGAAGTGTCAACAGGGCTTACTCTCAAGCTACTGCAGTTCCAAATATCCAGAACATTCTTAGACAACCTTGACTGCCCTTGCTCCCAAGTGGGGTCACAGTAAATATCCAGGACAGGCACCAGAACCTCATTTTCTTTATGATTTCTGACATCTGAGCAATACGTGCACCACTACTAATCACTTAACTGATTCTCTCAAGAACCCTTCTATTGAATCTATTGCTAAAAAGACGCTTTACAAGAGCGTTCTATCCACTGAACTGCAGGCCCATTTCTTTCTATCCTAATATCCTCAGTTGCTTTCCTCTGATGTGATGACAGCTGAAAACACTTCCGAGACAGTAAACTTTGATTCATTCCACCCATCAACTCCTTGAGAAAATGTAACTCCATGTACAGGACAGTCTCTGGCATTGCCCCCTTATCTGTACTAGGTCAGACCTGTGTCTTACCCCCTCCGAGGTACCTTGCTTAGCATTTCATGTATATAATCTTAGTCAATCTTCACAGCACTACAATTGTAATTTGGAGATAAGAAAACTGAAGTTTAGAGAGCGTAAACATACTAGAGTCACACAGCCTCTGGTGAAGCTGAAATCAAAGTTCAAATCTGGGCAACTGCCTCTCCCTAGAAGGCTTTTTCTGAGTCACTTCTTCCTTTATTGTGAGTTAACACTTTATGACCTGGAAAAGTCCTCCTCACTAGTTCTTCCCAGGAGGCTGAGACCAGCCATTCCAGTATTTACACAGCAGCAGAATCCTGTGGGGGACCTGATAAGAATACATTCATGGGGCGAAACCCAAGAGGTTCTGACTCAGGAGTGGAAGGGGAGCTGGAACAGGCACATGCTCCTCAGCATCACCCACACAAGAGTAAGCTTCTCTCCAGGGGTCTCCAGACTGAGACACTCCTCTGTGCACAAGCAGGCTCTACCTATCAGGGGAAGAGGGCTTTATAAAATGGCATTTGCTGCATTACCTATGATTCCTTTGGAGTTTTAAAAACTGGCAGGAACGTTTGTTTAATAGGTATAGACTTTCAGTTTAGGATGATGAAAAGGAAATGGCAGTGGTAGCTACACAACATACATGTCCTTGAAGTGCCACTGACCTGTATGTTTTAATGTGATTAAAATTTTATGTAATATATATTTTACCAAGATATTTTACCATATCTTATGTAATATATGTTTTAAATGGCAAGATTAGCTGCCCTGGGGAAGGTGTCTCTGACACCTCCTCCTACTGACCTGAAAACAGGTAAAACTTAATCCTAAGGAATCCCTTGAGACAGGAACAGTTATAAGGCAAAGGTACAGCCCGGTTGGCCCTCGGAGGTCCCCACTTCCAAGCTGGGGACAAGAGAGTGGGCAAGGTCTGTGATGGCTCAGACTCCCAGAGGCACTGCGATGCTCCTCATCCCCTGCCTGCCCGCAGCTGGGCAGCGCCTTGTCCCTAACACAACTCGTGGGTGTCTATAAACAAGATAAAGGAGGAAGAGCTTAAATGAAGCTGGGGAAAGAGCCTGCTTCAGAGCTCCAGTCGCAGCTGCATCCAAAGAACTGCGACAAGTCTCAGCCATACCTGGCCTGTTCTGTCTCACCCTTCTGATTTCAGTTCAAATGTCACCTGCTCAGAAAGGCTTTGCTTCAAAGGCAGCCCCTCCTCCTCCCTTTCCTTCTGTAATATGACTGACTGGCTGGCTCACTAGCATGTACCACTGCTGCAAATTATACTTTTATTAGTTGTCTAGTTACTTGTTTGTCCACACTAAACAGAACCAGAAGTTCCTGATAGTTAGGAATGTGGTGGTTTTGTTCTCTGCTTTATTTTCAAAGCCTCACCTGATATACAGTAGGAATTCAATAAATAAATGTACAATAAATAAATGAGTCAGCCTTATTTGTTTCACTGTGCAGAACGGGTCTTTTCTACTTCATAATGTGATGTGTAGGAACAGTCAAACGAGATCAGGTATGCCATACATGGGAAGTCATACATGGGTAGGACCACAAAAATGCTTTCTGCCCCACAGTTAGCTGAGTTCAATAAGCATTCGTTGGGCTCCCAGTATATTTTTGACCCTTGGCTGATTCCCAGGAAGGGAAAAATGACTATGACTATCAGTGTAGTGGAGGAGACAGGCATTAAACTGAAAACTCTAGAGTGACACATAAACTAAATTAATATTTGTGGTATACATTCATTATGCAGAGTTGGTTCACAGAATGATTACATTCATAATGCAGAATTGGTACATGAGCATAACACATCTCAATTCTTTTTATTCCCCTCTTCTCCCTCTCCCCTTCTGCCATTTCTAGATCCCTTTCCCATTTGCAAAACATCTATCTCTCTAGTTTCTATTATAATTGTTTCTCTTTAAATTATTTATACTTTGAGTTTCTCATATGTGAGAGAAACCATGAAGTATTTGTACCTGCATGTCTCAATTATTTCACTTAACTTTATAATTCCAGGGTACACCTATTTGCCTACAAATGAATTTATCCTTCTCAATGGTAGAGTAGTACTCCAATGTATATAAACACCACATTTTCTTTATCCATTCATCCACTGATGGACATACAGCACAATTCCAAGATTTAGGTAATATAAATTGTGCTTCTATAAACATGGCTATGTATGTATCATCATATGACAGCTTTAATACTTTCAGGAAAAGATCTAGAAGGGGAATAGCTGGGTCGAATTGAATTTCTAGTTTTAGTTTTTTGAAAAATCTCCATATTGATTTCCATAGTGGTTGTACTAGTTTACATTCCCACCAGCATTATAGAAGGGCTCTTTTCCATGCAGCCTTGCCAACATTTGTAACTATTTGATTGCTTGATGACATTCTTTCTGGAGTGAAATGGAATCTCAGTGTTGTTTTAATTTGAATTTCTTTAATGGCCAGAAACATTGGACATCTTTTTTCATGTATATATTGGCCATTTGTACTTCTTTTGGAAAGTTTTTATTCATTTGAGTTGCCCATTTTTTCGCTGGGTCTTTTATTGGGGGGATGTCTAATATTTTGAGTTCCTTATATATTCTAGATATTAGTTCTCTGTTTGAGGAATAGCTGGCAAAATACTTTTCCCATTCTGTAGTGTGTCTCTTCACTCTGTTGGTTGTGTCCTTTGCTGTTCAGAAGTTTATTAATTTGAAATAGTCCCACTGTTGGTTCTTGATCGTAAACTGAATATAAAATGCAAGACAGCAGGATGAAGAAGAGTGAATAGCCCAGGTTAGGCATAAGATGGAACGACCCCACATGAGGTTCAGGCAGCTCCAAGCACTGAAGGCATGGGCATTTCTTGACAGAGTATTTGAGAAGCAAGGAGCAGGCAGAAGACAGAGCACCAAAGCTGGGAAATGCACCTAGAAAAGGGGGCATTGACCACTCTCCTTTGAGCTGTTTCAAACACTGTAAGCAGAGGCTATGTGTGCAGTAAGCCCATTCTTTCATCCAGCAGTGCAGAGGGCACATCTAGCTTGGCTGGAGTGCAAACAGGGGAACAGATTTCACTGGGCTACAATAGGCAGACTTGAATTGAGAGGAGCTAGGTCTAGAAAGCTGGAAGGAAAAAAAAAAAAAAACAAGAGGAGAAATTCCCAGCCAGACCTATCTCTCACACTGGGAACATAGACTATATTTATATTGGTGATTCTAGGGAGGCTATGCATCAGGCAGCTTCATCCTGGACTGTGCAGAAACCTCAACAGTCAGGTAGAGTTAAGAAGGGAGGAGAACCAACTGGACTGCCCTGGGTTAGCCCAAATGCAACCTTCTCTGAGTTGTGCTGATAGTTTTCATAAAATAATTATATCCCCACTATGGATTTTTTAAAATTTTTATTTTAAAGAGGATAAAATTAAACACAACAAAACAGAACAAAACAATGTAAGAAAGCAATGTAAGAGACACAGATTTCAAAGCAAGACAACTGGAGATCTTCACTATCTAACATATTGTCTCTTGTTTTCTTCCAAATAGTTGTCCATATCTTCACATACAGTGAATTCATACAAAACTACATAGTATAAAACTGATCGGAACAGGATGATGAAGGCATGTTAGCTCATCAAGACCAGAAATTAAGGAAGTCAACAATGGCTGTCATAGTGTCTCTCATTCTCTTCTAGCCTTTGTACTGTTACTTCCTGTTTCCTTGTTATTTTTAAGAGATCTTTCCTTTTGTGATCACACATTGCAAACTTATCTTCAAGTTTTGTTAATCTATCTCTAGTTTCTTTCAGGCAATTTTGCCAGCTTTCAAATGGAGTTTTTAATTTCCTGGTAATCTCTTTGAATCTGTTTTGTGTATTCTAGGTTTTCTTTTATATTCTTCATCGAACATTTCTCTCTTTTTTTTTGGTTCCTCCATTCTTCCATCTATGTCTTCTTGAGAGGTGCTTAGCATTTCTTTTATTAATCTTCTTATATCTTGCTTTGCTTGTATTAATATTTCAGTTTTGAGTCACCTGTAATGTTACAGAGATATTTCTTTGCTGATGCCATGTCCGATATTACATGTTTGCTGCCCTCAATCTCTTCTGTATTTACCTCTCCTGAACTGATTTTCCCTGGGTTGGGGGCTATAGGCTTGTTCTTATTTCTTTTTCTTGTCATGTTTCTAGTTTCTTCCACACAAGCATATGATGGAGGTCCCAGCCCCTTTCCTTGTTCATTATGGTTCTTCTGAAGTGCACTGGCTAGGGATTTCTGCCCTCTCTAGTTTGCTATTGGTCATTGAGGTGCAAGCAGGGGCAGTGCAGGCTGGCCCCTCTCCTCCAAGCCAATCAACCAGTGGGGGCCTTCATCATCTTAGTGTGTGCTGAGCAGACTGAACCAGTTCAGGACAACTTGGGGAAAATTTCGTCCCTGGCTATTGGGTCCTGGCCAGGGGTGTGACTCAGCCCAAGAGGGTCCCACCAATCTGCTCTGAATAGGGAGCAACCAACTGAAGTCACTGCCATTCCTTGTTCAGGCCCATCCTGCCCAATACCAATATGTCATCCAGTCAGTCACCCCTTTCCCGTGGGAGGGTCAAATTCCAAGCACTCACCACGGGTTAGTGCAGGTCTCCACAACAGCTCTGTTCTCCGTTGGGCTCGCCAACCCCCAACTTCAGTGCAACTGCGACTCCTGCGGCAAGAGCGCGCCTGGACGGCGAGTCTGAGCAGCTCCAGGGAGAGCGCCGGGACCACGGGTTTGACCAGCTCCCTTCCCTTTAGTTTCTTCCTGGGTCGAGAGGATCCATCTCCCTCCCTCTGGTCTTTTCCAAGATGCTTTATTCTGGCATCTCAGCTGTTTCTCCCAGAGCGGCCCCTGTTTTGCTGTTTACCAATCTGTAGCTCCTCCCCCACCACCAGGGATTTAGCTCAGTGGATTAAGAGCACCTGCCTGGCAAGAGGGAGGTCACGAGTTCCATCCCTGGCACCCCCCTCAAAAACCAAAATTACATCCCCAGTTGTTCACAGATATGATGGGATTCAGAACAAGAAAGGCACAGGAAGGCAGGACAGAACAGGAAGGCAGGAAAGCCAGAAAAGAAGACAAAGATAGACAGCGCATATCATGAAGTATAGAAGCATATCATTAAGTGTAGAAGACAGTCCCTTTCACTTTTTTCCCAGTTGTCTTTACAAAGGAGCTCCTTAATCCCATGAACTCAAGAAAAAGGTGAATTATATACTAGTTTTTCACATGTTGATACATTTTCAGGGTTCTTCTGAAGATCATTAAATGCTGTGCATTCATTTGGATAATATCTATAAAAATAAAAATGTTCTCAAATCTAACCCGTCCTCTCCTAATTAGTTCTTCCAGCTTTAGAAAGAGCTGTGGATAGATGTGAAGGATCTCATCTCATTAGCATTTCCCATTCCTCTCCTGCCAACCCACAACCTCCATCTCTGGCAGCATAACGGTGTTGGGAAGATCCTGTCTCATACAACTTATGAACTCCTAGGCTTCCTGTATATCCTAGTGCCTACTCAGTAGTCTCCTCAGAACGAACAGCTGCAGGATGAACAGGTGCGAAAGTTGGAAATAGGGTACACGCCACCGTAGGAGAATCAGTAAATAAAACATGGTACATTTACCTAGAAAGGCAGGTTTTGTTGTTTTTATGACTTAAATCTAGATAAATGTACCTGGAAAGACTTCTAAAGCATATTGTTATATTTTTTAAATAAAAATAAATTGAGCAAAACATATGAACTCATTTATGTAAAACAACATAGAAACAAAAGCATATTTTATGTGCAAGTGCACAAAAACATAAATGCATAAAATAAGACTGTAAGTTAGCCACAAACTAAGAAGTGGTGGCTACTCCTGAAAAAGAGAACAGGATTAGATGGGGCACATCGTGGGGTTCTTACTCTATCTGTAGTGTTTATATTCTTTACAAATAAGAATTTATCTAGCTAATGTTTGTTTGATTAAAAATAAATAATCTAATGTTTTAAAACCTGAAATCATATTCTCATCATCCTGTGGACTTTAATGAGTTAATAAATAGCACTAGAGAGGCAGCAGAACTAGTTTCCACTTGGGTAAGAATTTGTTTATCTTGCTTATCTCAAGTTAGGACCAACAATGCTAATGATTCCAAATATCAGTGGCCATTCCTTCCCACCTACAGCTTCAACTATCACCTCGATGGATGACTCCCAAACACCTCTTTCCAGACACAGCCTCTCCCTTGCACTACAGTCCTGACTTTCCAACTTCTTGTTGGGTACGGCCAACACACCACACTCAAAGCCAGACTCCTGTACTCTCTCCTCCCTTCTATTCATCTCTTATGCCTGTCTTCTCCTTCCTATTAACTAACACCTCTTTTTTTTCCTCAGGGACCCAGAAAGGAAACTTCTCAGAAACCTCCACATTCCCACTGCCAAATATTCAGTTATCTTTTACCTTCTGGTGAGTTTGCTAAAAGGTTCTGTTAAATTCCTTCTGTTGCCACTGACCCGTTTCCAATTCAAATCCTTTCCACCCATCTCCTAGCCTAGCAGGATCACCATCAAGTGGTCTTCTTGCCCTTGAATGCTCTGACCCTCCTATTAGATATTCCAATTGGGTGAAGGATCATCCCACTGAAGTCACTTTGAGCTTTCATTCTATTAACTACTACATTCGCTATCTCCCGAGCTTTGAGTCATCTAAAATTTTGGGAAATGGTTTTATGTCTTGAGCAAGTTTCTGATAAAAATGTAAAAGTGGGCTGCACCAAGTACAAGGCTCTGGTTACAGATCTCTTTGTAAGGAATCCCAGAGCTTATCAATAAACTAAAGAGTTTTTAAAAATTTAGTGTGGGATGGTTTCATTTATGCCTTGTAACAGTCATTGGCAGGAGGTACTGTTACCCCAACTGTAGAGACTTTGAAATCAAAGGAGAGAATGGCAAGGTAACTTGTGAAAAGCCTCACAGCTATTAAATGGTACTTTTCACAGGAACCTGTTTGTTACATCCCCAGTTGCTCACAGATATGATGGGATTCAGAACAAGAAAGGCACAGGAAACAGAACAGGAAGACAGGAAAGCCAGAAGGCAGGGTTCTAAAGCTCATAGTTTTCCCGCCACATAGTTGGAATCTTAAACAGACCTTTACCTTCTCAATAATAAAACACACCCTTCTTACTCTGTGTCAAAGGCTTTTCACATTCTATCTCTGAATCTACCTTTGTAAAAACAGATCACTCTAAGTGTTCAGCTTAGTAAGAAATTTCTTGTCTTTTTTTGAGACAGGGTCTCCCTATGCAGTTCAGGCTGGCCTTGAGCTCACTTTGTAGCCCAGGCTGGTCTCGAGCACACAACGATCCTCCTGCCTCAGCCTCCCGAGTGCTGGGATCACAGGCGTGAGCCATCATGCCCAGCTAGTAAGGAATTTCATGTTCTCTATTTCATTTCACCCTCATCACAATCCTATGAAGTAGGTACTGAAATTATGTCCATTTTACATATTCAGAAACTGATACAGAGACTAAAACTAACTTAATTTGTAAGTAGAAATCAGCAAGAATTTTTTACATAGCTTAATGAGGGTCACTTATCTAGTAAGCAGCAAAGCTTGATTGATCAAACACAGGCCTGTCAGGCTACAGAGATAGGAGGTAGAATGAAGAGGAATTTCCGTTTCTATTAGCAATCAAGGTGAGTTTATTGAGTACCTTTGTGGAAGGCTCAATATTGTGCAAGGGTTAAATGTAAAAGAAATGAAAACCACTGAGGTCCCTGTCCATGGCTTCATGGAGCACACACTCTACCATAATAGACAAATATTAAAATGTAAGACTTCTGGGTATGGTGAGGACTGGGAAGGAGAAACTTCCAGTGCTAAGAAACCACAGCCTCATTGGGGGTGAGGATACTGGCTGTGGCAAGTGGGTCGCAAAGGCTGCAATTACTCTAAAGGAGAACACAGGAGAAATTGGTTTGGGAGAAGATTAAGTTTCTTTTGGGATTCCAATTTTGAAATGTCATGCAGGCAGCAGGATATGCAGCTCTGAATCTCAAGACTCAGAAATGGGCTGCAGACAAGTCTGCATTATTGATGTAAAGGTTCGACTCATGGAGTTGAGAAGCCCCAAAGTATATGTGAGATGGACAAGAAAAGTGAACGTCTCAAGGAGACCCTGCCAGCAAATACCCTCCTAAGAACAACCTTCTCAGGATGCTCCACCTCTTCCCCAAGAAGGAAGACTTCCATCCTTTCCACCAAGCCACATCTGCACTCTGCATGAGAAAACTTTCTATGTTGGTCTATCCATTTAACAACTATCAGGGTCACAGATTGCTTGGTAAGGACATTCAAATTTTAAGGTATTTGTACCCTGCCTGCCTAAATAGACTAAAAAGTCTTTCATAGCAAATCCTGAGTGCAGAATTAAAAACACCATAAAGGTCCTCCCTCATTAGAGAACCAACCAGACTACTTAATTCCAAAAAGAGTATCAAGCAATAAATTAATAGTTGAGCATTTATGAGAACTAGTTACTCCAGATGACCTGACTGGCTTCCCTAATATGACAGCATCCAATGCCCTGGGCGTGCTCCCAAATTTCCCCTGAACCTTCGCACCACACAGAACTGCTCACTCTTGGAGCGCTGTCTAGTCTTACTCCCTGGGATGTGCTGACTCAGTCCCAACATCCTTATATCCAAAATTCTCCAAACTAAAAAGAAATTTCTTCAGAAAGAAAAAATGAGAATGGAAATGTTTTATTAAAGAAAACACCAAATAACAACAATAGAAGCTTCTTTCTCATGAGTCAAGTTACAGTTTTAATCAAGTCCCTTCAGCAAAATACTGTCAAAATTTACAACCTATAAGTGAATCTTCTTTTTTATGTTTTATATTATCTTTTCACAAATAAATAAACATCAGAAAAATTAAGAAAGGGAGAGAATTAGCAGTATCTTATTTCCCAAATTACAGAAATGAGGGCTCAGGTAAGCTCAGAGGGGCAGCAGCTCATGAGGCACTCGTCAGCCAGCACATTGCCTGACACACAGCAGTGACCCAAAGTAACAGCCGAATGGATGAGTATCAAGGACACGCAGAAGAGCAGTGATGTGTAAGCAAGAATGTGAACAAGGCTGAGGTGAAGAAGTAACCAACCAGTTCCTTTTATCTTAGAGTCAAATTCTCCTTAACTCCTCCACAGAGACACTCCTAGAGAAGTTAAACTTTTAGGTTGTTTTCTTAGACAGATAAGCACTGCCACAGGTAAACAAAATACATGCTATCTCATTTTTTTAAATTTTGTAACCCATTTCTCTCTTCTTTTCTATCTTTTGTTTATGTGGTTTCTTTTGTTTGTATGTTTAGTGCTGGGGATCACACCCAGGGCCTGAAACATGTTAGGCAAGTCCTCTGCCTCCAAGAAAAATTTTACTTTGAGACAGGTCTGGCTAAATTTCCCAGGCTGGCCTCAAGTTTGCAATCCTTCTACCTCAGCCTCCTGCATAGCTGGGATTTCAGGCACGTACTACCACACCCAAAAGAACTTGTTGTTGTTGTTGTTGAAGTTAAACACTTCACTTAAACCAAAACTTGATGTTTAAAACTGACTAGTAGATTCTAAGACAATGCTGCACCCCCTACTTTGTCTTTCAGGCTTACTGCACTGCTCTTTAATACGTTTTCACTCCAGAAAAGGAGACCCACACTCTGTGCCTCAAGCATGGATCTAACCAGAGGTTCTACTTCTGCCTGTCTTATAAAGAGCAAAAAGAAATAAATGTCCCCATTAAAAGGAGAGGAAAAGGATATCCCACTTTCATCTCACAGGAAGGCAAATTTAGAGGCTACCCCTGACTAACACCAAACTTCTTCCAAGAGCACACTCCATTCTCCCCAGACTGCCTCCCACAGAAACCCTGTCACTCAGAGAACCACTAGGGGTCTCCTGGAATTAATCTATGCACACTCTCGGGAGCACCAGGCTAACTGTAATTCTGTCCTGAGATGACTATGCTAAAACAGAACTACTTGTAAAGTCAAAAGTAAAATCTAAAGCACTTCTAGATTAATATCTCTATCTTCAAGACATGATTGGTTAACAAAATGATAACAAACTGCCACAACAAGATTACAAACATAGTTTAATGGTAGGTAAAATGTGAAAAACATTAATCATCTCAAAAATGACCTTTCTGGCATTTGACAAAATCCAACTCCTTTCACTTTTTAAAATCCAGGAATACCACTTTCTCAAAATGACTTAAACCAGAAGCCAACAACAGCTGTCTAGTAAACATAAATCAGGAATAAAATAGAGACCTATCTATTACCTTTGCCCTTGTTTATTACTTGATTTGAAATGTCTGATTTAAAAAAGAAACAACTATTGTTTGTGGATAATTCTCTACCTACAAGAATCAGGAGAATCTAACTAAAAAAGTAAGTAAAAAATATAAAACATTTCAAAAAATAAAAATGATAGGATTAATATGAAGAATTCTATAAAACTTGACTGAAAGAAAAACATTTGAATAAATGAAGAAACATAGGAGCTGGGGATTTAGCTCAGTGGCACAAGCGCCTGCCTTGCAAGCACACAGTCCTGAGTTCAATCCCCGGTACCAAAAAAAAAAAAAAAGAAACGTAGTAGGAAGGAGAGATTAAATGTTGTAAATATATTAATTGTTCATGGGTTAATATACACATATTATAATCCCAACCAGAATTTCAATGGATTTTTGTGATTTTGAGAAAATGTCACATAATTTAATTTGCAAGAATAAGCAAGGAGGTAAGTAAACTCTGAATAAATACAATGAAAGAGAATTTTCTCTATGAGATATTAATGTTATGAGGATAACATAACTAGTACTCATTCAAGAATTAATGATTGGGCTGAGGATTTAGTTCAGTGGCTCAAGCGCTTGCCTAGCAAGCACAAGGTCATGAGTTTGAGCCACATACCAAAACAAAAACAAAAACAAAAATTAACAGATATTTTAGACCCAAACTGACTTCAAAATATACACTATGTGCTTAGAAATTATCTAGGATTATTCAATAAGTAATATAGGGAAACTATTAAGGTATTTGAAAATAACGTTGGTCTTCAACTGATAACATATATGTATAAAACTGATTCCAAATATGAAGTTGAATGTAATACAACACTAAAAGGCTGAAAATAATCAAAGAACATAAAGACTAAAAATCTAAAAGAAGACATCAGACAATTAAAATTTTCTGTACATTAAAGCATGATACACATTTTAGAACTTAAATTTTTAATTTAACATGCAGTATCCCATAGTAGGGATAAACACAATCCATTAAATTATGAACAATGTTAGGTGAACAAATTATAAAATAAGACAGTAAGTATTTTCCCAACTTGGGGGGGAAAAAAGCATGGAGAGGGGAAGTAACCTGAAAACTACATATCACATTTAATTATGCAACATGATAGAATTGTGGGTGACTTTTTACAACTTTTTCTTTACATCCTTTTTAAATTTCCCAATCATATAAAATTAACTTGATTATTCAGTAGCCAGAGAAAACATTAGGGAAAAAACATCAAATTACAAACAAGAAAATATCAAAAGTATGATTTAAAAATTTTTTATATTTATCTTTAATTGAAAAATCCTCAGTTTAAAAAACGAAGAAAAAAATTTTTAGAAGAAAACGAATGGCAAGTGTACAGAGAACATAGTAATTGACAAAAAAAAAAGCAAATTAATGACATACAAAAAAGGTTTTCACTACTATTATTCAAAAAAATGCACTTTCAAAGTATGAAAAATCCCAAGGTTTGCTTACCAAACTAGCAAAAGAAAAAAGAGAGAGAGAGAGAGAGAGAGAGAGAGAGAGAGAGAGAGATATCATAAAAGCAGTAACTCTCACTAGGACACTATTTGGAAAGACCACTCTGATATATTATTAGAAGTACAAATTAGTGCAGTATTATGGTTTGTGTCTGAATGTACCCCCAAAACCTCATATAATCATGTGGACAGGATTCTAGAATTTGTGATTGATTCCTTGTCCAATGCTGGGATTATGGATTATAGTGCTACACCCATCCAAGGGTGGGTGGCCTACATAAAATATAAGGGACAGAGTCTTCTCTGTGCACTTCTCTCCTTTTACTCTTACTACTTCTGCCACCATTAATGGTTGCCTCTCTGCCACATCATCCTGCCTTGGAGTCAGCCGAATATGGTCTGAAACCACCACAAACTGTGACTGAAATAAACCTTTCCTTCCTTCATTTTGGGCATCAGGTATTTTGTCTCAGCAATGACAGAAAAGTAACCAGCACATATAGCATTTTTGGAAAGTATTTTTGACATCACTATCAGGAGGCTCTAAAAAAAGTACCCTTTACAAGAAACAAGAAGCCAAGCCCTTCCTGTGAGTTGGTGCCATGCAAGGGCCTCTAGGAGGAGAACCAGATGCCATTTCCTGTAAGCTAGCGCCATTCGCAAATGGCAAGGGCGGAGAACAAGAAGCCAATAAGAAGCCAAGCCCTTCCTGCGAGTTGGCGCTATGTGCAGGCTACTGGGAGGAGAACCAGATGCCAGCCCCTTCTGCTATGAGGGCTGAGAAACAAGAAGAGCCAGTATCTCCTCCCACCCCACGCCTTGCCGTAAACCACTGGCTGAGATGATAGCTATTGAGGTAAAATACAACTTAAATGCTTGTAGTGTTCAGTGTTTCACTGACTTTGTAGGTTTAAAGCCAATATTCTGATCATCTACCTAAATGATAACAATGTGCAATGTACCATCTATGGGGGTTCTCCTTCTGAAGGTGGTAGCCATTGTTAATTCCCTATCATCTTGTTTTGAAGTACTGTGTTGTTTTCATTGTTTTATTTGGTTAGGTTTTATTCTGTTTTGTCTTGTTTGATTTTATTATATATGATGGCATGTGCAGCTATTTCAAAGATAACAAGACACATTATGGTAGCCATTTTGGATTTACTATTATGATTTTTTGAAGTCCTGTATTGCATTGTTTTACTTTCATTGGTTCTATTCCATTCTGTTTTGCTTGATTTTACTATATCTGAAGGTATGGGCATATTTTGAAAACAACAAGAGGCATTATGGTAACCACTGTTGATTTCCTACTATCTTGTTTTGAAATCCTGTATCACATTGTTTTGTTTTGATTAGTTTTATTGTTTTATCTTGTTTGGTTTTATTCTCTTTAAAATAAAAATTACAAAAAAATGCCCTTTAAAGTAGTAATTTCCTGCTAATACCCTGTGATAAAGAATTAGAAGCTGGGTACAACTGTATGCACCCAACTACTCAGGAAACTGAGACAGGAAAACCACCTGACCCCAGTCTCAACTACTCAGGAAACTGAGACAGGAAAATCACCTGACCCCAGCAGTTCGAGGCCAGTTTCAGCAACAGCAACATGCCCATAAGGAATGGAAGAAAGAAGTAAGAGATCTGGACAATAGAGAGACATTTAATAGGAAAACTAAATGGGGATTGCCACTAAACATCCAACAGCAAAGGCATGGGTAGGTTCTCTATAAAACTATACAAAGAATAAGATAACCATAAAACCAGAGTTTGGAAACATTTAGTGGCTTGGGAACCACTTCGTGGTGGAATGTGAAGCAAAGAATCCAGGATCCAAAACTGTATATACTGCAAGCTCAATTTTGCTTGAAAATCTAAAACTCCAATTCTACCTCTCCCCCAGCTAGGAGGCTTTGGACAAACCCTTTAGTTTCCTGAGAGACCAGTTCCTTCAACCCTCAAAGCAAGAGACAGCTAAGCTTGGACCATTCTTCCTTTCTAGCTGTCAGTTCTAATTACTAGATGACATAGAATATAATAAAAAAAATTAGTAAATCATAAACAGATGTGTAATGTCTGCATTAATCAGTAAAAGACAAAATTTTAAATTTTAGTTGTTAAAACGGCAAGGTCTTTTAAATGAGTATCTCCTAATGAGGTGACATATTTTAGACTTGGCTGCTTAGACAGTGATAGCCCTTCAGAAATGCATAGCATGGCTAGAAATAAGCATACTATGTCTTATCCTCTGTGACTAATCTGATCTGGGTTTGCTGGGCTGAGATAGGAATACCCGTCACCTGTCCTCAGTCACTGAGGACATGGCATTCCCAGTAAAGATGGGGCAGCCGAAAGCTCAGACCAAAAGCTTAGCAAGAGATGCCACCCGGGAACACACAAGGTTTTCTGACTGACAGCCCTGGAAAGTCATCTTCTAAGTTATTTTTACAAATGTATGTAGCTTTCACCAGTAGCTCAAGAAATTCGTATTCCTCCTTAAGATTCAAAGAATAATTAAGCATATTTCTTTTACAGTTACCTCTAGCTTTACCAGTCTCTTTCACTATGGATTTTAAAACTATGTCCAAGCCACAATTAAAAGACAAACATCAAGTTCAGTAAACCAGGAAGTTAGGGATGAACCAGCCTGCAAAGAAGCAAATCAGCTAAGACCCCAACCTCTGCCCTGTCTTCCAAATTCAGTGTTATGGGAGGGGGGGTCCTCCCCAAAAGTAAATTCACTTTTGTGAATTTTATCCATATCTGTAAGACTGACAAAACAGTCTAATAAAGACCAGTTCAGTTTTTCCAGGCAAACATTTCACAGGTGAAAATATGTTCATCAGTGAAATCTGAGTTCATGTTATGAATAGCAACAAAGAAATTGAAATTTTCTTTAGAAATGACACTAACTTGAAGCAGTTCCAGTGATATCCAAATTAAACTGTTATATGATATTTTAATCTTAGACGCATATAGCATATACTTGGTCACATGTGTTTTTCCTAAAAGATTTTTTTTCCATTTACTGGATTTTCCATAGTCAGTAATATTATATAGTTTAAACCTAAAATGAAGTCATCAAAACAGTCTTCCTTGATTCTGCCTCCTCTTTAATTCTAGACACAGCAGCCTTACTGTTTTATTATTGTAACATAGCCATCCTTATCAAGTAATAAAAATACACAAATGTTAGCTGAGTTCTCTTAGAACTCTGGTTTTGGGTGTACCCAGAGTTAGTCCTTTGGAAACCTTTTTACTATTTTTATACATGAAACACCTTTTGTGCAGGATAATACACAGCCACGGGGCCAGCCCCAATGCCACCACCAAACAGAACTGGAGATAATGGATTTTGGTCAGACAGGATTGATAACTGCTCTGGCCTGTACTAACTGCACTGTCAAGATTATCACCTTGCTTACATCCCCCACCCCCTCAGGTACCTTCTTCCTCCATTCAAGCAAGTGGCCTACTGCTCCTGGCTTCAAGGAGAGTATCAAGAGTAGAAAGAATTCTGAGTCTTTTTAGCTTTTGTTCTCAAAACTTATTCCCTAAGGGTAGAGGAGAAAGGAGTATTGTTTGTATTATACTCTAAATTTGAGACAGAGGCAGGGGGAGACTTAGAGCCTCACTCTGCCTCTCCCATACCAGCTGAGGTGCAGAAAAGGAAAGAAATGTCCTCTAAGCTCTGAAAGCAGAAGAGAACCTGTTTTTGTCAGGTGTCCAGGAGACATCAGTGAGACAATGCTTACTGCATTGAGAAGCAAGTGTAAACGCACCCAAAGTCACCTGTAGTCAGGGATAATGACACAGTGGCAGCCAGGCAAGGAGAGCATGTCTCCAGCTATAGCACTATGCAGGAAGCAGGAGAGGGGAACCCCATGAAGAGATGGGGCTACATTCTTTTTCTGCCATGCCACTGGGAGACTCAGGAACAACAAAAACGCATAGTGTCTTGTGTTAGGTACTATTCAAGCTCTTTACATGAATTGTCTCACTGGATTCTCACAACCTGTTAAACAGGTACTTCTATTACCTCTATGTTATGCAGTTGAGGATACTTACGCCAAGTATTTTGCACATGATCACATGAACTATTAGCGGAAGCAGGATGTAAATAAACCCAAGCAACCTGACTCTAGACCCCACACTGTAAAATGAAATTAGGGAAAATCCAGAGTTACAGTTCTTGCATATCCAAGTCTGGGCTAATGGTCCTACATAGAATGCCTTAACTGTGGATGTAACTTCTCCAACCCCCCCACACACACACACACCCCGTCTTTCTACCAATGGAACACTCCTTTCACCCCATCTAAGGGAGAGCTTCAAAGTATAAAACGAGTAACAGCAGGGCTACTCATCACCAGCATCTCCTTTACCCAGCAGAGGCCCCAAACCCGCCTGGAACAGTTTGAAAACTCCTGGTCCAAACCAGTACTATTGGGAGTTACGTGCTTGAGAGACAAAAGCAGCCCAGCTAGAACACCAGCAACCACAGCAAAATCAAAGGGAAAAGCAGAATTACCCCCACTCTCTGGCACAAGGGCCCTGACCATCGATCCACCCTGTCACTGACCAGAGGGGCCAAAAGGAGGTAGAATTCAGAACTGGAGGGAGAATCAGGAGTGAGGTAAATCCAATAAACAGACAGAGGTGGGAGGCGGAGCCAGCAGGATGCCAGGGCCAGTGGTCTGTGGTGAGCAAGGGAGGAGCTAGAGGAACAGAGGTAGGAGCAAGATGCCAGCTCAGGCACTGTCCCATCAGCTCCCACTTTGCAAGTGGCTCACAAACACAACGCCATAAGAGTAGCAAGAATTGACTCACCAGCACTTCAATAACCAGTGTTTGGAGGGTGTGGAATGGGACAAAAAAAATTTTAAAAAAACAAATAACTAAGTGCCACTCTCACTGATTCAAACGGTGACTTTCCTTATGTACTGAACACAGCACTCAGTGGCTGATGCTGTGAAGCTCAGCAGAAACCCTGCTTTTGGGAAGAGTGTGGATTCAGGGTGAGAAACACCAGGCTGCCTGCACTCGCACTGTCCCGGTGCCACCGTGTGCTGGCTGTGGAACCTAAGGCACGTTACTTAATCCCTCAGAGCCTTAGGGCCTCATCTACAGTATGCAGATTATAAAAGTATTAATCTCAGAAAGTGACTGTAGGGACCAAACAAGTCCATGTACATAAGGTACTCAGAACAATTTCCAGGACAAAGTTCTGGCTAAATGCTGGTTTATGGTTCCTGTTTCAATAGTTTTAATTGCATTCCTTGGAGTTTTATTCTTTCTCTTCTATGCTATATTTGCTTCCTATGGCTGCTGTGATAATTATCACACACTTAGTAATTTGAATACAAACACATTTGTTATCTTATTGACCTCAAGATCATAAGTCTAAAATGGACTGTAGAGCCAGTTTTTTCTGGAGGCTCTAGAAATGAGTATAACTTCTTGCTTTTTCACCTTTCTGTGGGGGAAAGGGCAGTGCTGGGTATCAAGCCAGCTGGGCAAGTGCTCTACCACTGAGCTACATCCCTAGCAGGCTGCCTATATTCACTGATGTCTTAATGCATTGCGTGGACCTCTAAGGATTGACTATGATTCTCCTGTCTCTTATAAAGACTCTGATTCCACTGGACTCACTCAGATTCAGCATAACCTCCCATCTTAAAATCCTTAATTTAATCACAGTTGCAAAGTTCCTTTGGTTATACAACATAACATATTCAGAGGTTCCAGGGATTCAGACTTGAACATCTTTGAGAGGCTACTATTTGACCTAACATATACAACTCCCCACAGCCTAAAACTGCAGATGGGAAGACTTGGGTAGGCCCATTAGAAAAAAACAATATTAGCAGCTAAGTTTTAAGAGTACTGTACTCAGTATGTGCCTGGCGCTATGCAGAGAACTTCAAAAAAATGATCTCTATCAGGTGCCATAGTTAGTTTTACTATCTTATTTTTACTGCTCTACTATCTTACAAAATGGTTGTCAAAATTTTTAAAGCTAGTAGGTAGCAAAGCCTAAGTTAATCCAGGTTAATTTAACTTTACCAGTCGAGTGACTGGGCCCTTTACCTTATGCAGTACTAACTGGTAGGAAGGGGCGGGACACCAAGATCATTTAGGGCTTTGGAGGCTGTACCAAAAGGTATACCTGCTTCTGACCACACACAGACCAGGGTCCTTCACAGCTCGTGCTCAAAGGAATGCACGAATGCTGGGGCATCCAGAACGTGTTTTCATACTCAGAGGAGAATTGGGATTTCCCAAGACCTTGCTCAAATGCAGGTTCGGATCAAAAAGCCAAGGCCTGCTACTACATGGGGGTGGGGGTGAAAAGTCCATTTCTGTCCTTAGAAAACCCTGTACCTCTGGTCAACCTCCTAAAAGAAAAGAGGAATTCATGACTATGAATACCTAGAGACTTCCAAGTGAGCCAGACTGATCAAGACCCTCTGTGATCACGCCAGGAAGGGTCAGAACTCTGGTGGGCCATCACAATGGCCCCAAATGTAGCTCAACTTGGTTTACCCAGGACAAACCTGACCCCTTGCTCCAGAACCACAGTTATAAATACACAACCCCATGTGCCACAGGTTTCAAGGGCCCAGGGGCTTCATCAGTGCACACAGTGAATGACCTTTTTCTACCAGATCTTACACAGAGAATGGCTCAAGACCAAGTGTGGTTGGCCCAGGGTGGAAAGGGGCAAGCTAAACAATTGTTAAGCTTTCAAAACCTCAACTGCTAAACAATTTAGCTACAACCTTATCTGAAACTTTCCAATGAGCCTAGTTAAAGCTATTAGGTTTCACCCAGTCATTTGTTTTGAATCAAGAGCCCAGAGGCACATGCAGATGCAGGACAGAATAGAAGTCAAGAGAATGAACTCTGGAACCAGTCTGAGTTAGAGAAATCCTGGTTCTGGCACTTTCTTGCAATGACTTCATGCAAGTTACTTAACCTTCCAAAGCCTCAGCTTTCCTATCTTTAAAATGGATGTATATGGAAGTACACATTCCCCACGTGAAACTAAAAACCAATTACAATTCAAAAATGTTTTCCAATTTGTCATAAGAGAGTTCATATATGATATAACATAAAGAACTCCAATGGGATGTGAAGCAAATCAAACATGCCCATTATATCTGGATTTAAAATGTATGAAAAGTTCCCACCATGAAAGAAGAGACTATCATAACCTGTTTCACATCATCTCATAGCAAGTTTTTTTGCCAAACATATAAAAGCCAATTTTTAGAGGTATTCATTTGTTTGTTTGTTTGGTTGGTTTTTTATTTGTTTGTTTGTTTTGAAATACAGGTAAGGGATCAGATCTCTAGGATTTACTGCCTAATGTCATAAAAAAAATGAGTCAATAGATTAAGTGCTTGGAATGATTCCTGGCATGTAGGAAATACTATAGAACTGTTATCAGCAACAGCTTCTATTATTTTCATCTAATAGACTCAATAGAAAACTATAATCAGGAAACTTTAAATTTATGATTACATTTGGTTTGGAATTCAGTTCCCTCTGTAGCTTAATAGGCATTAACCCTTTAGAACAATTCTCTAGGATGATATAAATGTTCCATATCTGCACTGTCCAGGCTGGTAGCCACTAGCCCCATCTAGCTATTTTTGAACATTTGAAAAATGGCTAGTTAATTGCACCACGTGCCTGTGGCTACCATACTGGACAGTGCAGCTGTAAAGGGCTGAGTTCCCAATCTCACCCATGATAACCTATTTAAGTCACAACACAGCTGAATTATAATTAAATAATGTCAACCTCCTGTTCTGTATGCAGGAAGCAGAAAGAATCATAAGATGCTAGAGAAAGTTTTATCTTCCTTCCCAAGACTGTGATTGGCCCACAGCCCATCTTTGATACTTCCTTCATTATTTTCTACTCCCCACTCCCCTAATCTCCAACTCTTCCCAACTGAACCCACTAATGGGGTCACATGCTTTCCTAAGTCGTCTTAATTATCTCCCAGTCCTCCTTCAGTAGGCACCATACTACATACTCACTTGCCTTCCCTCCTCTTAAAAACTCCCACTTGCTCAGTGTCAGAGATCTCAACTGGATGCTAGAGGAAGAAAACAACTTCATCAAATAAATTCACACCCTCAGTTGTTTCTCCCTGTCCCCTCTGGCTTCTATCCTGAGTTTTGTGAATTCAGAAGCTCTGAGATTTCTGTTTGTCGTTGTTCACAACAGACCTAGCTCAAGCAGAGAACAAAGGAGCCAGGACTGAGGCAGCAGTATCCCATACAGGCTGCCTGTGGAAGGCAGAGGCTGCCGAGGCACATATGTGCAGAACCATCTTGCTCTGTATAAATCCGTTCTCTTGTCCAGGTATGGAAAACATTCTTTGTTCCCTGGTTAGAAGACTTCTTCCACCATGCACAACCCTCTTCAATCTTCCTTTACTTATTTAGGAAGTGATTAGAAATAATATGCTCATCAAATGAACTTTCTAAGTGTACAACAAAAGCCCACAGAAATATGGGAGTATGAGTGGTTGCAAATAGGAAAAAAAAAAACAACCACCTACATTGGAATCTAGCTTCACCACAATCCACTTCGACATGGAATTTTTAATGACACAGGTCAAACTTGGAGCACACTCAAAGAGCTTATGTTACCAGAAGGGCTGGAAGCACATTCCCCAGTTTAATCCCACCTTTTACTTAGTCCCAAAGCAGGGGCCAAAGATGATCAGTAGGCATTCCTGGTATAAAGAAATTATTCCTTGAGGGACTATAAAGGAAGGACAATGCTAATGTAAATATTACACATTTCTCTAAATCCCTTCAATTATTCTCCAAAGTAAAGATTTATGTTGCAGATTCAAAATCTTAACATTTAATTCTAGCCCACAATTATTTCTAGAGTCTTCTAGATACAAGCATTGTGCCAAGAATGTCAGAGTAAATGTCTTCAGCATGAAAAATAAGATCTCTATATAAATAACTCATATAGGAGGTAGACAGCAAAAAGGCCTCTGGAGGTAAAATGCTACTAGAGTCAGAGCAAGGGGAAGTTGGCTGCTGCAGGCTGAGGTACCAGAAAACAGAACTCAGTATGAAGACACATCAGCATTTAGAATGGTGAAAGTAGGTAGAGGTGACAAAGAAAAGGATATTCTTCAGCAAAGCATCCTCTAACATTTGGCTGCAAACAATAACCTAGAGACAGTCCACCTCTTCCTGCACTGACAACCAGGCACCTGCAGAGGTATTTATGGGACGGCCTGCAACCAATTCCCAAGACAGGCTTTCAACAGTTCTCCTTAGTAGGGTCCTTGACACGCTGTGACATGGCCCCACCCTATGCTTGCAGGCAGTTCCTAAAAGAAAACCAACCAAACACAGGAATCTTGCAAAGATCTCACTGACCTACAAGCAAATTTAGTATAATGCAACTGAAATTATGAATTGTAATTAAATTTTTGTGTGAATTTAACATTCACTCAGGAAACTCACAATTTAAAATCATAACAATAAGGTTAAGGATGTAGATTAGCGCAGAACACTAACCTAGTGCGTCAGGCCCTGGGTTCAACCCAATGTACTGGAAAATTAAAATCATCCTGATAAATCAGTAAAGGATAAATTTTTCTTACACTAAAAAAAAAATGAGTCAATTGAAGCAAGTTTTTCAGGGTTTAAACACCATGCAAAAGGAAAAATAATTCAACAAATTTACACTCTGCACATAACACTAGCTGCGACTAAAATAAACCTAGGGCTTTGAGGAAAAAATACAACCATTCTTCCAGCTACCTGATTGAATTGGATCAGGTCCGACACTGTTTTCTAGGACTTGATGTAGCGACATCCCTCTGACAACAATCTGTTGAGTCCTTTCCTTGAAATACTATTGTCGGTTCCCACCACAAAAAGAGCTTGCTTTTTTGTTGTTTGTTTGTTTGTTTGTTTGTACTGGCCACCTCCACACCATGTAGGCAACACGAAGTGGCGACCCGAGGCAGGCATCCAAAGGCGTAAAGAAGGCAGTTAGGGGTCGCCTCCAGCTCCTGCCTTCCTGGGATCTGCCGCCTCCGTTCTCCCCGGAGACAGGACACTTGTCCTACTCAGCCCGCTCCAGTCCTCGGGGACCGCGTCACGGAGCCGCCTCCTCACCTTTCATCTGGCCAGCCGGCGGCGTCCCCAAGCGGCGCGTCCCCCGGGACCTGGCGTCGCGCGTCCGGCGGCGTTGGGGGCCCCAGCTAGCGAGTCAGCCCGCGGCCGGAGCCCTGAGCGCGCGAGGCCGGCAGAGCCGGGGCGCAGAGCGTGGCGCAGAGCGGGGCGCCCACTCCGCCCGCCGAGCTGCGCGCCGCCCACCCCGGCAGGAGCGCGGCAGTGCGGCCCCCGCCCTGGGCCGGGCTTCCCAGAGCCCGCCCGCCCGGTGAGAGGCCGCGCGCGCCGCCGCGGGCCGCCTGGCCGCCGGGGAGCGGGAGCGGGGAGCGGCTAGAGGGGCCCGGCCCGGCCCGGCACGGCCGCGCGGGAAGGCGGGCGCAGAGGGCGGACCCCGCTGCCGCCCCGCCTTGGCCGCCGGAGGCGCGACCCCCGCCCCGCCCCGGGCCGGGGCCCCCAGCACCCCGCAGCGCGACGGGGAGCGAGCGGGGCGGCGCGGCGGGCGCCCTGCCCCGGGAGGGCGGGGACTTGCGCTCACCTCCGTGGCGGGAACTCAGCCTCACGCCGCCCGCCAGGGGCCCGTCTCTGGTTGGCGAAGGCGGTAAACTGCGGCCCACAGGGGCTCAGTGACGTGCCCAGCCAGAGCCACTCTATAGACGGTAGCACCAAGTCGCCAATCCACTGTCATTCATTGGTTTAGTAGGCAGTGAGCGGTCCTTCCTGCTAATGGTCACCATCCTGGTCTGCGAACTCCGAATCCAGTGCTCTTTCATCGCTGAATCAAGTCTAGTGGTGTTCACAGCTGCCAGAAACCACAGGCTCAGCAGAGCCTCCCTGGCCAGTGGGGTGGGGTTTTATATTCAATCTGAGAAGAGCCAGAGACTTGGAGAAAAACTAAATTCTCCGCCTCCCTTTTCCCTAAACTTGTGCCTCCTCTCTCTACCTGTTCTAATAAAACACTCTTCCAAGGGCCCGTGACCCTTCCTCCTGCATTCAGTCAGGACTAACTCCTGGGAGTCATATCTCCACCGTCTGTCCTCTCCCTTTAGCCAAAGCAACGCCTCATGGCCATACTATTCCTTCTCCTGCACAACTTTAATTTATGCAGAAATCTTCAACGGCTCCCCATTGCCCTCCAAACCAAACTCCCCCACGACTATGGGAGCACTACATGCCCTGCCAATATCAACCAGCCAGCAGAATGTGTGTCCTTCTCCAACTCGATCTGTACTTAAGCTTACCTGGAGCTTCACGACTCCCATACTTTTCCCTTCTATTGAACCCCCCCACACACACACACACACACACAACTCCTTCTCAAAAGCAATCTTCCCTCTTCTGACCCTCCAGAGTACAGTGGATGCTGGAGCAAGAATACACAGAAAATATTCTGCCTGTAAGAAAAATCCACCAATTTGATCCTTACACTGTTTTACTGTTTTCTTACCACTAGCATTTTAATGAAAACTAACATTCTTGCTTTAAGAGCTGGTTTGAGCTCAGGGGAAATTCTTTATTTATTGAGAATTTTGGATTTTAACATTAAAACAGTGAAAAGTGGTCATTTATCCCTGAAAGGAGAAGCCAAGAAAAAGCATCACTGAAAATAGCAAGGTAAAACATTTAACATACACTACGTTACGATTTATAATTCATTCAATTAAGCCAGTAGTATTAAGTATCTTCAGTCACCTGGAGCCCCAGATTTATAAGTATGACAAAGTTTTTTATTTTGTTGTTGTTGTTTAATTTAACACAGGAATTACATAGGTACAAATTGGTGGATATACAAGCAGTTAATATTAAATCCTCCAAATGAGTCATGGCACCGTTAGGAACCAAGGCAAATCTAGGTCCACTGAACAAGAAACCTTCTGGTGTGCTAATCAGCGTGCCCTCATCCCTGCAAAGGGACATCTTCCCCAAATCTTTGCAAAAAGACTTGATCCAGATCAGTGTCCTTTTGCTCCCCCCCCCCCCAAAATGAGACTGGAGGGAGCCCTGTCCCTGAGGCTGCCTCACAGCTTTGGAATGTCTGAGCTAACAGTGCTTCCAGAGGGTTCACCGCTCCTCTGCACAGCACTGCCCAGACTTTCTGGAGATTTTAATTCACTCCCCAACCTTGCCAACAGTTGCATACAAGGTGCCTTTTTTACACCCTGCTCTCTGTTCAGCGAAACATGCAGACCATCTCAGGGGCACAATGGCTCCATTCAAAACGCGTTCAAAAGTGCAGCCTATAACCTCCATGCTGTGGGTTGCTGTCAGCCATTATCTAAAGAAATAGAGGGAAAAAAGCTGTCAGATAAATGCCTGAAAATTGGGGGAGTGCTAGACAATGTCCATGGAAAATTCAGTTCAATAAAATGATTATGCATCTCTGTACACAATGCCATTGTGCATAATAAACAACAATAGCACCAAGAAACAATACTGTGGGAATTTCATTTAAATATAGTACACCATGTTTGAAATTTCGGAAGAAATCACCAATCTCTTTTGAACTTGTTACATAATGGCCTCCACTCAGTGGAAACTGATTAAATGAGTAATAAATGCTTTGCCTAGGGAATTTAGGTGGAAAAATCATTTTAAGAAATGGAACCATCTCCTTTTTTCTTTTGGTCTCCCTCATTCTGTACTTTTCAGACTGAGGAGGGGGTGGTCTCTGACTTCATGGTTGTGGCTGCCAACTGGAGGCCCCACGCCCTTTACTACACATACTGCAGGAAAAGGATCGGCCCTTCACCACGCTCAGGGAGTCAGCCATCAGTTAACCGAATATAAACAAAGGCTGAGGTTGGGAACTGAGTGGTCAGTACAGGCACCATTGGCTAATACATTGGTCTTTGTTAAACAGCTTCTGATTGCCAAGCGAGCAATTTTGCCAGCAGACATCTGCTTCCTCCAAACTCAAAGGCTTGGGAGGAAAGATCTAGCCAGCCCCAGCTCTAGGAGGCGCTATTTTCTTCCAAAGTCATCAGCTCCTACAGGGCTTACTAGCTGTTTGCAAACAGGAGAGCCAAAAACAAGCTTTCTGGGCTCAGCAGGAAATCACATGCCTGTAATCTGGGAGGCTGAGGCAAAAGGATCACTGCAAGTTCCAGGCCAGCTTGTGATACATAGTGAATTAAGGCTGGCCTGAACTACATAGCGAGACCTTGTCTAAAAAACAGAAAAAGCAAAAACAAGCTTTCCAGAGTTACATGCACTTATGAAGTAGGCAGTTCCAGTGGTTCATTGGTTCTCCAACTGGAACCTCAGAGCTGGTAAGTTCCACTAGCCCCTGGTGAATCCCATTCTGGAGTTTCTCTGCCACTTCTTCATGAATGCTAGCACGTCATTGCTACTGACATTTACAAAATGTTTCATGAATAACTCCCAACCTAAGCATATGCTCAAAACTCCTTCTGCAGATGGCAGTATTGGTAGTGATAACAGCAGCCATCACTGAGTGCTAACCATTGTACCATCTGTCTATTCATTCATTCAAGAATAAAGCACTGAACATCTAATACCTGCCAAACATCGCTCTAGGCACCAGAGCACAGTGAATGGCCAGCAAAGTCTGTGTCTTCATGGTACTGATATTCTGGCACAAGTAGACAGACATTAAAATATATTTAAAAAGTAAAGCAAGTAGTAGAGTAGAAGGGACTAAATGCTTCCCATTGATTCTGATATATGTTCCTTTTCTACTTAAACCAAGAAGAACTGTTTTTGTGGTTTTCAACCAAGAAATCTGACTTGGAAGATTAGAGAACAAAAAACTTTTCTAAGTAATTCATGGGCTAAAAATACTGTAACATTACTTGAGATATTTGGGACTGGAGGACAACTTAAAAATAACAGACATACCAAAAAGTGGTGGCTGTAACTAAAGCAATACTGGAGATAAATAAATACAGTAAATACATTGCTAGAAAAAAGATAGATACAATAAATTACTCAATACAAGAAGCTCAATACAAGAAGCTAGAGAACCACAGAATAAATACCAAGGAGAAATCGATACACACAAAAAAGAATTATTTAAATAGCAAAAAACAATAGCTGGATCTTTGAAAATATTAATAAGCAACCTAAGCAAGGTTAAGATTTAAATTAAGCAAACTCCTAGCAAGATTAAGATTTTAAAAATGTTTTTATTGGTCTGTGTTTCTGATACCTAATACTTATATTTGTATTGTGGAATTTGACTACATAGTGAAATATATATATATATATATATATATATATCCAATATATATAGTCAATATATAGATATATAGCCAGTTATTATTTTCAACCCCTTAAGATTTTTTAAATACAAACACATAATTTGAGAATAGTAATAAATGTTACGTTTATTGACAGATAATGCCAAAGAAAGTTCTAAGTATTTGACATGAATTCACTCACTTCTCACAACAAATCTATGAAATAAATGCTGTTATAATTTCTGTTTGAAAAAGTTATATGTGCAAAGTGGGAAACTGAGGCACAGGAGTGTTAAGTATTGTTTCATGTATAGTTACAAAAAAAAAAAAAAAAACCTCAGGTAGTCTGACTCCAGAGTCCCAGTTCTTCACTATTAGGGTTGCTCCACGTGTACTAATATTTGATACTTCTTTTTTTTTTTAACGTTAGTCACCTGCCATGTTATATGTACCTTTGCTTTTTCATGTAAAGGAATATCTTGGCAATTTCCCCATAATAATACAACCTTTATTAACAGGTATGGTCCATTGTATTATTTACCTATCTAGTCTTCTGGTGACAGAAATTTAACTGTTTTTCAACCTTTCACTATTATAAAATGGGCAACAACGAATAGTCCTATACATACATCATTTCACCTATATACAAATTATATTTTTACGTAATAAATTGCTAGAAGTTGAACTACTGAGTCAAGAGGACTCAAACGTTTTAACACTAATAACAACTGCTGCCAAATTGACCATCCTAGGAGTTGTAGTGATTTACATTCCCTCCAGCAATGTATGTAAATCCTTGTTTTCTCACCACTTTGCCAAAAAGTGCTTTCCAAATTTCTTGACACTATCTCAGCAGGTGATTGTTGTATTTCCCTCCTGGATGTGTCATTTACTCTGGCCTTCTACCTCCTGTGTAGGACGTTTGCTGGCTCAGGTGTCCCTTCTAGGAGTATGCTGGAGGCCAATCTTAATTCAGGAGTATTTCTTCTTTTAGTTGGTGTGATCCTTTTCCTGGGTACTTTAAGGGATATTTGGTTTTCATTAGAGTCTAACATGCAAGAGCCAAGAGGACTCTTACACAGCAAATAATGGAAGGGAACATCCATTACCAATATAAAAACTTTGGAACTATGGATATTATTAACAAAGTTCAAAGAAAATCCAAAGGTTAGAAAGCTGCAACATCCAGAACTGAAGTGTCATTAGCATCCTTTAAAGAATGTCTTGAAGTCAGTAGGATTAACAGAAGGTGGGCAAATAATACAAACATATGAAAACATACTAAACTGCATTTGTATTCTGGGAAAGCAAGCTAAAATGTTTTCAGTAAGATAGTTCCTTACCACCAGCTACTTGGCAAAGAAAAAAAATTTAAATTTGGCAAGAATAAACGTCAGGGGGAGGAAAAGAATAAATGTCAGTATTAGAAGTTGCAGGGAATAATATACTGTTGATGAGAGTAGAAATTGGTACAACCACCTTGAGGAGCAGTTAGGCAGTATCTAATAAAGCTGAGATATCCTTTTAATTAAAAATCTGAGTTCCATTTCTGTGAAGTTCCATTTCTAGAAGTAAATTTCTAGAGGAATTTCATATATGCATAGAGAAAAATACATTGTGAGTTCTTTGTTGCCTTTTTGTTAATTGCCAAAACAAAAACAAATGATTAAAACAAGGCTGAAAGTCCACATACAGGGCAATGAAATACTTGTTTTTCCTGTGGTGAAATGCTATCCAACGTCTGAATGCCACTGCCTTGCTTAGCACAAAGTGGAGCCAGAATTGACAGCCAGATTGCTGGTCTCTGAAGGCTCCAGCCTGGTCCTCTTAACCTGGCATTCTTTCCAACCTTATTCTCCACTTCATCAGCCTGCCAATCACCACAGCCAGCCACCACCCTCTTTATGCATTTTCTCAGGATGGTCTCTGACAAATTGTGGATCAGGTTGTTCTGTCACTGTTAACCTGTCATATCTGTTGGGTAAACAGCTTTTAGATAGTCACTGTATCATCATTTACACAAACCACACTATCACACGTTTTAAAATTTGGATTTTTTTTTTTTTTTTTTTTGTCTTTTTGAGACAGGGTCTCACTATGCAGTTGAGGCTGGCCTTGAGCTCACTTTGTAGCTCAGGCTGGTCTAAAACTCACAGTGATTCTCCTTCCTTAGCCTCCCAAGTGCTGGGATTACAGGCATGTGCCACCAAACCCAGTTTAAATTTTGATTTTCAAGAAGGCCCATTTTTATAAATTAGATTATAAAGTGCAGTTTTATGTTACATTAAATCTTTGAGGAAATTTAGACACTCTTGGATACTTTAAAGCCAGTATGATGTCACTGAGTAAATCTGAGCAAGAAAATTAGTAGTGCCTAACATTTACTTACTACAATACATGCCAGGCCCTCAGAATTATCTTCCTGAGTCATTGACTCATTAGTCCACTTTAGAGATGAGAAGACTGAGACTTATACAGGGGGTAATTTGTTCAAGTTTACACAGCTAGTGAGTGCAAGCAAAGCCATTCTGTTTTTCTGAAATCTGCCTCCTTAACCTAGATTACTGTGCTGGCTTTAGCTAATTTATCTAAAAAAAAAAAAAAAAAAAAAAAGCAACTCTAAATTTTTAGCTTTCAAGTTCATGAACTGATACAGGGAACACTTGGGAGCTGGGTGACTGTTCCCATGGGTAGTGGCCAGGGTAAACACCTCCTCAAAAAAGCAGAAGTGAACTCAGAGGGGAATTTGCCTGAGCCAAGAGGTAGCAGTATGGCTGGGGTGGGGGCCAAGAACTGTTAAAAGATTGTGAAAGTGGACCTAACAGTCAAACCCAAAGTCGAAGACAAGAACAGAGGAGAATGAGCATCAGGTGAGCACACAGCCAACATGTGTGGGAAGCTCTCCGCTTATAGCTTATAGTTGGGGACAAAGGAATTGAAAGTGGTCGGCAGTCAGGGGGCAATGTCTCCCCATGTCTCACTTGGGAAAAACAGACACCTTTTCTGTCAAGCAGAGCTCATGTACAAGCAGTCACCCTGGGGCCAGGCACGTAATTATGTGCAGCAACCTTACTTTGAGGAGGGGCACTGCCATTTGCTGTCACAGTAGGCCTTGATAGGACTTGTAGCCAGTCACAGTAGGCCCTGATAGGACTTGTAGCCTTTCCAGTCTCTGTCTTCTAATCCTCTGATGAATACGTGCAACAGACATTGCCTTGGTAAATGAGTCCGTTTGCTCTGTATTTTTGAATTCACTAGCTAAATGAAGAACCCCTTAGAGGGATAATAATAATAATAGTAAATGCTGATTGTGTATTTGCTGTGTAGAGGTGTTTTAACACATTCTCTTTTTGCCTCACAAAGATCTAACAAGTCAAACTTCAGAATAACAGGAAGAGAAACTATTCTAGGCTTCTCACAGACCTTCCCTCTGAGCTTTGCTAAGAGCTTCACAAAGGGAGAGGTATTTCTCAGGACACCTTCTTATCAAGGCTCACCAGGGTGCAGGCTTATCATCTGCTGTGGCTTGAATATTTGTATCTTTCCAAAATTCATTTCAAAACTGAATTCTTCATGCAGCATTATTAACAGTGAGGCTTTTAGGAGGCCCTGCCTTCAGGGTAGGGATTGATGCCTTATAAAATGGCCAGCGAGTACTAATTAGGCTTGTTTGCTCTTCTGTCTTTCCCACTACAGTGTGTGTGTCTCCTCCAGAGGCTGCAGCGTCTCAGTGCCCACCTGGAAGCAGACTCAATCTTCACTCAGTGGTGAGCCTGCAGGGGCTTGATCTTGGACTTCTCAGCCCAGATAAGAAACAGTATTTATTGCTTAGAAATTATACAGTCTGTGATATTTTGTTACAGCACCAAGAACAGATCAAGGCATCACCTCACTTTTATTTCTTCATAGTTTTTTAAATACACTGGTATATTTTCCTGTTCGTTATTATCTGGCTTCACTCATTATGCTTTTTTCTCAGGCTGGTCCTACATGGCATCTCCACAAATGTTGGTTGAAGGAATAGTGGATAAATGAGTGACCTAAATAAATAAATTAATTAATGAGTAATTACCATAAGTGAAATCTATAGTTTAAAGATAAGGCTCAAATATAAATGTTTCCAATTAAACAAATGAAAATCTTGATTTTCAAAATTGATAAATAAGGATGTTATTATAAACATTTCAAAAGCATTCAGTGGAGTATGTCTTTAAATAGTCCCACTGATACTTAAAAACATTTAAGTATCAAAAAAAGAGACTTGGGGCTGGGTATATAGCTCAATGGCACAGCACCTGCCTGGTAAACACGAGACACTAAGTTTGATTCCTTGTACAAAAGAGAGAGACAGAAAGAGAGAGACAGAGAGAGAGACAGAGAGAGACTTATTTCACAAAGCACTGATATATATTTTTTTCACAGAATATAGCTACTATAGAACTACAACTCCCTTGAGTGTATCATGAATTTCTTTTATATAACCAGTTCCATTTGTGGACCATGGCTCCAGAGTGTAGATCCCTTGCTGTATGATCAAGTGAATGGATGAAATAAAATAAGCACTATGTCCATGGCCAAAGTGACCAGGAACATGCACCAGGCACAGTAACAGCTATTTGGACTATGCTTGCTGGAGTGGACACAGAGCCTTCATCTGCGTTATCAAGGGCTATCACCTCCCTTCCTCCAAAAGTAAAAAGGAAATACTGATACTTCATTGAATTATGAGGACTATACTAGTTTCATACTGCTGACTTAGCAAGTTACCACAAACCGAGTGGCTTAAAACAACACATATTTATTATATTACAGTTTTAGGGGCTGGAAGCCTTAAGTTCAGTCTCATCAAGCTAAAGTCAAGGTATTAGCAGGGTTGGTTCCTTCATGAGACTCTAAGGGAGGTTTGTTTTCCTGCCTTTCCGACTTCTAGAGGCTACCTGTTCTCCTTGGCTCATGATTCCGGTCACTCTGATCTTTGCCTCTGTTTTCACATTTCCTCTTCTTAATTCTCCAGTCTCCCTCTTATAAGAATCCTTGGGATGATCTTAGGCCCACCAGGATAATCTCTATCACAAGATCTTTAATTTACTCATATATGCAAAGTCTCTTGCCATGTAAGGTGTCTTGGTTACTTTTCTCTTGTTGCTGAGACAAAATACTCAATGCCCCAAATTAAGGAAGGAACAGTTTGTTTAGAGCTCAGTTTGTGGAGGTTTCACTTCATAATCAACTGGCTCCAAGGCAGGGTAGCATGGCATAGGGGCAACTCTTCCAGGTGGCAGAAGACAACAAAAGCGGTGAGAGTGAAAAGGGGAAAGGAGAGCAACCATCTCTTTCTCCGTTATATTGTAAGCAGGCTGTCTGCCCTAGGATGGGTGTAGCATGCACACCATCTCCCTGCCCTCCTCTTGCACAGCATGAAGATGTTGAGGAAGTGGAGACCCTGGCCCCCTGCTGAGATAGTTAAACTTCTAAAGCTGACACTATGTATCAACCACTACATAAGGTAACTTATTCACAGGTTTCAGTACTAAGATGTGGACATTATGGGGGGAGGGTCCACTATTCAGACAGATATTACCAGGAAGAATTAGTCTTGAGCCTTGCCGTAGTGTACACCAGGTTTGCCAGGTGAGGTGATGCATACCTGTAATTATCTGAGTACTCTGAGAGACTGAGGCAGGAGAATGGTAAGTTTGAGGGGCTGTAGCTCAGTGTAGGGGCCCTGGATTCCATGGCTAGTAGCTCCACCACCACCTCCCCGCCTGCCTCGAGTAAAACTTCACTGGGTTGTGCTCTGATCTCATCCCTTGATCCCGCAATAGCTAACCTGGACGGCCTGATCTTTGTTCTCCTCTTAGCTGTGATGCTGCTATCATATGATGTAACACAGTGTTCCAGGTACTATTTTAGGTATTTCACACATTTTAATTCAGTTAATGTAGGCACAGAAAGATAAAGTCCAGCTGTTGGTAAATAATAGAATCAGGGCTAAACTTGAGAAATTGCTCCCTAAACTTAATGACTACATTATTTTGTCCCTGATGACAATGACTCAGCCTCCTCCTGAGCACCTACCTTTTGTGCTGATTATAGCATCTCAGTTAAGCCATTTTGATATCTCACGACATCCTCTTCACAGTTAGTCCAGGAGTCACCCCCCCCAGTGGGGGGTCAACTGACCACATTAAATCTCTGACCCCTTAATGCCAGTGGCCAGCCCCTGACCAATGATAATTTCACGTGAAATGGATCCTTCAGGTATGGCTGGACACATTCCTGCAGGCTTTACTCAGTTTTGAAAAGTATTACTTTATAAATGGGAATGTGACTCATGTTTCTGTTTTTATTGAGTACATGGAAGCAACAGTTAATGAAATTTGGTCAGAACTGAAAGCATAATTCATATTGGAAGAGAAGAGCAATCATGTTCCAATTTATTAGAAGCTGGAGAATGCTCTGCCACAGTTCATTAAAATGTTTCATCTTTCTTCTGTATTAAGTGAAGCATGGTTTGATAAACCAGCCAACACAGAGCCACAGCTCTGACTTGAAACTTTCCTTAGCCAGGAGTTCGTAACCTGAGACTAAAGACATTTGGAAACTCTGTGTAGTAGGCTTCCCGTAACCTACGAATGCATCTCAAAACTCTCCAGCGGCTCCCTCCTCATATATTGGTTCTTCTATGGCCTGCAAGGCCCTCATGATCCCATTTTATTATTCTCCGTAGCATTTATCTCCAGCAGACAAATACTATTTTTTTTTATCGGTACTGGGAATCAAACTCACGACCACGTGCAGGCAAGGCAGGTGCTTATGCCGCTGAGCTAAATCCCCAGCCCAGATAAATATTATTTTATTGATTCAGTTTCTTTCTTTCTCCACTGAATGCTCCATAATGTCTACAGTTAACTAGTATCTATAGAAAATAGATTAGCAGCTGGCACCTGCCATAGTAAGATGCTTCATCAGAAGATACAGAATTGAAGTTAAGATGCAATTTGGTTTTAGCCTGCACAGATTCATAGCTGGGACCTTTCCCTAACCCCACCTGCTATAGTAGCTTCTGCAACTGGTCATCCATTTTCCTCCCCCTGAGGACAACCTCACTCACCAGAAAAGCATCAAACCTGACCGGAAGAGGGCTGATGAGAAAACTCAGAGCATGGTTACTGCACCAATTTACCTCGCCTGTGGATACAGCTAGGAGTAAGAGAATCTATGAATCCTTAGAAACTGGAGGACAAGCTGGCTGTGGTGGTACATGACTTTAATCCCAGGGCTCAAGAGGATCGCCATGATTTCAAGGCCAGCCTGGGCTACACAGTGGGTTCAAGGCCAGCCCTGAACTATATGGTGCAACCCTGTCTCAAAAAATAGAGAGACAGACCAAATGTTATGTGGATGAATTATTGTGCAGAGGTTTCACTGCCTTTATAGCATCTCAAAAAGGCCCAACCCTACAGCATTTTAGAAACACTGAATTAGTTTTCCTGAGTCTCAGTGTTTGTTTTTTAAAGTGGGAATAATCATCAGGAAATGTGAAAATGTAGTTGGATTGAGTATGCAGAACACTTACCATCATTGTTAACATGTGGTCAGGATTCAGGTAATTAATATGGTTGGGACTCAAGCTTACACCCCAATACATCAATGCAGTGATTGATACCTCAAAGTATCTGAGAAGCAAGCAGTTCAAATTTACTTTAAGGATATATATCTATGAATAATACACAAAATATGCACAGTGTGATTCAGCAATACATTATCTGTAATATCAAACATAAAATATTGAAAACAACCTAAGTTACATTGAAAAGGTTAATTGAATAAATATAGCACTTCCACACAATAAAATACTATACAAACATAATAAAGACTATACAAAAAAAATGCTGGACATGATGACACACATCTGTAATCTCAGCACTCAGGAGGCTGAAGCAGGAGGATTGTGAGTACAAAGCCAATCTAAGCTACATAGTGAGACCTTATCTCAAATTCCTCACCTTCCAAAAAATTATTTCTATTAAATAATGTGGAATGATTTTTAGAATATATTGTCAACTTTAAAAAAGTAAGGGACTTTTCAAAATCGTTGCATAACCATATAAAAAGAGAAAGAGACATCAGGCGAGGTGGTGCATTCCTGTAATCACAGCACTGGGGAGGCTGAGGGAGGAGGTGCTGTGAGTTCGAGGCCAGCCTGGGTTACATTGTGAGTCCAAGACCAACCTAAACCACCTAAGGAGACCTTGTCTAAACAAGAGAGATAACTTCTATCTGTATCTCATATTGTTTTAAAAATGAATTTCAAATGTAACAGGTCTAAATTCAAAACTTAAAAGTATAAAACTTCTAGGAGATAACCATTGTGACTGGATTATACAAAGATTTTTTTTTACTTATATCATGAAACACATGCTCTACATAGAGAAAACAGATAATTTGCACTTCAGCAAAATTAAGAACTTCTGAGCTTTACTGATTCAAAGCAGTGGTGGCATATGTTTGTATTTCCAGTTACTCTAGAGGGTAAGACAGGAGGGCTGGAATTTCAAGGGCAGCCCAGGCTACTTACTGAGATTTTGTTTCAAAATAAAAGGATTAATAAGGCTGGAAATGTAGCTCAGCACTTCCCAGGTTAAATCTCCAGGACCCAGGTTGGGGCAGGAGAGGGTGAAAAGGTAACTTCAGACTGAGAGGAAATACTTGCAGATTATTTATCAGTAAAAGAATTTAAATTCAGAATACAGAAAGAACTCTCAATACACTATAAGCAGAACACAAACAATGATATTTTAAAAATGGGCAAAATGTTTTTATGGACATTTTCTTCAAGAAGATATATGAATGGAAAATTATTATACAAACAATATTAGTTGTGTTAATTAAAAATCAAAATGAAACCAAGTGTGGTGGCACATGCCTTTAATCCCAGCACTGGAGGCTGAGGCAGGAGAATCACTGAGAGTTTGAAGGTTACAAAGCGTGTTCAAGGCCAGCCTGAACTGCATGGTGAAATCCTGTCTCAAAAAGACAAAAATAAACTAATAAGTAAATAAATAAAATCAGATCAAATCTAAATGAAATATCAACACTCATCTAAAAGAATTTAAAAGACTGATAATACAAGTGTTACAGATGTGAAGCAGTTGGAATTCACATGTGTTACTGTTGGGAATGAAATGGGACACAAACTTTGGAAAACATTGGGCAGTTTCTTTTAAAAATTATTGCTCAGTCACCTGATCTTTGCAAAGAAGCCAAACATATTCACTGTTAGAAAGATAGTCTCTTTAATAAATGATACTGGGAAAAACTGGCTTGTCACATTCTGAAGGCTAAAACTAGACCCCATGTCTATCACTATGCACTAAAGTAAAGTCAAAATGGATCAAAGATCTAAATATTAAAACAGAAACACTAAATTTACTGGAGGAGAAAATCGGTAGAAACCTTGAAGATATAGGTGTAGGCAGAGACTTCAAGAACAAAAACTAGACTGCAAGGGAAATACTACAAAGAATCAACAAATGGGATCTCAGCTTATTAAAAAGCTTTTGCACAACAAAAGAAATCATCAACAGAGTGAAATGACAAACCACAGAGTGGGAAAAAATTCATCACCAGTTGTCTCTCAGACAAAGAACTTATATTGAGACCATATAAAGAATTGAAAGAAATCAGATTCCTTAAATTCAAAGACCTAACCCAAAAATGGGCATTTGAGAAGAATGCACACTTCTCAGATGAAGAAATACAAACAGCAAATAAATACATAAAAAATGTTCAACATCACTGGTCATTCAAGAGATGCAAATTAAAACAACATTGAAATCCCATCTTACTCCAGAAAGAATGGCTATTATCAATAACAAATGCTAGAGGGGCTGTGGAGAAAAAGGAACCCTTCTCCACTGTTAATGGGACTGTAGACTGGTACAACCACTGTGGAAGTCAGTGTGGGGATTCCTCAAAAAAAAAAACTAGGATTAGCAGCCCCATTCAACCCAGCTATTGTCCTTCTGAGTATCTTCTGGGAAGAATTAAAACCATCATACCATAATGATATATGTGCACCCATGTTCATAGCAGCACAATTTGTAATAGCTAAAACTTGAAAACAACCCAAATGCCCATCAACCAAGGAATGGATTAAAAGGATGTGGATTTTTTTATATAACAGAATACTACTTAGCCATAAAGAATGATAAACCTAATACTTTCATAGTAAATGGATGCAACTTGTGACCATACTCATAAAAATCAGACCCACATGTGTAGACATAGTATTGTCTCACTAGTGTGAGAAACTGAATGAGTAAATAAGATCCAAAATATACAATATTGCTGGGGATTTAGCTCAGCGGCATAAGCACCTGCCTGGCAAGTGCAAGGTAATGAGTTTGATCCCCAGTACCCCCCACCAAATACAATAGATGTGAAATGGGGATAAACTGTTCAAAAGAAAGGACAAACTATGATGAGGAAAAGGGAAAGGAAGGAAGAAAAAAAGAAAAAATATATTCATATGTAAGATAGTTAATATACAGCTTATTTCTTAGATTCAAGTTTGTGCCAATAATGTCTGAACAAGATTTCATGCCTACGTCTTGTACTCTGAATAACTACTATGAAGATAACAATGCACAATGTATTAATTATTGTTACTCCTACTAGCCTGGGTTTTTTTTGTTTGTTTGTTTGATAGTTGGTTTTTGGGAGGTTTTTTGGTACCAAGGATCAAACTCACAAGGATCAAACTTGCCAGGCAGGTGCTTATGCCACTGAACTAAATCCCTGGCCCTAGCCTGTTTTTTGAAACTCTGTTTTATTGTTATTTTTATTTTTCTCTCTTTAAAATTAAAAAAAGCTCATATATTTACCATATGAGCCAGCGTTCCAATCTTTGTGCTGCTGTGTCAGAATGCCACAGGCTACATAATTTAGAAAGAACAGAAATTTATTTCCTCACAGTTCTGCCAATTGGAAGTTCAAGGTCAAGGTGCTGGATAGGTCCACTGTTTGCTAAAGGTCCAGTCTCTGCTTTCAAGATGGTGCTTGTTGTTGTGTTGTCCACAGGGGAGGAGTGCTGCGTCCTGATTGGGAGAATGCAAAAGGCCGAAGAGCCTTAATCTCATGTGTGAGGGAACAGCCCTCATGACCAAACCACCGAAAGACCCTATCTCATGATACTGAACACTGGAGACACCTAACTTTAAAGGGGACACATTCAAAGCACAGCACACATCAGTCTCACCCCAGGTGTTTCCTCAAGAGAAACTAAAGGAACTTCATACGAAGATTCTAAAGGAACTTCATACGAAGATTCGTGCTTAAATGGTCATAACAGTGCTATCTGTAATGATCTCATTATGAACTGAACGCTGTGTCCCCGATTTTACAGGTTGAAGATCTAACTGCCCATGAGCAATGTTTTTCTGTGTGTGACATTTGTAGGCTGGGTCTTTGAGAGATAATTAGATGTATATGAGCTAATGATGGGATTAGTGTTCTCAAAGGGAGCAGATATTAACACTTCAATTTCCCTCTCCGTCTCTGTCTCCCTTCTCCTCTCTATGCCATATGGGAAGCAGTGAAGAAGGTGACCATCTGCAAGTCAGTAGGAGCCAGATCAGACAATACTTTGATCTTGGACTTCCAAGGCTCAAGAACTGAAAGTTGTGCCTTTTGTCTTAGTCATCAACTCCATAGTATTCTGTTATCGTAGCCCATGATCACTGTGTAGAATATACTCTGGATTCAAAACATTCAAATGCTCTTCAACAGGTAGGTAGATAAACAAATTGTTTTATGTCTATATAATGAAATGTTACTTATCAATAAAAAGGAATAAATGCAACTGGCTTTGTAACTCAGTGGTAGTCTGCTTACCATGTGCAAGGACCTGGTTTGTTTCCTGGTTTTTGCACCACACAAGTGTGCACACACACACACACACACATATATCCAATAATGTAGATAAACCTCAACACATCTATGTTCCTTATGTTCCTGCTTACCAAAATAAGTCACATGGCCAATTGAAGGGCCAACATGACACAAGATTACACAGGACACAAATCCAGAAGCCATGGTTCATTAAGAGCCACTAACATAAGTCTATCATAGTTTTATGTTATTTGCTTCTTTGAACCAAATGAATGTCCTACACTTTCCAAAAACAAACAAACAAACAAACACATAAATAAATAAATAAATAAATAAGCAACCTATAAAAGTGAATATGGGTCGGAGATTTAGCTCAGCAGCATAAGTGCCTGCCTGGCAAGTGCAAGGTCATGAGTTAGATCTCTGGTACAAAAAAAAAAAGTTCATAAAAGTGAATACAAACAGACACAGAAAATACAAATAAGCCAGGTACGGTAACACAAGCCTGTAATCCCAGCACTCAGGAGGCTGAGACAAGAGGATTGTTGTGAGCTCAAGCATGGACTACAAAGTGAGCTCGAGGCAGCCTGAACTGCATAGCAAAAACTTGTCTCAAAAAAGACATATATATATAGTTATTACATTGATAGTATACCAAACATAAAAAGAATTAGTGGGCCGGGGATGGAGCTCAGCGGCATAAGCACCTGTCTGGCAAATGCAAGGTCCTGAGTTTGATCCCCAGTAGAAAAAAAAAAGTTAGTTCAAGAAACTTTGGAACATAATATTCTAATAGTATACCTTTCATGCAATCTCCAATTATCATCTCCAATGGTTACCTATTAATTTCAAGGAAAAGAAATTTTCCCACAAGATACCACTTGTATGACATTTAAGAAGACTAAAAATTGGACAACCGGACATTAAGTGCCTCCCTAATGGAGTTCAATGGAAAGTAGACATTATCACATACATAACGTTCTTGACCACAATGTTTGGCCTCAATTTAATTATAAGTATACAATTCGGCAAATCCAGAAGGTAAGATATGTTATCAGATAATTGGTCAACATAGTTCAAAAAGAGTCAGTTTCATATAGTTTATAATATCAGGGCAATTTTCTAGCATACAAGACAGCATAGAAATGTGACAAATGAATATGATGTGTGATCCTTGACTGAATCCTAGATTTTAAAAAAAATCCTTAGAAAGTGTTTTGGAATTATTAGGGAAGTTTGCATATTAGACACTGTATCAATGTGAACTTTCTTGTGTGATAATGGTTATTTAAATTATATAGGACACTTGGGATACCTTATCATAATGTCTGCACTTCCCAATGGTTCAGCCAAAGAAACTGTGTGTCTTGAGAGAAAGGGAAGGAAAGCATATATGGCAAAATATTAGCAATAGGTGAAACTAGCTAAGAAGATAAACTCCATACACTATTCCTTTGATTTCTCTAAATTAAAATTTTTGCCATTATTTTCAGTACATGTTTACAGTATATAATGCTTACATTCATCTTAGAGAGTAGTGTATGTACTTAACGTGTCTTAATTCTTTTTGTTTCTTTTCCCCTCACTTCCTTCCGATTCTAGATCTCCTTCCCATTTGCAGACTATCCCTCTGTTTCCAATTGTCTATCTTTTATTTTGTCTTTTAAAATTACCTTAAAATTCTCAAAGTAAAATTTGGAGAAAATAACAATAGAAAAATAAACTGTTCAAGAAAAACAAATACCACTTTACGTCTATTAAATCAGTGATTCCCATGTCAGTGTGGTTTGTTTTTTAAAATAACACCCAGTTCTGCCAAGCTTGTAGAGAAACTGGTCCACTCAGAATTGCCTGTCCCTTGACCACAGGCCCAGCAATGCAAGAGAACACTTTCACACTGAAAGATGGTCATTTCCTTGGGGGTGCTTTTCACAGAACTAGGCTGGCAAAAATGAGAAACAAAACAAAAAAACCAGTGCTGGAAAATTGGAGATGCAAACAATCTTAATAATCTAACAATAAGGGTTTGGTTTGGGAAATTATGTTTCACCACTAAATGAAATATTACACAAGCATTAAGCACTAGCTTAAGAGTTTCAGAAATGAAAAACTGAAGCTAGAATTTAATTCTTTATTACAAAAAGGAATATAAAACTGTGTAATTTCAAGCTAGGTGTGGGATCTGTAATCCCAGCATTCTGGAGGCTGAAGCAGGGAGATCAGTGTGAGTTTAAAGCCAGCCTGGGATACAAAGGTCAGCCTGAACTGCAGAGTGAAACCCTGTCTCAAAAAGACCAACAACAACAACAACAACCTGTGTAATTGAAACTTTGAGACAAAATACATGAATACATATTATTAAAGACCAATAGGTTATATGTAAACATTAAATATACTGTATTAGAGGATCAGAAGTATCAGTGATCCATGCATGTGAAACTGTTCCATCTTATGCAATAAAGAAAAAATAGTCCCAACAAAGTTAAATTTATACCTATATAAACCTCCGTATTATAGATCACCCATCTTGAAGATACCCTCAAGGCAAACCCTGTCGTGGTTTGACCTAGAAAGTCCCCCAAATGCTCACATGCTCAGAGGCAGGACTTGTGGAAGGTGACCTGCTGTTGAAAGGCAGAACCTGGTTAGAGGAGGCAGGTTGCTGGAGTGTGACTGACAGGGCGTTTCTCCTCCAAGGGCTCCTCCCTCCTCTCTGCTTCTCCTGGCCACCAGCAGTTAGTTTTCCTTTGCCCTGCCCCTCTGCCACACTGTTTCATCTTTGGAGCTGGCTGACCATGGTCTGAAACATGAGCCAAAGTAAACCTCTCCACCTTTAAATTGTGGGTGTTGGGTATTTTGTCCCAGTGATGAAGCAAGTGACTAAGACAGCCTTCCCAACCCTAGACCATAGCACAGCTCTCTGGAGGGCCCACACTCCCCTTCTTTCAGCCTAATAAACTTCTTTATGCTTTTCACTGATTGGTCTTGAAATTCTTTTTCTGTGACAGAAATCAGCAAACATACAACCTTCCTCCTTAGGTAGAGTGAGTTGAGAGCCCCACGTCTCCATGAACCCCACCCAAGGACACAAACACCCTGCCAAGAATACCAGATGGAAAGATAGAAAGGCCTAGCTTTCTAACTTACCAACTAATGTGCCAGGCACAGAGGTGAAGTCATTTTAAAGCTTCCAAATCATTCTAGCCATGAGTAGAATAGTGGTCCCAGTGGACGCTGGAAAAAAATCTTTCAAACTGAAGAGTCACTGTGTGAGGGCCCTGCCTGTGTGTCAGGCTCTCCTAGACCTTGTGTGGTTTAAGAATTTGTTTGTTGTGAGCAACAGAATTCAGCTTTGGCTATCTTATGCCAAGGATTAGTTTCCTATTATTGTTGTAAAATATTACTGTGGTTTAAATTAAATAGCACAGTTTTGTTGCCTCACAGTTCTAGAGGTCTGTTCTGGCTTATGTAGCTGTCCCCCAGAGCTCATATGCTCAGAGGCAGTGCTGTCGGAAGGGGAATGGGCTTGGGAGGCACAGCAGCTGACTGCTGTCAGGAAGTGGGATCTGGTCAGAAGAGGCGGGTCACTGAGAGTGTGACCTGGCGGGACTCAGCTCCCTCCCTGGCTCCTCCCTTCACTCTCTGCTTCCTGGCTGCCGTGATGTGAGCAGCTTACTTCTGTCAGACCCTTGCACTAGGCCTTCTGCCTTGGAGTCAGGCGACAGTGGACTAAACACACAAGCTAATATAAACTTCCCCTCTTTTAAACTGTGGGAATTGGGTATTTTGTGCCAGTGACAAGGAAAGTGGCCAAGGTCAGAGATCCAAAATAAGTCTTATTGGGCTAAAATTGATGTGATGAGACTCTAGGCTGGGGGAAGATTCATTCTCTTGTCTGTTTCAAGTTTAAGATTCCCCTACAACCCTTTCTTCATGGGCCCTTCTGCCATCTTCAAAGCCAGCAGTGTAGCATCTTTGAATCTCTGCTTCTGTTTATATCTTCTGACCTTTCTGACTTTTCATTATAAAGAGCCTTGCAATTATAGTCACTTCTCCCAGGTAACCCAGGATTATCTCCCAATATTATTTTATTTTATCTCTGTATTTTAAAAGCCTTAAATTAATCACATCTGGAAACTCTTTTGTTTTTAAGCCACAGACATAAATTCTTGGGATTAGATGTGGATATATTTGGAAAATGTTGGACATTTTTGCATCACTGAAACACAATACCTGACACTTGCAACTTTGGGGGCTCACATTTCAGTACATAATTGGCTGACTCCGAAGCAGGACAGCACAACAAAAGAGTAGATAGCTGAGAGCCACTCATGGCATAGTGGACGGGAAGCAGGAGAATGGAGGGAGGCGTGAGCAGGCCATGACCACATAGTATTCCACAGCTCTAACCTTTTAGCTATAAATTAATCAATGGACATACCTACTGATGAGTCTAGTGCCCCACAATTTGGGGCTTCCCTGAAGCCCAACCTGTGAGCACATGAGGCTTTGGGAGAATATCAAATATAAACTATAACCTTCCACCTTAGTCTCTCAAATACTCATACATGTCTCTTTATACAAATGCATTTCATTTACCAAAGTCCTAAATTCAGCACTGCTTAAAAGTCCAAATCCAAAATCTCCTGTGAAGCTTAAGGCAAACTCTTAGCTCTGAGCCCCTTTAAAAATTAAAAAGAAAGTTAAACACTGCTATCACACAGTGGCACAAGATAAACATTCCCATTCCAAAAGAGAAGAATGGAGAATAGAAACCAGTGGGACTCAGTGGGGCAAATTTTAAATCTTCCATGTCCAGCAACCTGAGCAAGTTATAGAGAGATGAGAACTCCAAAGGGTGAGGCAATCCTGCCCCTACAGTATTGGCAGTAGTCATGACCTTCATGGCTTCATGGGTTCTTTCCTAGGCTGGCTTTCAGTTACATAGTCCATGTTCCTGGCTTCTTCAACCTTCTAGTGTTTCTGCTGTGCATTTGGCTTCACTGTTGTAGCTTCATGCCTACCCTCTCAAGGGTACATCACCATCTTAGGGGATATGGCCTGGGAGGGTCTATCTCACTCCCTCTGCTCATCTCCTCATATTCTCTTCCTGTCTGCCATGCTCCTCTGTCAAGCTGTCCTGCCTTGGAGCCAGTTGACTATGGTCTGGCCTCCCAGGCCTTCTGAAACCTGAATGGAAGCCTTCCTGACCCCACAATCCTTACATTGCACATGCCAATAAAGCCAGTACCACATTGATGATGCTCAGGTCTGCCACTGGCCAGGCAATAGTCAAGCCCTTTTGCATCATGGCTGTAGGAATTTCCCAATGCCTAGATGGCTGAGGCCTATGGATGAAATCTGAGGAAGCCAAATTCTTACATAGCTTTTCTCAAGCAGGGTTCCTTGGGACTCTTTTCTCAAAGCAAGGTCTTTCATTTTCTACCCTTGAGTCTATAAAAGGTGGAGTCTTTTGATTTCTTCTATTTCCTCAAGGCATCCTTTGTATTTTCCCATTGTAAAGTACTTGGCTGCTTTGTAGTCCTGATCATATCAGCAACCCAGCTCTCTTCTGTTCCAGCTTTGCAAGATCCAATTTTACTCATGCTTCCCTTCTGTCCAAATTCAAAACTTTAAAAATAATTCACCTGTAGCATTTGCTGTTGATTCTTAATGTAGACCTAGCAAAAAAACCCCAATGTTAGGCTATGTAGAAATTTCCTTTACCAGAATAATTGGTCTGCTGCTCAAAATATAAGTGCTAGGCATAGTGGTACACTCCTATAATCCTAGCACTCAAGGGGTTAAGTTCAAGGCCAGCCTGAACTACATAGCAAGACCCTATCTCAAAAAGGCAAAAAAAAAAAAGGGGATATAAGCAAAATGTAGCCATATTTTCTACCATAACACAGATGGCCTGGAGTTCAACTGCCAAACAGGTCCTTATTCCCAACAGAAAGCTCCTGAGCTTGTCCTTAACCATCTGTATTTTATCAGCATTGTGGTCTTCTGAGCTCAGCCTAGAATCTCCCATTAAACTTGGCTTATAAGATTTTAAGCTTCTATAGCCATCATCTCCAAATCTCTCCAAACTCCTCACATTGACAAGTTCCAAAGGCTTTTAAACCATATCATCTGGTATAGACACAGTAATGCCCCCACTCCTGGTACCAAAATCTGTCTTGGACATTTTCTTGTTACAGAGACAAAATGTCCAACATCTGCAAGTTAAAGGAAAAGAGATTTACTTTGGTTCGCATTTCAGTCCCTAGTTGGCTGGCTCCAAGGCAGGACAGCAGGACAGAAGAACATGGAAGACAGGAAGCAGAAAGAGTGAAAGGAGGAATAGAGGAAGGAAGATAGACATTTCTAGGCTACATCCTCTGTGATCCACCTCCTCTGACCAGGCTTTACCTCCCAACATCACATTCATCTACAAAGTCATCAGTAGATGGGTACAGTGCCCCCACAATCCAATCATCTCCCGAAAGTCCCATCATTAATCATAGACATCTAGATAGAAACCATATTGGGAGCTGGGGAGCTTAGTGGTATAAGCACCTGCTTGGCAAGTGCGAGGTTGTGAGTTTGATCTCTGGTACAAGCAACAACAACACCACATACTGGGAAGCTATTATTTTGCCTGTTTGACTCCATAGAGAAATATTTTGGAAGAACACTATACTACCTCACAAAACCTAAGAATTTGCACTACTAACATTCAGAAAAGGCAGGAATCCAGTCATCTCAAGGGGCCTGAGCACCAGGAGTCAGTAATGTAACTACCAGTCACACCTAAGAAGCTCTTACTACACATGAGGCATTGCCTCAAGAACTTTCTCTGTGTTAACCCATTCAGTTTTCACATCACTTGCATGAGATAGAACTGTGCTCCATTTTCCACATGGGGAAACTGGGGCATAAAGGTATACTCACTTGGAAAAATTTTCTTTTGAGTCTCGCTATGTAGTTCAGGCTGGACTTGACCTTATGGTGAACCTCCTGCTTCAGCCTCCTGAGTGCTGGAATTACAGGTGTGCACCACCATACCAGGCTGTATTCACTAGAATTTTGAAATTAATATGAAGAAGATCCAAAGGCTTTCTTTCCACCCTCTGCCTTTTAGCTCACAAAATCAAACAATTGGGACAGATAAGCCTTCTTTGGACCAGGAGATCACCCTAAATGGCAAAGACAGTCTTCTGACACAAACATGGCTCTTGGTATCATTCTCAAAGAAAGGTGAACAAGTACGACCATGCAACCATCATAAGGAGCGTCTATTGCAACTGTAAAGATTGCTCTACAGGTCTTTCTGATTTAAAAAGATGTAGGAATAACTGGAGTTACAACTGCCATGGGGTGATTTGTAGATATCTATGAGAAATGAATATTTTGCTGCCTTCTAATACTAAATAATTTGATTTTTCAACTGCTTAGCCAATTAGGAAGTAATAAATTAGAGCTTAAATATTGCCTTAAAACTAACATAATGATTTATTACCCTATCATAAATTGAGCTATGTTTTCCAGATCCTAGATAGACAACAAAGATTTCTGTTATCAAAAAGTTTAGGAAGGGCTGGGGATTTAGCTCAGTGGCATAAGTGCCTGCCTTGCAAGTGCATGGTCATGAGTTCGATCTGTGGTACCAATTAAAAAAAAAAAAGAGTTAAAAAATGTTTAGGAAGGGCTGGGGATTTAGCTCAGTGGTATAAGCGCCTGCCTGGCAAGCATGAGGTCATTAGCTTGATTCCCAGTACAAAAAAAAAAAAAAAAAAAAAAGTTTAGGAAATATATCTTTCTCAGAAATTAAGGTTAACACAATGAAACCTGTTTTATTCTGTTTATTAGCTAAATAAATAAACTTATTTTTAATGAAACTATTAATATATCTTCCTCTGCAATAGTATTAATTTTCATCTTAACACCAATTTGGGTGGCTTAAAGGTGAAATAGTCACAAAATTTCATGTTTTTTGATCACAGCAATTGAAAATTCAGTTCTACTCACAATTTCTTTTTTTGCCAATGATGTATTAATTTTTAAGTACTTCTCAAGATAGAGTCCTGTTACCAGTAACACTAGTGTCAGTTGGGAACTTTTTAAAAATGCAATTTTTCAAACCTCGCCTATCTCCTGAATTAGAAATTAAGAGACTGGAGAACCAGTCAGTGTCTCTCGAGATCCAACCATGTTGGAACTTAGGGCACTGAGCAAGAAAGCAACCCACCCACCTTCCTGTAAGCAGCCGTAGTGAGCGAGCAGCGGGCGAGCCAGGTAGCAAACCAGTCAGCCTCTCCCGTGAGCCTACAGGGCACAGACTGAGAATCAAACATCCCATCCCTCCTGCCACCCCCCACCCTCTGTTAGCAACTGTGAGCCAGAGGTCTGAGCATCTCTTGGGAGAATGACCCAATGCAACATAGCAAATAGGGGGATTTCCTTCTATCATCTCTTTGAAGGCAAATATTGTTTTCATTGTTTAGCTTTATTCTGATTAATTATATTGCTCTATTCAATACTCTGTTTTGACAGGTTTTATAATGTTCTGTTTTTGGTTTGATTTTACTATACCTGATTGAATGGACAACCATTGTGAAGATAACAAGATATACTATAGTACCTATTACTACCATCCCAGTATCCTGCTGTGAAGTTCTGTACCAATTTCACTGCATTGTCTCAATTGGCTTTGTTCTGTCTTGCTCTGTTGTATTTTACTATCTTCAAAATAAGAAAAAAGTTAAAGAAATTGCAAGACAGTAACTCAGCAGTTGGTATTTCAAGAAGTCCTCTAGTTGGTTCAGATGTAGACTAAAGCGTGAGATGTAGACTAAAACATGAGATTGTTTAGTGGCTGTATGATTAAACTGAATGCATGCAGGCTTCTCATTGCCAGTGAACTTTAAATTAAAATAGGTGATCTAGTGTGACCACTGTCCTGGTTTGCCTCCTATTAAGGAGTTTCCTAAAGATGTAGGACTTTCATCTAAATCTGAGGTTGTCCTTGACATACTGGGAAGCTGACCACCCTCTTCCAATCTTTCTCCTCATTTTACAGATGAAGGAATGGAAGTTAAAAGTTTCACACAAAGTCCTCAAACAAGCACATCATAGAAGAAGGATCTGCATGCAAAAATTTAATTTAGAGATTGAGATCTTAACCCTCATAAAGCTCAAGCAGCTGCTAGCTGCTTCATAGAAAAGTGGTAGCCAGCTGACTTCTCAGAGCCCAGGCACATCTGTATCCATCTGAAGGACATCTCTCTGGGTCGATGAGAAGTACCATCCATGGAGATGAGAAAGAGACATCCTCCACCATTGTTCTCCTCCACCAATGGTGTAACATAGTGACCACGATCTGGCTGTGAATCCTAGCTGCACTTAGCAGTACACTGACTTTGAGCAAGTAGTATCCTCATACATGAGTTTTCTTTTTTATAAACTTAAATTTATTTATAAATATGGTACCATGATCAATGAATTAAGTGTATCTTAAAAAAAAAACAAAGGTAAGAGACCAACAACCATCATATCAGGAAGGTGCAAACTGAAATGGATGGATACTAGATGAGTTGCACTGAGGAAGGCATCTAACCAGCACTGCAAAGAGGAGGTGTAGAAAAGATGTCCAAGAAGGACAGCAAATCAGTGTAGGAAGGCAAGCAGGAATCAGCCTTGCACAACAGTGAAGTGTGAATGCTCCCACAGAGCAAATACATGCATGGACCAAATACATGCATGGACCAAATACAAATGTTTTTATGAAATAAAAAGATGAACATACTTTAATTTTGATCATTAGACCATTAGAACAGCATGTCCAGGTTGAGCTGAGAAGGTATCTGCTCTGTCCCCTCCTAGCTGTGCATATGTGCTCTGGGTACCACAGGGCAAGGGTCTTTATGGTATAGATGTGGTTAAATATCCTGAGCATTACACAGAAAAGTGAAGACATGTTTTCAGCTGCAGGGAAATTTTTTTGTTTTTCATTTTTGTTCTCTAGAGTCAAATTCAAGCTTTGGCAAAGACCAGTTGCTTCAGACAGACTGGCAGGGCAAAAATACAGACAGCCAAACTTGTGAACAAGTTCCCCAATTGTTCTGAGGACTTGCTGTTTTCCAGCTTTTTACCCTGAGGGGCTCTGGTGCCTGGGGTGTGCAGGCCTGGTATTATCTGTGTGGACAGAAAATAGACTTCCTGGAGTGGAAAGAGAGGCCACACTGGGAACATCAGCCCAGCTATATGGGTGTGTACCCCTCAATGCATTTTTACTTCTATAACAGAGCTTGGTATTTCTGTTTCCCACAAATCTAAACTTGGACAAAATTCCATGCAAACATATTAGTTTCCCCAAACCACTGATTTTCATCATTTAAAAATTAAATTGAAATTTATCGTTTTCCATAATTAGATTAAAGTGGTTGTTAGGCTATTATTCCTATTAAAATAATATCTACCAAAAGGAAAGCCTCTAAATTGGTTTGATACAGAGCACTCAAAAAATAATACTCAAATCTTTCTGACTTCTCTCTTCTAATCCAATTGAACTCTACCTTAATTTTGTATGAGGCTTATTTGTCTTAATAGGCTTAATAGGCTAAACCAGAATTATTGTACTGAGATACATACCTCAAGTTGGACTCAAGATTGTTTTTGTTCTTAGATTTACAAGAAAATCAATTTCAGTTGACTTGGTTGTACTTAATAGCCATTTTACTTCTTTCCTGAGGAGCTCAAGTAGCATTCAAGTTAGAGACATAAGTAAAAGTGTTCCTTCATTATGAAAGCATAAGATTATCAAAATTAAAGCAATTCACATCTGGGTGAATTGATCTGTCAAAACAACCCAACACCATTTCTAAACGATTATAACAGTTTGCAAGTGGTTGTTTTGATCTTTTTGCCCATTTACAGTAGCAAGCAAATATAATACTTTGAGGAAATAAATAACATAAATATGTCTAGAAAATAGAGGCAGAATGACTTACGAGAATATAATCGCAGTTCTGGCCTTGTAAGAAAACCTAATGAAAACTGCTACATTTTTCATGACTTTGTTTCCTCGCATGTAAATGGTGAATGAAAGTACTTATGCTGAAATTGAGTAAGGCTGCTAACGGCTGCAAAGAGGAAGGAATGAGGTAGTACCTAGCAATGGGTTTGGGATTTCCCTTTTGGGAAATTTTCTGGAATTTAATGATCGTGTTGGACACCTTGTGTATATAGTAAAAAGCACTGAATTGTACACATTTAAATGGATAATCTTATGTGAGTTGCACCACAGGGCTATGATTATGTGACAATGAGAAAACATACAAAAATCTTCAAAAATCATAAAATGTCATGTTTAATGATGATAAGTTTTAATAGTTGGCAGGTTGATTTGTTTGGTTGATTGGTTGAAACCTGAGAATTTATTGACTCCTGTAAGCAAACCACAGGAAGTCACACACCCTTGGAACAAGGCTAAACTTCTCTCCTTCCTTTATATTGGTTTTTCTGAGTACAACAGTCACTCCCTCAGTTGTGGCAGGGAAATTGGGCATCTGTGGTCTGGATCCCGACAGGTGATTTCTGCCTTAGAAATCAGAGCAGGGTCAGAGTCTTCAGCTCTTTGGCCTGAAGTTCAAAACTTCTATGAAACGTCTTCATTTGGTCCCATTTGGGTGCAATATACAACTAGATTCATCGCAGCAATTCAGGAGATGACTTCTATAAGACTGGCAGCCTCCTAGAATCACCTGAATACAGATAAACTTCATAGAAGGGGTAGACAAAATTCTGTCTTCAGCAGACAAAACAGCAGCAGATCAGTGACTTAGATTTCAGTATGATGGAGTCAGTGACATAGACATCACCAAGAACATCTAGTCCAATCTCCATATTTCACAGAATGGGTAGCTGTGTTCACAAAATAACTTAGCAGGCCTGAGACTGGTTGTTAACATAGACTAGCAGTTTCCAAATTCTACAACACACACACACACACACACACACACACACACACACACAAGCAACTAGTGAAAAATACAGATTACAGGGAGCTCATTCCAGACCTAAGAATTTAGAGGACAGGCCATGTGAATTTGAATTGAATTGTAAATGTCCCAAATAATCCTGATGTTTAGGATCTACCACTTAGAAAAGAAATCCTTTGCCTGGCTCTCACCCCGAGTGCTGCTGATCTCTCACGCATGGTTGAGGTTGAGAACCACTAATGTAAATTAATGCACATTAGAATCACTGGGGAAACTTTAATAATATTTAAATACCTAGAGCCAGCCTCTAGAGATTCTAATTTAATTAACACAGGAGACAGGCTGCTGATACTTTTCTAAAGTTCACCAAATAATCCTAAAGGTCATCCAAGGTCAGAAGCCATCAAGTCAAACTTTCTTACCTTTCTTTTCCAGAGATTAGGAAAGAAATTTAGACATGGAAAGCTGTTATCAGCTAATGTGTTATAAAGCATGATGACGACAATTACGACGATGATGATGATCATATTTCTTGAATGCTTCCTGTGTACCAGGCACTAGGTTAAGTATTTTATGATGATAGTTTCATTTTATCTTCTACACTAGCCTCCTGGCCTTATATTCCCTTTTGCTTAATTAATCTATTATTAGCTGAAGACAATCAATTTGGTAACAGTTATTAGAATCTGTTGATAATTAACAGAAGAATATGAAGATTTCATCAACCCTCCAGAGACAAAGATTTGCTTTTACTCAAATAAGTAAATTTATGGTGAATCATGATGAATATAAATATATGCAATGCTATCAATGCAGACAACTGATATGGTATGTGATATGATATGATATGATATGATATGATGTGATACAATGAGTAAGTACCTTCTATGTAACTATTTAGGTTTACCACTAAATCTGTTGGAAGACAAAGTAGGTAGAAATCTTGAAGCTACAGGGTAGGTAGAGAATTCATGAACAAAAATCAAGCCACATGGAAAATGCTTCCCAGAATCAATAACTGAGATCACGTCTTATTAAAGGGTTTCTGCATGCTAAAAGAAGTCTCCAACACAGTGAAAAGAAAACCCACAAGTGGGGAAAAAAATCTTGGTGAACTGCCCCTCAAACAAAGGCCTTCTGTCTAGAACATATAAAGAATTTAAAAAAATCAGACCCCTGAAATTCAAAGACCCAATCCAAAAATGGGCATCTGAGATGAATACACAGTTCTCAGATGAAGAAATACAAATGGCAAATAAATACATGAAAAAATGTTCAGCATCATTAGTCATTAGAGAAATGCAAATTAAAACAACACTGAGATTCCATCTCACTCCAGAAAGAATGGCTAGGATCAAGAAAACTACCAACAACAAATGCTGGAGAGGCTGTGGGGGAAAAGGAACTGTTCTGCACTGTTGGTGGGAGTGTAGACTGGTGCAACCACTGTGGAGGTCAGTCTGGAGATTCCTCAAAAAGCTGGGATTGGAGATACCATTTTACCCAGCTACCCACTTCAGGGCATATTCCCAGGAGAACTGAAAACATCATATCACAGTGATATATGTACACCCATATATATAGCACAATTTGTAATAGCTTGATCTTGGAAACAAATGCCCATCAACTGAGGAATGGATAAAAAAAGATGGGGTATTTTTATACAATGGAGTACTAGTCTGCTATAAAGAATGATCACACAGAGATACTTGTAAGTAAATGTATGCAACTCGAGACCATACTCAAAAGTGAAATAAATCAAACTCACATATGTAAATACCATATAGTATCTCTAATGTAAGAAATGGTAAGAGTACATAAGATACAAAAAAGTCAATAATTACAGTGAAAGGATAAGAATCTGCTTAAAGGGGAAAAAATATCTCAGGGAAAACAAGGGAAAAGAAAAAGGAAGGGAAGAGGAAAAAATGTCTGAAATTATATAAACAGGATAGCTAAGCTGATTGTGCTACAAACTCTATAAGTTCTTGTAACAAAATAGTTAAAATTCATAGGATTGGAACAATTGTATTATTGTATGGTGATCTGAGGAACTCTTGAAGATCATTATGTAAAATAACAACCCTAGTTATGCTCATACCATCTTGTTTTGAAGGCCGATATTGTCAGTGTTCTGGACTCTTTGCTATTGTTGTTTATATGTTTTTTTTTTGTTTCATGTTTTTCTAGGACTTTGTTTTGTTTTGTCTTGTTTTTTCTTTCCTTCTAATACAGAAAGGATAGGTATGTATGTAGAGACTCATGCATGTGTAGAACTTCTAAAAAGTTTATGAGAATTGATATTATAATGCATGATAAAATGAACAGCTACTTTGAAGAAAAAGAGCCACACTGTGCTGGGTGTGCCTTGGAGTCAGGCCAATCATGATTGAGCTGAAGTTGTGGTTGTGCTGAAATTGGGGATTGGTGAGCCTGAGACCCTCGGTGGGAGGATGTGCTGCAACAGGGAGCAGAACCAGTGTGCAGAGCTGCACTAACCCATGGTGAGTGCTAGGGATTTGGTCCCGCAGAGGAGGTGACCAACTGGACGACATATTGGAGTTGGGCAGGACGGGTCTGAACCAGCAACCACATTGGCATCAGTCAGCTGCTCCTGGCCCAAAGTGGACTGGTGGGATCTACTTGGGCTGGGTCACACCCCTGGTCAGAACCCAATAGCCAGGGATGAAACTGTCCCGAACCTGTGACATCTGCATGGCACAGACTAATGTGGTGAACTCACTGGTTGACTGGCTCAGAGGAGAGGGGCCAGCCCATATCACCCCTGTGTGTACCTCACAGATCAATAGCAAACTGGAGAGGGCAGCAATCCCCTAGCCAGCACACTTCAGAAAAACTGTAAGCAATATGGAAAGGACCTGAGACCTCCACGATACACCTGTCTGAAAGAAACCAGAACCATGACAAGAAAAAAGAAACAAGAAAAAGCCTCCAGCCACTGACCCAGGGAAAATAAGTCCAGGAGAGGTAAATACAGAAGAGATCAAGGGCAGCAAACATGCAACATTGGACACAGCCTCAATGGAAATAAAGAAATACTTCTGTGACCTCATTGATGAATTTAAATCTGAAATTCTAACTCAAGTGAAGCAAGATATAAGAAGATTAATAAAAGAAATGCTAAACAC